>OY744539.1:43609150-43634150 GCA_963556195.1 Sepiola atlantica
GGGTTAGGGTTTGGGTTTGGGTTTGGGTTTAAGGTTAAGGTTAGGGTTTAGGGGTAGGGTTAAGGTTAGTTTAAGAGTTAGGGTTAGGGTTAGGTTTAAAATTTGGGTTTAAGGTTAGGGTTTGGGTTTACGGTTAGGGTAAGGGTTACAGTTAGGGTTAGAGTTAAGGTTAGAGTTAGGGTTTGGGTTAGGGTTAAGGTAAAGGTTAGGATTAGGATTAGGGTTAAAATTAGTGTAAAGGTTAGGGTTAGGGTTAGGATTAAGGTTAAGGTTAGAGTGAGGGTTAGGGTTAGGGTTAAGGTTAAGGTTACGGTCAGGGTTAGGGTTAAGATTCGGGTTAGGGTTAAGGTTAGGGTTAGGGTTAGGGTTAGGGTTTAGGTTAGACGAGAATAGAAGTCAAAATAATCCAAATAAACACGTCTAACGATTACGTTTACCCCATTTCTTTTTCTCAGTATTCACTTTATCTCCCTGTAGTTGCATTTTGCTATATGTTACTCTCTCTATCTTCTCTCTCTCATCCACTTTCTCTTACTCTCTCTCTTTTCTCTCTCTCTCTATCTCTCTCTCTGTCTCCTTGACAATGTCCATTTCTATGTAGATTAACATCACGTGTCTTTTAAGTTCCATATCTCCTATCTCTTTTTTCCCTTCCGTATTCCTCTTTCTTACCCTCTTTGTATCCTCACTCTCTATCCCACTCTCTGTTCATTTCCCTCCTTATCTTTTTCTTTCTCTCATGTGTCTCTCATTCTCTCTTTCTCTCTCTCTCTCCCTATCTCTCTCTCTCTCTCCATATATATATATATATATATATTTCTCTCTCTCTCTCTCTTTCTTTCTCTCTCTCTCTCTCTCTCTCTCTCTCTCTCTCTCTCTTTCTACCTACCTATTTCTTTTCGTATTTATAAAACGTCTAGCGATTTATTTGGTATCATCTCTCTTTTTCTTTCATTCTCTTATCTCTCAACCTCTCTATTCTCCATCACTTTCTCCTCGCGTTCTATACCCCCCGCCCTTATCTTTCTCTCCCTATCTTTCACTCTTTCTCTCTCTCTGGTTCTCTCTCTCTGTTTCTCTCTCTCTGTCTATCTATCTCTCTATCTATCTGTTTTCTATCAATATCGTTATTGATATTTACTAATCCGAGCTTAACACAGAATTACCTTGGAGAAATACAAGTGTGAGGATTATTTCGCAAATCTACTGTTGAGGGGGGGGGCTTCCCGCTTTGAAAATCGGCTTACCAAATCGAGAATGTCTCTCTGATATAAACATCTACACACTGTTACAGGTAGTTCAATACTAAATTACGTACCTGCTAGACCAGATTTAAATTTGCATCTCCATTAAAATAATACCCGAACCGCGTACCTAGCTACAGACCGACGTTCTTAACGAAATAACGTGGTGTCGTGTGTGGTATAATGGATACCGCCGCAGACAATGCAATCGGCCAACTTAGCTAAGACGGAAACTTCTTACACGGATACACGCACATTATATTTTGGTTTGCAGTTTCTAACAAACAATTTTCTACAGCTGAACGTCGCTCATCCGATATTATATTATGAGAGTTTATGTGAGAATCTCCTTCATCTTCTTCTTCTTCTTCTTCTTCTTCTTCTTCTTCTTCCTTTTCCTTTTCCTTTTCCCTTTCCTCTTGTTGTTCTGTTTCTTCTGTTCAAATTCTTATTTTTCTTCTGCTTCTACTTTATTTATTTTTATTTTTATTTTTATTATTATTTTTATTTTTTCTTGGTTTCCTCTTGTTTTTTCTGCTTCTTCGTCTTCTTTTTCACTTTCCTCTTGTTCTGTCTTTTTTTCTCTGCTTTTCCTTTATTTTTTATTTTTCTTTTTCCTTTTCTTTTCTTTTCTTTCTTATATTTCTTCTTTTTCTTTTTCTTTTTTTCTTCTTTTTTTTCCTTTTTTTCTTTTTTTTCTTATTTTTCTTTTTTTTCCTTTTTTTCTTTTTTCTTGCTTTCCTCTTGTTTTTTCTGCTTCTTCGTCTTCTTTTTTACTTTCCTCTTGTTCTGCCTCTTCTTCTTTTCAAATTCTTTTTTCTTCTGCTTTTCCTTTATTTCTTTTTTTCTTTTTCCTTTTCCTTTTCTTTTCTTTCTTATTTTCTTATTTTTCTTATTTTTCTTTTTTCTTCTATTTTTTCCTTTTTTTCTTCTTTTTTTTTCTTTTTTTTTCTTTCTTTCCATTTTTTTCTTTTTCTTCTTTTTCTTCTTGGTTTCCTCTTGTTCTTCTACTTCTTACTCTTTTTTTTCTCTTCGAATTCTCTTTTACTTTTTTCTTTCTATCTTTTCTTCGTTTAACTATTATTATTCGTGGCCCCCTTTTTCTTCCTTTAAGATTCTATTTTTCCTTTTCTTCGGCTTTTTTCGCTTTTGTTTTTCGCTTTCTTCGTCTTGTTTTACTTTTCTTCTTCTTTTTTCTTCTTTTCAAATTCTCTTCCCTCATCTTCTCGCTTTCTCCATCTTCTACTTCGTCGTCTTCTTCTTCCTTTTGATAAAGTTCATGATAAGACTTTGTCATTCATTTCTGATGAAGTCTTCTGATAATAAAAACGAAATATAAAATTCAGTATATGAACCGATTGTATTGTTTAACCTACCAACCTTTCTCTACCTATCTCACCCCCTTTACTTCCCTCCTCACCTCTCGATGTATAAATATGTATGGTATATATATATATATATATATATATATATATATATATATATATATATATGTATATGTGTGTGTATGTGTATGTGTATGTATATGTGTGTGTGTGTGTGTGGAGAGAGTATTTCCAAATATGATCTGAGGGAAGGTCCAGGTAATATATCAGTTTCTAACAGACTGTTGATCGATGACATCGACATGCCAGTGTCGCGGATTATTTACATGTATGTATAAATATAAATTATATATATATATATATATATATAAAGTTAAGCTTAGATAAATAAAATTAGATCATTATTTATATAAGTTCCAAGAATTCAAACACAACGAATATTTGGCGTACGATCGTTTCATAAACAATTTGGAAAATGTTATTTTATATTATATTTTAGATAGTTCAAAACGGTCTTTACATCAGCGCCCCAGTGAGAAAAGCAGAACTTCTTATCATGCAATGTCACAGTACTATGCTATTATTGGTATTATTGTAGATTTTACATTTAAAATCTACAATAATACCAATAATAGCATTTAAAATGTATAATGTACAGCCAATTGAAAATGTTGAAATCAAGAACAAACAAAATATAGAAAAAATAAAATTTTAAAATTATAAACTAAAGAAATTAAACCAGTAGTTTAAACAATGGTATTATTAGAAAAACGGAAGGTTCCACATAATAAGTATAATATAGAATAAAAGATAAAATATAAGTATAACATATAATAATATATAATATATATAATATATAATAACACATGATAAAAGATGATGAAAGAAAAATGATATATAAATCGTAAAAGCAATCATATGATTTGTTGTTGTTCTGATATATATATATATATATATATATATATATATATATATATATATATATATATATATATATATATATGTATATATATCAGAGAGAAAGGGAGCGGAGAGAGACTCTTTTGCAAGACAATGGCAGCCTACAACAGATGTTCAACCCTTTTTCAAGAGCTCGTATAACCTTTTCGCTATTGTTATCAAATTTAAGAAACCGAGTTTCCTATGCCACGGTTCAAAAAATCCACCCGATACAATTTGTAAGGTGTGATACCATGGAAAACCGTATACACGTGTTTATTACCATGAATTCTTTCCATGTCTTTCATTTGGTCAGTCTGTCACATTTAGAATTTGTCCGTCACGCTCCATTCTTTAACCAACAAAAGTTATTTTTTTAAAAAAGCGGCCACGCTCGATGAGATTTAGTTAACAGCGACGGTGTCTAAATATATACATTTGTGGATGAAAGTAGATTCAATCGATTGCATTGGTTCCTCCTTGTAGGGCATTCAAAGCCTGACCTCATCCCTTTATCACAGGAGAACATTTATTTTTCTATTTAATTTGGCTAGCGTTATATGGAATATAAGGAAACCTTTTTTGTTCGAGTGACTCTTGGCCTTGTAATGTTGTGAGCCAATAGTTTAAAAAAAATACATTTTGATTAAAACTCTCTTGTACCAGCAGCTTCTTTCCTCGTCCTGTCGGCCTCTGGAATTCCCTCCCTGTTCCTTGTTTCCCCGACGTTACTGGTATGCAGGGGTTTAAAACTAATATAAACATACATCTCGCTACACAGCTCCCAACTTAGGATGACACCCTAAACCTACTCACTAATTCTCAGTAGCCACTTACGTCTACAATGGATTCGTGCATTGTTTGGGGTGAAATATTTTTGAAAAAAAAAATTGTTGTACCAAAATGCTTTTGTATTTTCAAATTAAAAAATTTTATCAAACATTTGTAAAACTTGCTGTCCATATCTATTGTTGTCTGTGGTTCTTTTTACTTTTAATTTTCGTTCTTTCCTTTTTTAAATTATGATTTTAAGAATTAAATTTTAGAATTACATAATCGTTGGCTCATTTATCAATCATTTATCGTTGGTTCATTTAGCAATCATTTATCGTTGACTCATTTAGCAATCATTTATCGTTGACTCATTTATCAATCATTTATCGTTGACTCATTTAGCAATCATTTATCGTTGACTCATTTAGCAATCATTTATCGTTGACTCATTTAGCAATCATTTATCGTTGACTCATTTAGCAATCATTTATCGTTGACTCATTTAGCAATCATTTATCGTTGACTCATTTAGCAATCATTTATCGTTGACTCATTTAGCAATCATTTATCGGTGACTCATTTATCAATCATTTATCGTTGACTCATTTAGCAATCATTTATCGTTGACTCATTTAGCAATCATTTATCGTTGACTCATTTAGCAATCATTTATCGTTGACTCATTTAGCAATCATTTATCGTTGACTGATTTAGCAATCATTTATCGTTGACTCATTTAGCAATCATTTATCGTTGACTCATTTAGCAATCATTTATCGTTGACTCATTTAGCAATCATTTATCGTTGACTCATTTAGCAATCATTTATCGTTGACTCATTTAGCAATCATTTATCGTTGACTCATTTAGCAATCATTTATCGTTGACTCATTTAGCAATCATTTATCGTTGAGTCATTTAGCAATCATTTATCGTTGACTCATTTAGCAATCATTTATCGTTGACTCATTTAGCAATCATTTATCGTTGACTCATTTAGCAATCATTTATCGTTGACTCATTTAGCAATCATTTATCGCTGACTCATTTAGCAATCATTTATCGTTGACTCATTTAGCATTACTAATTATATACCCGTCTCAGAGCGGGTATAAGAATTACATATAACATAAGTTTTACATTTTAATGTATTTTCTTTCTTTCGGATGATATGATACGGTTTAGAGACACTCCTTAATAGCAAAGTTTACAAAAAATAAAAACAGTGCACCCACGTTACTCATCCTTTTACCTAAAGTATATATTATATTATTAATAAGTATAAGTTTAATAGTTTCGGATTTTACCTAGCACATACCTATTATTGACGCTCATGTGTGTGCAGAGATCCTTTTAAAAATGTATTATATAAATAACGCAAAAAACACAGTCATGTTCTCAAATTAAAAAAAAATATGATAATAAATAATTACATAAATAATAAATACATCAACACGCACATAAATAATTAAATAGGTGAATATATATCTGTCAGCCTATCTACGATAAATATAGAATTTATGTTTAAATATTTTACTAATCACATTTTTATATTTTCTCTAAACTAACTATTTAAAAAAATCTCTAAACCGTGTATTTCCATACAAGGGCATTGTTTTATGTCTTCTTTTCTCTTTCTTTTCCCCTATTTTTTTATTTTTGGAACATAACCGTGTTTTCTCGTCCTCTATTTTCTTTTTCTTTGCTTTTTTCCCCACTGTCACACCTCCTGTCGCGTAACCCAGAGAGTGTAAGACCGTCAAAATTAGAAAAGACGCAACAAGCACATCTCATACCCCCTTCCCTTCACATTTTTATAAATCGAGTCAAATCTAACCGCGACGAAAATCGTCACGCACCTCATTGATTGTAATATCTTCCACCACTTTCTATTGAATTTCACACTCCTACCGTTGTTTACAAACCGCCATCATCAATATTGTATCTCATATGTTGGTTTCTTCTGCCAATAACGGCCGTAGATTTGAACCAGCGACCAAAACATTCTGTACCTTTTATGATATTTTGCTCTAAAATAATCACCCTGATGAAGTCTTACAATAAAGACGAAACGTTGATGAATACATACATAATATTCTTTGGTTTTCGTTTTTATATTTTTATTACGTTGGAATATTTTCTCCCTTACCTGATCACATATATATATATATATATATATATATATATATATATGTGTGTGTGTGTGTGTGTGTGTGTGGGTGGGTGTGTGTGTGTGTATACCAACTAATGTTTTCATTAAATACATATATAGATAGAGATTTTTTTTTATCTTTGTTACAAAGTGGCGCGTTTGTATTGATTTTCGAGAGGTATAAAAACAGCAAAGGTCAGATGAGGCGAAATGTCTTGCCATTGAACAGCTGCCTGTGACAGTCCAGGCCAGAAACGTGCGAATGCGTGTAGGTGTATTCATAGGTCCCAATTGTTCGTGAACTTTTCCCAACCGTCCACCGTTTGGGGATAATGCCAGAGTCCTACGTGACTGTTTTACGGCGCACAAAAGCGAAGCAACAAGAACAAATATAACTAAACTCTTCCTTACTTGTAAGTCTTGGTTGCACATCTGGGCGTTCGCTTGGGGTGGTCTTCGATAATTATATGACGGTAGATATACGTTTATAACGGACTTGTTCTGAAAAAAGAATGTGATTAAAAACGCAATCAGCGAACGCGTGAATGTATATATATATATATATATATATATATATATATATATATATATATATATATATATATATATATATATGCGTCCTGCTATTGAACATTTCTACAATTATTTGATCGTTTAAGTTTAAAATAGACATATATATATAAATATAAATATATATATACATATATATATATTTGACGAAACTCACAATTAGTAATTAATAACACTTCTTTAATAGATGATAATCGAAATCGATAAGTAGATAGATCTAGAATATTTAAAATATGAGACTAATTACTTTACTTTATATTAAAATTCTTAAATTACGATAGAAAGATAAACAAAATAAAAATACGAAGATAAAACAAAGTAAATATTCAAATATAAAAAAAAAATAAAATAAAAAAATGATATATATATATTATCAAAACTAACAGTTTATCGAACACCATACACCTAACCAACATTACACTAATATTCTAAACACCAATCATATATTTAACATAATATTAAAATAAAACTTAACTTAATTTATATTTCCTGTGAAACTGCTTTTTTGCTGCGGTCTATATCTGGCAGCCATTTTGTTTTGTATTATTCTCTACACAGTCGGAGAAGAATAAAATATTATTCTTCTTCTGGTCTAATTATTTTTGAAAAAGGGATGTCTTTTCCCGAAATATCAAATAGTGATTTTTAATCACCCGGACATCACACGAACAGCTAAAACACTCTTGCTGTTATGTAAGAAAATAAATAAATAAATAAATAAATAAAAGGAAAAAAAAGGAAAAATAAATAGTAAGTCTTATATCGTATTCGATTTATTTTTATTGTTTTTGTTCCTTTCCTTTCAACTTGCATCTTACCCGGAATTGCATTGCCCACAGCCTTTCAAAAACTTACTACTACTATACCCAGCAATGCTTCAAGCAAACTACCATTCTCTACTATATATATATATATATAATAATCCACATACAGACTGTTTCACTGTATCACAGGGCTTCAGTGCGGCTAGACCAGTTAGTGCCTCAAGCCAGGATTGAAACTTTTACGTCGAGCTGACAGTCATATATATATATATATATATATATATATTATTTCAGTAGTATTGAACATTTATGACATTATTAATAGTTTGTAATAATGCTTCCAAAATTTCAACACCTAACAGTATTATCTACGTGTACACGTGTTTCAAAAATCAAATTCATTATCACTTTTAAACAAGGAAAACTTGACAGTTTACGGAATTCCCTCGTCGGCACCAATTCTGTATTAACCCTTACATTGTTAACTTGTAATAGGAAGTATCGCAATAAATTCAAGAACAAAAAGTTTGGAAAAGTGAAAATGAAACAGCAAATTCACAGGCTAAACATCTGATATAAACAAGTACAAAATACAGGATATATATATATATATATATATATATATATATATATATACATATATATATATAGACATCAGGATTATATTGCCCCAGAAACCGCCGATAGCTAATGAGCTCATAACTGTATGATATTATAAATATATAAATGTGTTATTCCTTTACTAACGTAGTCAAGCACTGTCATTATTTCTTCATATATATATAGAGAAGGGGAAAATCAGAGAACGGAAATAATAGAAATATAAAGATATTGAATTAAACAGAGAGAGAAGCAAGACTGATTTCTGTTTTACAATATTTAATTCTAAATAGACATTTGTTTTTTGTTTTTGCTATTGAAAATGTATTTAGCTAAAGTTTTTAAACCAATTTTCAATAATTACCTTCACAGGATCGGCTGATCGCTTCGTTAAAAAAATAAAAAATCTGCATTTCTATATCGATTCTAACTTTGTAATAACCAGTTACATTACTTTTCAAGTAATATTTATATATTCATTTAAAAAAAATATTTGTATATCATAATAGTAGGTAACATAAACTGTATTTTATTTATAATAAAGATTTAAATTCTTGATTGACAAAGCGCGCAATGTATATATATATATATATATATATATATATATATATATATATATAGAGAGAGAGAGAGAGAGAGAGAGAGAGAGAGAGAGAGAGAGATAGAAGAAAAAAGAGTGATAAATATGTGACGATTGTCCAAATTTATTTCAAATTTCAATTGTTCAATGCAAAGTGTATTCAGTAATACGTTAGTGTTTATTATTCTTTCCTAAAGCCAAGGCTTTTCAAAGATCGAAATCTTATCATCAGAGGAGAAATACAGATGGATAAGTTGGCTTTCGGAACAACCAAAGTTCAAATATTTAAAAAATATGAAAATTATTATTAAACGGATTTTTGTTAAAAAAACGCAGTAAATGGAAAGAAAAATTCCGTGAAAAATATATGCAGATTGCCCGGGTGGTAAATTTCCGTTGAAAAGAAGTCAAATGAATTGTAGAATGTGAAGAAACAATGAGGCTATATATATATATATATATATATATATATATATATATGTCACAAATGTTTGTATAAATAAAATTGGATACTTAAGAGATACATATCCCAACAAGTTCTTGTTTATTAAGAGAAGTGGTGTCTGACTAACTCTGCGGAAATACTGAAATAGTTTTTCATTGTAAACAACTGATGCTCCCTAAAATAATGTGAAGACAAACCCACACCTTAACCGTAACCCATACTCCAACTCTATTTCTTAAATACAGTACGTATTAACACAATTAATTACCCAAGCAGTATATAAAGAGTTCATAAACCTCTCTTTTTGAAGATAGATCTCCATAAACGAATACATTCTTACACTACATAAGTCAGGTATTTTGGTTAGTATATTTCTTTTCGATCTAAAAGGGTAAACATGGTTCAGTATTTTATTAATTATCTTTTAGAGATATTTGTTAACACAACAACGGTACTACCACGTCTACTAGACGAATGATAGGCCGCTACGTGATTACGAAATATTTAACACAACACACGAGTTAAAAATAAAACATTGTCAGCGTCGAAAAAGAAGATTGAATGGACACATGTTAAGACAATAAGACGTTTTTACTCTGTGTTCGAATTTTTAAAGAGGAATATCGCAGAGGTGAACTAAAAGACATAGCTAAAGAGACGATACAAATCAATGTTTAAAGCAGGTGCGTGTAAGCGATCTCTGCCAATTATTAACCCCCCCTCCAGAATTAATGAGACTAAGTTGTGGACCTTGGGTCTGCTTTTGGCAACCTCATAACTCTCGCTTCCCTTATTCTGCCCTGTAGTCCTCAGCTTCCTTAAGCGATTTTTTGAAAAAGGGGGAAGAATTGCTGTTTTCTCGGTCGGAAACTATCCACCCAACATTTATCGTTGGCTAGTGTTTAAAGTTGTATTTTTTAGCCCATTACATCAAGTGGCTTCAGGCCTTGTCTGGACTAATTTCCATAAAAAGAACAAATTAATAAAAAAAAAACTTGACTATAAATAGCTCTATTTATTATTGAACACTATTATATAAACACAATAAAAATTCTCCGGATTTTTACCATGTAAATACAAATCTAAAGTATGTTACTATATATATTTATATATATATATATATATATATATATATATATATATATATATATATACCCATTTTTTTTTCATTTTTTTATTTTATTTTATTTTTTTTTATCCCCTAACGTAGTGCCTTTTAATTGACTTTTAACGAAATCATTAAATTGAATTTTAATCGCTTTAACGTTAATTTTGGCACACTCAATTTCCCCATTTTGCTCTTTCTTTCGACGCTATTATTAATTAAAACTATCGATTTTCTCCTGACGAGATGATAGTCGAAAGGGCCTTATAGAGATTTCCGCGTATTCTTTTTAAATGTATTCATAAATTTTGTACCTCAAAACATTTATTTATATATATATATATATATATATATATGTATATATATATATATATATATATATATATATATATATATATATATATATATATACGTATGTGTGTGTGTGTGTGGGTGGGTGGGTGGGTGTGCGTGTGTGTGTATGTATATATATATATATGTATGTATATATGTATATATATATATAGATACATAATAAACGTGCAGACTCTCTCGCGTTATTACAGCTCTTTAATGAAGCTCAACAAGTAATTGCTTAGTAGTAGAGTATTTCTCGTAAGTTTACAACGGAATTTAGTAGTGAATTGGAGCAAATATCGATTGCTTTTTACTTTGCAGTATTGCACAATGTTATTTCAAACAGTGCAACACCTGTTCTGTCGTAGTCGACTGTTCTCTTATTACTTGTCGAGTTTCTATCAGTGTTTAAATGCGTTGAATGAACACCGTAATAATCAAGAAACAATCGATGTTTAAATCTTACCCATCGACCGGGGACATACCAATAGATAGAGTAAATGATATAAAACAACATCCATTTTGAAAAGGGCAGCATAACTTAATACAAGACTAGATCCGCCAACTACAAATAATAGGGATGAGATATGTTCCGACGAGATACACTAGCACTGGAAGAACCGCCAAATGTTCATTGTCACGCATATCGCACGATATAAGCTTTAATAAATAAATATCTTCGGGATATATATATATATATATATATATATATATATATATATATATATATATATATATATAGTACACGTATTATATTAGTTTCTGTAGATGTAAATCCGTTGAAACTGAAACGAAAGTTTTCAAATTCATCTAACTTCTCTGTCTTGTTTGGTCTGAAGAGGTTTGCTCTCTGTGAAGAGTACAACCGAAAAATGTATGCACATATGTAAACAAGAATGTGTGTCTATACATATATATAATATTTTTGAATAAATATTAATTATTTATTACCTACAGACATCGATGTTTGATGCTTACGTAATCTTCAGTCTAGTATATATATATATATATATATATATATATATATATATATATATATATATATATATATATATATATATATATATATATATATATATGATTCTGACTTTGAAATCTAGAATAAATTGACACATCCATTAATTGTTTGGACTTGCAACGTCTCTTTTCTCTGAACCATTTTAAGTTACATGCAGAAAGTTGAGTATGTTCTTGGGTATCATTTATACATACTTTTATTGTCTTCCGAGTAATTTCCAAGTATTATACGGACCTAAATGTCCGAGATTATCTGTGACCAAAACATACAATTTCGAAATTACATAGGACATTGTTCGACTTTTACTTTTTGGACTATTTAAACATGTTGTATCATCTATTTTTGATACAGAATTCTGCCAATAGTTCGAATCGTGTTTGATCTGTTTCAGGACTTAAATTGACATATTTTTCCTATTGATGTTTTTGAAATTTTGCATTTTCAAAATATCCACCTATAATAATTCATTAATATTCAATTTCTATTTGTCAGACCGTCTGACGATAAAAGCGTTATCTTTGACAATCCATGGCTTAAAGGTCTTTTTGTATTTTTATTCCTTGTTTGAACACTTGATGTGTTAATGAACTTGTAAACTATACTAATTTTATCTATTTAAGTACTTCGTATATATATATATATATATATATATATATATATACATACATATATATATATATATATATATATATATATATATATATATATATATATATATATAAACGTATACATTGGCTCGACTACCACGACTTTGTCCAGAAGGTTGACCATGCATCTATCGGATAATAGTGCCATAGCCAGACACCCCATTAACGAGCATTCCTGTCCCCGCTTGCAAATCCAAAAAATTCTTGTAGACAACACTATTATCCTAGAACACAATACTAATATAAAAAAAACACCATATACTAGAAGCTTTACATATCAAAACAAAAAAACGGTTATTAACAGGATTAATTTTAACACTAGTACTAATATACTTAAATGTTTATAATACTAAATAAATATAGTTTCTTATTTAAATTTTCCCGACAAAATTAACTATAAACTCACTCCAGGTATTTAAAATACATGTATCTGGGCATTCGAGTCAAGTGAGAGTGCTCTATAAATGCTTTCAGGACAGAGTTTAGCAGGGTACAGTACTGGGTCAAAAGGGAACGGTGTAGGAAATATAAGAAACTAACGCTGTGATGTAAAGTCAATCTAAAACACATGTAGTCTTGGTCATCTGATTCTAACCTATGTTCTCTAGTCAGGGGGAAGGTGTTCCGTACATAAACTTCTAGCTTGTGCATATGTTCACGGTAGAGTGGGAGGTAGTTAGTCATGTCTAAGTGGTTAGAGGAGATTGAGAATTGAAGGTTTGTTTCACTTAGTGCTAGGATATCCAGGGAGTTTGTCAAGAGAAAGGTTTCTGCGTCGTTGATGTTGGTTCTAAGTCCCCGGATATTGGTGAATGCGAGCCTCAAGGGCGGAGGCGAAAGTGTTTTTTGTTGGGTGTCTTGTTTAGGTTTGATCTTTTTTTTTGCAATGACATGTTTGTTTTGATATAGAGTGGGGTGGGCAAGGTGGGTCCTTGTTTGGTGCCAATAAACTCACACAACTAGTGCATTAGTCGCGACCTGGTACATGGGGGTTGTGGCCTAGGGAAAGCCCAGCGGAGATAACTGCAGGGCCCCTTTTCATACGCGACATGGCATATACAACTACCCACGATATTATGCAACTGATTATGGAGCAACTGTTCTTAGCGCTATCTAAAATTTGGGCTCCTGTCATGTTAGTCGGAAACAGCAACCAGACAAGCTGTCTAACCTGTACTCTCAACCTGTCTTAACAAGAGCGACCCAGACTGGTGATGTAAGACTTAGTGACGAAAACTTTCCCACTGTTGCCTAAATAGATAGAAAGAAAAATGGCGTTCATTGTCCTAGTAAGGAAACAAGGCCAGGCAATGAGTGTTTTGTGGCATCCCAGTGATGGTACCTATGCGCCTGGCTAATAGACAGAGAGTGAAAAGACCGGCGATAGGCAGAACCTATCTACTCCTTAAGCAATTGTAGGTTTGCAAACCGGATATTTTGTTCGGGATTCAAGCTCTAGGATAGTAGTCGATCAGGACTAAAGAGGCCTCACTCTCCATCAGTTTGCTGCCATGACGTAAGTAGTTAGTAGCTAGGTGTTATTGTCAGAGATTACCTTTTTTAGATGAATGACATGACAAGTTCTTACGGGTCCAACACACCGAGAGGGGAAAATAGCCTGCGCCCGTGTACTAGTCGGGTATTTACAAGCCCCAGCAGGTTAGATAAAAGAACAAAAAAACTTACATACACATACACACACACACACACACACATATATATATATATATATATATATATATATATATATATATATATATATATATATATATATATATATATGTATACATGAAGATAGAATAGTGTACTGTATACTCCAGAGGGAACAGAGAGTTGAAGATAAGTTTGCCTCTCACAAGTAAGTGTAAATAAGAGAATGGCAGCCATAACTTGCGGCCATCGTGTGAGTTCAGGAATTACTTGAGTATGAAATCAATAGACAGACAATAAAAACAGTATATATATATATATATATATATATATATATTTATATATATATATATATATATATATATATATATATATAATTACTTAAGTTCAAATATTAACTAAGGGAACAAAAATATTATTTTTCAAAAGTGCTCAATATATATTAGAGCTTTTATATTAAAATAAACATAGTTGGAGTATCCGACAATTGTTTCAGAAACTTGTTGGCTTCTCCTAAGGAGTGTTACTCAGTAACATCCCTGAGAAGGAGCCAACAAGGTTCTGAAACAATTGTCGGATATTCCAACTATGTGTATTTAAATATATATATATATATATATATATATATCAAGAATTGCACACATTTTAATAATACACATAATTAAGTACATTTAAATAATACAGATTAGAATTTAGAGAATTTATATGTTAGTGGCCAAAAAAAGAAGAAAAAGTGCTTATGTTCGCGTCGATGGCATGGCAAAATATCCGGTCCTTCTTTGTGTGCTTATCCTACATAAATAAATAAATAAATATATATATATATATATATATATATATATATATATGTGTGTGTGGGGGTGTGTGGGTGTGGGGGTGCGGGTGTGTTTGGGTGTGTACAGAACCAAGTAATACAAATATAATGTACATCTTTAACATATAACCTATCTTGTAGTTTATGCAAAGGATACATTGCGTTTTTTTTCCAGTGACGGTGAATTGTTTTTTTTTATATTCATTCATTTATTTTATTTTGCATTGGACACTCTCCACATTTCTCAAATGATATGTTATCTTTTTAATCTATTCAAAGTTTGCCCCTGGTTATTTTCTTACCAACTTATCCATCTGTATTTCTCTGATAAGAATTAATTTCTTTGAAAAAACATGGTTTTAGGTAAAAAAAACAACCCTTGTTTTGAACAACTTAAGATAGAATATACTTTGTATCTTTCATGCCCACTCTTTAACTTGCTTATATATATATATATATATTTATATATATATATATATATATATATATATATATATATATATATAGTAAGTTATAAAAATATATTTCTGGCAATTAAGCTACACAGAGACCCCTGCGTTTAATCTACGGGGGTAATCTTCAGGCTAAAATGCCCAAAAAAATTATATCTCCTTTTATAATTTCATGTAGATACATGAAATAGTAATATATATATATATATATATATATATATATATATATATATATATATATATATATATATATATATATTACCTCCCTCATTTTTTTCTTCCTTGCGTCTACCATTGTTATTTCCTGTAGGTTTGTAATTAAAACTCCGTCCGTGTCTTCAATTTCCATTTTTCTCTCCATCCATATTAAATCCACCATTGTAACGTTATCACCAGGCATTTATCTTCAGCGAATCAAACGTAATTAAATTGAACAACTGTATCCCGGAAGTTTTCTTGATACGCCCGCCATTCTTAACTTTCCGCCATTTTGAAAAGCGACACGCGATAAATTTCTTGCGAATTCTTTCATCTTTCGAAATTGCATTCGTCTTTGATGAATCTTCCCTTCATCTTATTACCCGAACTTTCTTGATTGATTTCTTTGTTAATAATACGAACCGTTTAAATTTCATTTTACTTCTGGTAATGTTTGCTGATTCTAGTATATATGTATGTATATATAACCGACAAGGATATTGTCTTCCCATACTGATAATTGGAAGTTTAGTATGAAACACATGTGTATATGGGTGTATTTGAATATATATATATATATATATATATATATATATATATATATATATATATATCAATCGGGAAAGATGAAGAACATTTTTAATATATACATATATATATATATATATATATTTCACACCTGAGCACAACAAAATCTCCCCTCTCCCCTCTCATCTATCTTACCCTTTCAACTATTATTTTATACTCTTACCTACCCCCGCCTATTTTCAAGTTATCTTAATTTCTTCAAATCTTTTTCTAAAACTATGATACCACCTACATACGAAACACACAGAGTTCCCCCTTCCCTCCTCTTTCCCCGGCCTCTCAAAATCCATGCCACATCTCACCACGACAAAAACCTCAAGCCCCTTTCCTCTAGCCCACCATAACGCAAATTCACTAATACTGTCACCCATCCCCCTTTTCACCGCTGCCTTAACGGTACTCACCCAAAGCTTTTCATATTCATTTCACTCTTTGCCACTACTGACTTCTCGCAGCCTGGACCATCGTCCAGCGCTCTTAGTAGCCACGGCCACTACTTTTCCTTATCAACTCATCATGTCAACCCAATATTTCGATGTACTTGTATGACATTTTTCTTAAAATCAAAAATATCCCTTGTTTTTTCCGTTTTCATTTCCCATTACGTCGGATTACTCTCATCCTTCTTTTCTCATATATATTTATATATAAAGTCAGTTATGTGTGTATGTTTATATATTTGTATTTGCTACATTCACTATTAAAGTAATACACTAGTCATTATGATTTTTTTGTATACGTTTATCTCTTTTGTTTCATTGTACTGCAGTTGAAGTTCTCAGAAATCAAGGGGTCTAGTTAGTGGCTTGAACTTGATCTCTATATGAAATACATAGATATTCGAATATTCCATTAAAGTTATCTTTTACCTGTCAAACTTTGAGTCAGTAAAGAAGTTAAGAGCATTAATGTTCCTCTCCTCAACTGACCAGTTAACTATGTTATCATATATATTTATTGTAGTCTCTTTGTCTTACGGGATTCCAGGACAAGAACTCATCTAGTCTGGTGGAGTATCCAAATATTGCTCGAATGTGTGTAGCCATACCGAAAAGGCACTATAAGTGCTGCGAATACTACTTTATTTTAAATATTATGTCAGGGATTACTTGTCGGGGAAAGCATCCTCATGTAAGGTTGTCCGGACAAACCTTTTTACAAAGAAACAGTAAACACTCGAAGACGACTGTGTAAGTCGAAAGCGCTCGAGAGATATATTTATATATATATATATATATATATATATATATATATTGATATATATTTATATATTTATATATAGATGTATATTTATATATTTATTTATAGATATATATTTATATATATATACATATATATACACATATATATACATATATATATATATATATTAGTATTCATGTATTCACATAAAATATTATTAGAAGATATAATTTTTTTTGTTTTCAGTATTTACTTCAACAGTGCTCGATAGTAAGTAGAGCTAGGTAGTAAGCAATGAAAATATATATGGCAATCAAGCTTCACAGAGGCTCCCGTGTTTCATCCTCGGGGGGGGGGCGCGTCAGGCTAAATGCCTGACGATTCTCCCCGGGGATGAAACACGGGAGCCTCTGTGTAGCTTGATTGCCATACATATTTTCATTGCTTATTACATATATATATATATATATATATATATATATATATATATATATATATATATATACATACATACATGCATATATATATACATACATACATGCATATATATATATATATATATATATATATATATATATATATATATATATATAAGTTAGGTTCATTTTATATTCCAATAACCATGTTTTTATTTTTATTTATATTTTTTCACATTTCCAAAAAATATAACATTGGCGTGAGTTTACTCTTTTCTTAGTTTTTATTTGTTTTCACCCCAAAATAACCAACTGTATAGTGTATGTTTTTTTCAAGCCATTTCAATTTAATAACTATTTATTCTTTTCGAATTTTTCTGATGACTTTGTAGCATTGTAGAGACGATATTCACATAAACATGTTCTGAAATGTGAAAAAAAAAAATTTTTTTAAAAAATTAAAAAATGGTTATTGGAATATAAGATGAACCTGACTTATATTTGCTCTGTTGTTACTGATTAACAACCATCGAGCTTAATCTTTTAAGGAGACTGCTAATTAAGTAGCACCAAAACATACTTAAAGTATTCATAGTTTCTAATTATTTGTAAACCATGACATTGAAGTCGGCTTAAGTATTTTATTTACATCCTTTCCAGGATGTTAGACACAACGTCAAATTATTTCTATTTACCTTCATAGTTTTGCATATAATTTCTAATCCATTATAGTTACCAACATTTTCAAAGTGAAAGCTCGATAATTGTTAACATATAACAACAGAGCATATATAAATAAACAACATGTTACTACATTTTAAAAACCAATATTTTATTCATCTTATCAATCAAAAATCAGTTTTAAAAGAGTTAATAACTGCGTATAACGTCTTTATTTTAAAACTTCTCCCTCTCTCTTTACTTTTCACATCTCCCCCGTCTACTTTATTTTATCTCCCCCTTCCTAACTAGCATACCCCTCCCTTACTTTTTTCTCTCGTATAAGTGTGTAACCATACCAAAAAGTCTAGTTGGATTCCCCTTTTTCCGACTGAGGGAAGAACTGATACTACATTTTGATCATAACTCGACGGCTAATAAAGTGTACTGTTGTCCGAGTTACAGACAAAATGACGATAGAAAAAAAATCGCCCTTAATGTCTCCCTTCCCCATTTACTTATTTTCTTTCTAGTGACCTTAAAAATTATGAATATTACAAACTAAATCTGACCGAGGCTCAAAAACAGACTATATTGGATGCGTGGTCCTGTTTTGTTAGTTTTTCTCCTTTAACTGGACACACACACAAAGGCAAATGCCCGTATATAACAAGCGTAGACAACTAAATAGGTAATTTTACTTTATACTTACTTGTTTTAATATAGCTTCAATATAAAAAATGGTTTGTTGTTTTTAACGCCCATTTGGAAAAGCGAGCGTTTTTGTCGCCCGCGTAACCAAAGTCGTGCGCATGCGTATGCGCAAAGTTCGAGCAGATATCCACTTCCGCCGAGTGTCAACTCGTTACTATTCAAAATCCGGAATAATTCATTCGCATCTTTTCCCGCAGGGTTGATGGGGGACAGGTATATGCAATAATATACCGGGTAATGATCTCATGTTGATGGACAGGCACGTCTGCACACACGGCACTGACTCTATGACGGGAAGTGTTGATGGCGACTGATCACGCGCACGTCTCTTTTGAATGGGCGCAGGAAAATACTTTATTAAAATAAGAAACGATGGGGAAAAAGTGAAAATAAAAATAGGGAATACACATGAATAAATAAATTGCTAAATAAATATACGACCAGGGACCTAATCATGAACACACACACACAAAAGCACACCCCCATACTCCGACACACAAAAGAACACACCAATACCCCCTAAACAAACACACAAAAACACACACTCATAACCCTACACCACACACAAAAGAACACACCATACCCCCTGCACACACACACAAAATCACACACCCATACCCCCACACCACAAAAGCACACGCCCATACCCTAAAACACAAAAGCACACCCCCTACCCCCTACACACACAAGCACACACACATATCCCCCCCCACACACAAGCACACACCCATACTCCTACACACACACGCAGAAGCACACCCCATACCCCAAAACACAAAAACACACACCACTACCCCCTACACACACACAAGCGCACACAAATACCCCCCCACACACACAAAAGCACACACCCATACTCCTACACACACACGCGCAAAAGCACACACCCATACCCCAAAATACAAAAGCACACACACAGGCACACACACATACCTCCACACGCACAAAAGCACACATCCATACCCCTACACATAAACACACACACACACACACAAAAGCACATACCTATACCCCTACACACACACAAAACCACTCCCATACCCCACAACACAAACGCACACACACAGATATATACGAACAGATTAACCGAGCTGTACCTGGGTGTCAATTACGTTTAGAATAACTCTTGAAACTTGGGAAAGGTATGTGTATTTACCTTCTCTGCGGGAGATAAGACCCAAGGTCAAGTGTAGAAATCCAGCGCACTAGGCTTAGCACGCTCTGGCCGTCAAAAAATACTTTTACACACCCTGTTGGCATTCCCAGGCAGGGGCGCTTAATGCGATTAGCAATCAACTAACCCTTTCTCAAAGACAAGGTAACACTTTGGAGGGTGGATGTCCTGAGACTGAAAAAAATACATACTTCAGCCAAATAGCACGGACTGATGCCGAGAAGCCATCCTCGACTGGAAACTTGGAAAAGTTATGAATTCACTCAGTTGGCTCATTCATGGTGTAGCAGAATGTGTCGATCGAAACAGGGTCATTTTTGAAAGCCGCGTTAACTCTCGCTTCCCTTATTTTGTCATTCAGTCTTTACATTCTATGTGCGATGTTTCTGGCAAATGGGGAATAAATACGGTTTTCTGGGTCAGAATCTATCCATATAACACTTACCACTGGATAATATTTTTACTTTGTGCTAGGATATTCTTCATCTTTTAGCTCCTTGTATCAAGTGGCTTCATGCCTTGTCTGAAGCGATTTCTAGAAAAAAAATAAAAAGACAACTGAGCAACATGAACCATGTCAGGGCATGAGCTCTTTAAAGAAATCTTAAGATGTTGATCGTGTTACACAATCCACTGGTATCCGTACGACAATCAGGTAAAAAATGTCTAAAGATATGTCATATAGTTATGTGCTCTATTTTCATGAAACAAGTACGTTTGATAACTTATAAAAACAAGTTCTTTCATTTCGAAGGAAGACATAGAGATATGACTAGTGAATCTGTTTATCTATGAAGTGAGAACCGGATTATTTCCGTTATCACAACGAGTAAACCGTCTGACTTCACTTTACTCTATCCCTATACAGAACTATCTCACCAAACTACATTATAATAGGCTGTCACTCGTAACGAAGTCGCCTTCTCCGTTTATTCAACATTATGATCAGCAAGATTGAAAATCGTAAGGAAATAAGCTCCTAAAAATAAACTCAAGTACAAGCATGATAACCATGTAAAAAATGTTACGATATGTCATTGTATAATGTGTTCTATTCTTATAAACAAAAATAAATTTTGCTAACTCATGATAAACAAGTAGTTTACTTTCTTTATGAAGAAGAAAATAGAGAGATGACTAGTGAATATATTTGTCCACGGAGTGAGGACCATATTATTTCTGTGTGCGCTAATGAGGTCACAGATTGGGGCAAAGAAAGCAGAGTAGCACATGCCCCCATTCTATAGTACTCTCCTCCATAGTTCACTCTGACCTGTACAGATGGTATTGCGCATAGGCAGCAAACATTCTGCCAATTTTACTTCCATAAGTCAAATACAATTAGACAGAACTTTATAGCATCAAAAAACTATTGTAAAAAGCATCAGCAAAATGTAGGTAAACTGAGATGATCAGAAAACGTATTGTAGTCGCTTGTGAAGCTAACCTTTGTAGCAAACTCTATCAAAAGCGTTTTATATGTCAAGAGCTATTGCTATTGATACGAAGCCTTCGTCAATAGATTCAGTGATCCAATGTGATATTACTGTCAGCACATCAGAAGGACGAAATCCATATTGCCTGTCACTGAGTAGATTGTATTTTGCTGAAATTGTTGACAACTCTTTGATTTATGGTAGATTCAAACAACTCACTCATGACGTACGGAAGACTGATTAGTCTGTATTGAAATGCATAAACACGATCTTCGACATTTGTAAATACTAGGACACATAGACGAAGTTTTCCAAGGTGATTGAAATCATTTCTCCTTGAAGCGACGATTGAGCAGTTTTGTAATAATAGTAGCTAGTTCCGGTTGCAGCATGTTAATTCTCATTCTAATGAAGAGTATTACATAGAAGCTTGACTAGTCACTACACAATAATGGGGTCGCCGATAGGATTTCAATTGTCTCTCAAGTATTCTGAATTTGTTGAGACATTGCTACGATGCTTTGTTGCCAGTGCAAGAACAAAAATGTTCAAAGACAACTAGGAAACGGGACGAGAACATGAAATAATGGATTTGATTTTGACAATTGCATAATGAAAGTATTAATCGTGGCGTATCTCACAAACTTGGAAGACCTGAGCTCTCAGTATTCAAGCGGGTGCCGAATTATTTATCCACCAACAAAAACAGTCGCAATGTTCGCTGTTGATATCAGCAGCAGTAGCAGTTCTCCCTTTCCTACCTCTAGTGGGGATTGGTATGAGGCGCTGATCCGGGAAACAGAAACGGGGTCAATCTCGGCTATTTTTGTAGGTAATTTGTTACCGGCCACTCGCCACATTTATTTTTTGCACTTGATCCTCCCTACCCCCCTTTTTATTTTGGAAGGACACCATTCACTCCCAAACTACTTAATTATTTTGTGCTCCTAGATTAGTCCAACCATAACTTAGAGATTAAACGGTCCTAAAAAACGGAAAACATTGAACGGTCTACGCTTATAAAGTGTTTAAAGCTCATACTAACTAGCCTCTGATTTTATTTCTAAATGTTTTAGTGTACGTCTGACAATCCTATATATAATGTGAAAAAAGTATTTAGTCAGACTGACTTGATTATCTGAATTATTTAAATTCGAAATATATGTGTTACTCTGTACCTACATTGAGCTCTCTTGCAAGAGGCATCATGACAAAGGCTATACACCCATCTCGAATCTACCATGCTATAAAACCTTCTTTGCTAAACAAGCATTCTTTTTCAATGAAATACTATATTCCCTTAGGCTTCACTGTCTTTCTCTCTCCACCTCTTGTGGTCAGAAGTGGATTATTCGCCTTATGGATGCAGTCGCGGTTTATAGATTCGGTTATGCCGTGTGTAAATCACGTGGACTCTGTTTAGTCAATTGAACACTTACATTGTGAAGAAAAGTATAAAGACGAAGCGATTCTATCTATAACCATACGTTTCTGTAGTATGTACACATTTACTACAAATGTGACGCTGTATAGTAAAAGGCAGATAGACGTTAAACTGATAGCAGGAGAAAGACATTACATGATACGAAATTGTTTAACATTATCAAGACTCAGCCGAGATTATATGTGTTTCTCCAAACATATTTGAGAGATTTGTTCTCCCTCTATCTCCAATCTCCTCATCTCTATCTCCCCCGGGTCACTCTCTAGACATAATATCGTTACTTGTTTAGTTATATTTTTGATTTGTCATTTTTATGGCATATTTTAAGGAGTTTAGTCAGACTACAGTTCTAGTTGCGAAAACGCTTTTTTTTCTTCTCAGGTAACATTTTTATATTCCGTTTGTTACAATAAATACTTTTTATTCGACTTCTCACTATTTCCTCGGCAATTTCTTATTTTAATGTTCTTCTTTTTCCCCTCTTCTCCTTCCCATTCGTTTTCTGTTTTTATTATTCTCTATCTTTTTGTTCTTTCCGTTTTTTATTATTATTATTCTTTTTCATTTCTTGTTATAGTTTTTTTTTCCTTTTTCATTTTCTAATTGAAATCTACGTCTTTTTTCATCTTTTTTCATCTTTTTTCAGTTTCCATCCTTTTTAAATTTTTGTTTTATTTAGTTTCATTTTCATTTCATTTTCATTTTCATTTCATTTTTAAAATTTTCATTTCATTTTATTTCGTTTTCATTTGTTAATCTTTTTCATTTTCTAATTAAACTCCACGTCTTTTTCACCTTTTTTTAATTTTCTATCCTTTTTTACATCCTTTATAATTTTCATTTCATTAGATTTTATTTTCATTTCATTTTGATTTTGATTTTCATTTTTGACATCCTTCTTTCCTTTTCATTTTTAAAATTTTTATTTCATTTCATTTCGTTTTCATTTTTTAAATCTTTTTCATGTTCTAATTGAACTCTACGTCTTTTTATTCATCTTTTTTTTTCATTTTCAATGCTATTTTACATCCTTTTTGATTTTCATTTCATTTATTTTCATTTTCATTTCATTTTCATTTTCATTTTCAATTTTTGATATCTTTTTTTCTGTTTCATTTCATTTTTTTAAATTTTCATTTGCTTTCATTTTCATTTCAATTTTCATTTTTTGACATCCTTTCTTTCTTTTCATTTCATTTAAAAAAAATTTCATTTCATTTTATTTCGTTTCCATTTTTTAATCTTTTCAATTTTTTAATTGAACTCTACGTCATTTTTTCATTATTTTCAATTTTCCATCCTTTTTTACATCTCTTTTTAATTTTCATTTCATTTTTTCATTTCATTTTCATTTTCATTTTCATTTTCATTTTCATTTTCATTTTCATTTTCATTTTCATTTTCATTTTCATTTTCATTTTCATTTTCATTTTCATTTTCATTTTCATTTTCATTTTCATTTTCATTTTCATTTTCATTTTCATTTTCATTTTCATTTTCATTTTCATTTTCATTTTTTGACATGCATTTTTCCTTTTCATTTCATTTTTTAAATTTTCATTTCATTTGATTTCGTTTTCATTTTTTAATCTTTTTCATTTTCTAATTGAACTCTACATCGTTTTTTTCCACTTTTTATTGTATTTTATTCTTCTTTTCATTCTTTATTCTTTTTCTTTCTTTTTATTCGTTTTCCTTTTTTGTTATTATTTTTCTTCTCTCCATTATACTTCTTAAACTTCGTCTCTTATTTTTTGTTATTGTTGTTGTTCT
>OY744539.1:43636650-43739150 GCA_963556195.1 Sepiola atlantica
TCTGCTAGCATCGAATGCATTAATTTTTCAGTACATATACACTGAGGCCTGAAGTAGCTCGACTTTGGATAAAGTCGCAGCTGAAACATCTATGCTGATATATAGCCCAATAATATTTTTATAAAAAATTGATACTGATATATATATATATATATATATATATATATATATATATATATATATATATATATATATATATATATAAGCTGTATTCATTCGAGGTTTCCCGTGTGGATATATATGGCTGATCGAAAATAATTTCAAATATAGTCATGTCTACAATTCTACTGACGAAAGTAAATTTTAAAATAACATTTGCCATAAAAATCTCTTGGCGCGTGTGTGTTTAAAATGTATTTGGTTAGGTGGCGTTTTCACAGATAGCTGTAAAACAGCAAATGGCTTTAACGACTCGAAACGAATTTAATTATTTTAAATCGAAAAAAATACCAATAAAAATAATGATTTAAATATTTAAAGATTTTTAAAATATATTTTTCACTGAGATTTTATTTGTTTAACTTTATATATTGTTTCATGAATGAAGATCATCTATTTCTAAAGAAAATAGTATCGTTTCCTTACATTCAAAGATGTTTCAGTTATTTTACAAACCAAACCCATAATTGCCATAAGTAACACCAGATCTAATACAAGGAAAATGTTAATGGTATCTTTGATTCTGTCAAAACATTCACCCTTATTGAAACTAAGTGTGTATGTGTAGTGATAATAAAGATACAATGCTGGTGTGGAGACCTTTTTAAGTAAACATATCTTGAGGAGAGATTGTATTGGTACGGAATAATTTCTACCAAATTGTAACGACTCTTGGAATGGTCACCAATGTTCTACGCGAATTATTAACTATTTATAGTGTGATGGATAAGAAATACACCATAAATATGGACTGTAATTAAAAATAAAAACCTAAAATTAATATATAAGTGAGAATATATGCGAATAAAATTTTAAAATGTTCGTTAAGAAACATATAATAATATTAACAATGGTAATAATTCTGGGATTGAAATAAAATGACGTAAGTGTGGCCATATGAAGGTTATTTAGACAAAAATGATTACCAACCGAGGATGAACAGTATGAGAGTATACACATTAATCAATGGTATGAACGGTTGATTACTTTTGGGACGATAATCAGCATGGAAGCATTCCAACGGTAATGCGTTCCACAAGTGAACAGCCCTTGCAAAGAAAGAAATTCTGCTTAGCTCTAGGCACATGAGCGGGGTAATATACGATTTTTCTCGCCGTGAATGCTTTATAAGGAAGAATCAAATACTGGAACTGAACAGAGCGCATTCCATGGAATCAATTATAGAGTAGAGAGAGACTAGCAATGCTTATTCTGTGAAAGAGGTTTTGTAGGAAAAATCACACTTAATAGTTCGAAGTCGATTTAGTACGCTGTCAAGACAAGATAACGATGCTCTGTGTGTCACCACCCTAGATGTGTCAGCAGTATTTCTATCTTTAGACGTTTTTTTTACGTCTACGTGTGACTGACCCTCCTTATCAGCAACCAGTTATTTTTTTCATTTACGATTGTACATTTCTCCCGTTTTGTAAGGTTTTGTTGATGTAGCGTCGTCGAATTCTTGGCCGTACTCACGACGCCAAACCAATGATCTTCACCTTTTCGAAGAGGCTCCGAAACGTGGGGTTAAAACGCTCTTGACAGCCGGACAGTATCAACTGCTACGTTGTGCGCTGTCTAATCAAGAAACACGGCGGATAACGAACGGAGTACACGAGTATAAACATCAAATGGTAAAATCAAACAGACAGTTTGGGTAATTCTAAAACACGACAACACTTTGTTTAATACAATAATAAGCATTCTTCTTCAAAACTGTTATATACAGGAACTCAGTTTCTTACTGCTCTGTCTGATCGTGTCTACGACTCGCTGAGCACCACTTTATATACTCAAGTAAGATCACTCGTCATTGCCCAGACGGAACCTTTTACCTCAACGAGCAGGTGGTCCAATTAGTCGGTAGCTACAATAGCGTATTCAATCATTCTGCTTCGTGTTCTTGTTGTCTAAATTTCTTCATGCACTCAAATTTAATCTTGACCGAAATATGTCACTTATGCCAGTGTAACTATAAAGCTGACCTCTCGACCTTTTCATTC
Source organism: Sepiola atlantica (assembly GCA_963556195.1). Taxonomy (NCBI): domain Eukaryota; kingdom Metazoa; phylum Mollusca; class Cephalopoda; order Sepiida; family Sepiolidae; genus Sepiola; species Sepiola atlantica. The sequence continues at coordinate 43,638,813 of OY744539.1, forward strand.
GCTGAACGAAATTTTATCAAATCAAAAGTATAAACAGTTTCTTCCCCCTCAACTGGATTCTCATAGCTCGAGTAAACAATACTTATTTATTTTCTCGGTACATGTTCGCAAATGTATACTAGCGTCTTAATCACCATAAATCTTTCGTAAGGTCCAAGTACTTTGTAATATACATCTTTTATTACAAAAAAATATGCTGTATCTTCTAATAAATTCTGGAAATTATTACTATATTTAAGAAAAAAGCATCAGGAACGGAAATTACTTTAGTTATTTTTTATTATAGTTTCCTTCTTCTCGATGGGTTGCCATGGACTTTACTGAGGGTCTATGTCTACGCCGATTTTGCAATATAAGTTAGACTCCTAGATAAACACTCATCCAATATTAACGAGATCTACCAAACAGAAATCCAGACTTACATATATTCTAACCCTAACATACATATAACGACGGTAATTGTTGATACTTCACATGTAATAATTTTGCATGAAGCGTATTATAAATCTTATTCGGGGAATGGCCATTTATGTAGTGACGGGACAATAGTGTATAGTGAGCAACTTGCCAAGGAGACATAACGCATCTGATGGAGACTTAACAGCGTTAATGAAATTGATAGGAATGAACTCACTCACCTGTCAGATGCACATGATTAACGACGATTCGCTTAAGTGTGAGAATATTGTTGTGGAGATAGAAAGTGTGAGGATATGTAAGATAATTAGAAAGATGAATAAAGAGAGTGGAAGGAGTGATGTGTGGCAAAAGGACACATGAAAAGTGAAAAGAAAAGGTTGTAGGAAAAAGGGGAAAAGAAAATGAGCTAAGAAGGAAAAGAAGAAAGAGAACTGAAATCGGGAAGACTTTTTGAAAAGACAGAGCGATACTAGAAAAACGTAACAGTTATATAACGAATCAGATGAACGATTAAAGGAAGGTAAGAAAAATAACAAAGGAAAGACAATCGAAAATAGAGGAAATAACGAGACGAGCCAAACAATGAAACAAAAGAAAGATTGGAATGTAGGAAGAAAGAAAGGAAATGGCGCGAATAATGAAACGAAAATACAAAAAAGACGAAAGTTAGAAACGGAATAAATGACTGAATGAAAGAAACACAAAAGGAAAAAGAAATAAACGGACAATTTGAATAAATAAAGACAAAGAACGAAAAGGAGGAAAAATGTCAAAAAAGAAAGAAGATATTAATGAAGAGAACAATATTACATTAAAGTAGAAAAGAATGAAGAAAGTTTAAGGAAAAGAAACAACTAAAACAGAAACAAGTAAAGGAAAAAAGAAAATAACAAAAAAGAGAAAGGATACAAAGAATAGAAATGAAAGAACTTTAAAAGAGCAAATACAAGAAAGCGATATCTTCTCTATAAATTATAAGGAGAAATGAATGATGAAAAAGTAGAATGGAAGGATGAAAAGAAAGATATAACAAAGGAGGAAAAGAAGACATGCGAAATGGAGGAAAGAATGTAAAACGAAAGAAAAGAAAAAAAAAAGAGAGAAGAAATGAATGAAAAGAAAATGAAAGGAATAAAGAAAATGAATTATAAATCAAAAAGAAAGACGAAATAAATTTCGGATGCATTAAACACAACTGACATATAAACTATATGAATGCGTTCTAACCCTAACACGACGGTGAAGGTAAAGGTAAAGGTCGCATAGCCTGGACGCGCACGAGTGTCGTTGCCGACATCGCACACTGCCCATTGCCGTAGCGGCGGTGATTTGTTAAGAATCACCGTGTCTAGGGCACAGCATATGGAAGGCGGAGTTTTAGTCAGGTACCCATTTACTGCTGGGTGGACAGAGGGAGTTTTCAGAGCCGAAAATTCGCATGCCGTGAGTAGGATCGAACCCAAGACAAGTGCTATAGCCACTCGTCCACAGGCCCTTCCTACGACGGTGACCTTTTACATTAACTATCATTTGACTACATCTACTATCGGATATCGAGTCTACTATGAAAATGATTTAGAAGCGCATTCATGACAATTCATCTTGGGCGGATTTTTTCTTGTTCAACATATGGAATTTCAAACTGCTCTGTCTGTATATGTAGCTATCAAAATGTAAGATAATAACAATATAAGTAATTGTCTCTAAGTAAACATCGCTATATAATAATAGAAAGAAAATGTTAGTAACGGAGGATGACCACGACGCCTCTTAAACCTTAAAAGAAAAAATAATCATACAATAACTCTATTACAGACAAATATTTGACGTGTAAAATATTTAAACAAATCAAATATACATAAAAAACATGCGTATTGCTGACGTCACTACCCCCTACACATCTCCATACTTACACTACTATGGGCTTTCATTACCTATGTATATACAGTAAATCTCCTCGTATCCAGAGTGTCAAATATAAAGAGTACAATGTATATACAATGTATACGGAGTTCCTAATATTTGGACTGTTAGCATGCATTTTGGCAATATCTTTTCTATTTATTTTAAACTGTCTATTTATACAAAGAATTTGGTGCATTTCCAGATAAGAATCTGAGCTAAAATCGACTTGACATCGTTAGTGTTAGGGTCAGGGTAAATGTTAACGTTAATGTAAAGGTTACGGTTAGGGTAAAGATCATCTTTCGGGTCAGAGTTTGTTCGGCTCCTAATCTGAAGAAGTATACAAAAATGTATTCAAATATTTTCCAATTACTATGCTACTCGAATTTAACACAGAAGTAACTACATCGTTTTGACACTACAGAATATCCGGACGGCGGAAGGTCATCATTTAGACAATGTATTTACGTCGAGAGGGAACCAGAGCAGCAAGTTTATCGGAGCACATTCTATTGAAGTACTTGTAAAACAAGCAGAAAGATGCAACATTTCGTCTATGGGACAGCGGCTGGAGCATTCTGGATAGTGAAGTACCTATTAGATTAGAGATTCTTGTCTAAGAGAAAGAGACTAGTGGATAGTGCACCAGCACATATGTGATAACAATACTCTATGCATGGGCGGATGGTGGCTTTGTAGAGAAATAGGATAGCACGGTAGAGGGGCCGACTTTCTTTGTAGCAGCCTTGGCAATGTATTATATGTATTTGTCCCAATTCATGTTACCTGTGAATGTTAGGCCGATGAGTTTGAACGTTGGTCTTTCAGGTAGGGCGCTATTTGCCATGACGATCGGGTGTTGAAGTTGTTTCTTGCAGTTGTTGAAAAAAGGAGCTTTGTCTTACCAGCATTAAATAATATCATCTATTTATGGCCCCCTACAGATTGGAGTCCACTTTCTGATGATTCATCCATTGCTTTGGATATGTGCGTGTAGTTTTCCCCACATGACGAGAGTAGAGCGTATTGTCGTCAGCAAATATACCTATCCCAGACACAATGTCTTCAGGGAGGTCGTTTATGAAAGCCAATGATAATATGATCGATCCATTGGGTACAGGTGCATTTATGTCATGTTGTTTGGATTAACGTCCATCGACGACAACGTAATTTATTGCGACAAAAGGGTGTTTAGGTTGTAAACTGTTTTCCATCCTAGTAAAACTTTCACACCATGAAGTCGTTGTCCTACCACCACTATAGAATCTCCTCCAAAGATCTCTCATTTGTTAAACACGTTGTCACAAGATTGGTTCTCTGAAGTCTACAACATTGTCCTTTTTAAATTTGATGGCAATAATCACTTGACATAAACCGTCCCCATAGATCGTAAAGGTTTATTCATTTCATTTATTATTTTTAATCCTCTCTTTATATTCATCATCGTTGTGTTTATACTAATCGTGCATTCGTATTCTTCAATCTCTCCACTCTTTTACCGGAAGTACGGGATTCCAAAGACCAGTAAAATAAAAACTGTTTTAATCGCAAAATAAAATAAAGTAATCAATGAAATCAATAAATAAATCGAATAAATATTTTATCGAAATCTGATTGGCCGGATGTAACCGGAAATTAGTTCGGGAGGATTTAAAAGTAAAATAACAAAAACACTGTCTGTGGAATTATGGTCCACTTTATCGATAGGAAATCATTATCTTCTTTCTATTGATTCTTAAGTATCGAAGCGCTTTTTTTATTTTTTACGCAAGGCTTTTTTACGATCAATGTTTAATTGATAAAGGATTACTTCTCTACAAAAGATTTCTAAGGCTGAACCATACTATAACCTTGCATGTCCACCTATATGTCCTGGACAATTGACCAGCCAAATTATATCAAACAAGCAATTATCATGGCATAGATGACATGTTTACTATATAGAATATTGGTGTATTACTGTTGTGCTTAAAAGAATGAGGACAAACACTGCTGTATAAAATATAATTATACATTTCATTAGTCGGTTTCGCCGAATAATTGTGTTGCAAAAGAGGGATGGAGAAAGCACGGAAATTCACAGGAGTTGATTTCACGTAATTAGTAAACCTTCCGATCTCAATTTCAGCTAGTTTATATAATATTTTTGACATTTACACATGTACAAGTGTAACCGTCGATTCTGGAATTTCACCTTCGCTGTTAATATAGCCAGACTCTCTACATCAATTCACCAGGGATTTTATTTTCCGGCTAGTTGTGTCTTAATTTTGTTAACCTCCATGCCAGGCTGTGTCAAGTAATTTTTTATTCATCCTTGCCAGGTGATATTTCCGAAAATCCAGACACAAAAGACAATAGTAGATAATTTGTAGACTTTGGTATATTCGGACTATTGTTGTCATCTTGGGTGTTTTCATCACAACGTTTCGGTCGATGTAACCTCCGACATTTTTCAGGTGTACTTTGTCCAACTCGGTAATCTTTCTGTCGAACTCGGGAATCTGGACGGAATTTCGAACGGAACCCTTTATTAAATTCACGGCCGAAACTTGTGATAAAAACACCCAAAATGAGAACAGTAGTGCGAATATAGCAACTTTTACAAATTATCAACCATCATCTAAAAAATTCAGAAACAGAAAAATAGTAGATAAGTTTGAAAACTGACTAAAAAATTAATAACACAAACATCTTACCCACCACCCAATATTTCGTTCGATTCAAAATACCTTAATCTTTTGTATAGAAGGTTCTTATTAAAAAGAAACAAATACATTTATAGAGCGTACAGTCGGAGACAACCCATAAAAAATGCTAACAGCGACAGTGAGTGTCGTATAAAGGAATTGGTCTTTTTTAAATAAAGCTCTTGTACGTCAAAGATGAAAGTCGTTTTACTCGACCGAAATATTGTTTGACGTTTGAAAATATCTGTGTTATTTTACTAATCTATTTTCATACTAAAAACACTATGTTATCTTTAATGTTACATAGAATCGAATGTTATTATTAAAACTTTCTAATAATATATATGTATACTCTCAATGCTTCATACTGGTCTATATATGTGTACGTTTTGTTTCTGTCCTATTTTTTACTAGTTTTTCGACGTATTTTTCTCCGTTGCTATATTCCACAATTATCGACACATGTTTTCTTGATCTGGTTGTCGGGCTTGAGTCATCACATCTTTTTAGAGTAAGATACTTACAACATGGACTACGTAAAGGTTGTTAATATATATGTACAGGAGAGTACTGCAATGGAACTGTTTGGATTCGAACTCGACACACACGCACAGCGTAATCCGTGTTGTTATCCACTTGAAAAGTACAACCCCCAGTGGTAATTACTCATTTAAGAAAAACTATTCAAACTATACTACGCCGGTGCTTCTACAATATAGCTTCGGTAGTAATTTCTTTCCTTAATTCTTGATTAGTGAATCAAAAGGGCAGATAATTCAAAGTAATTTCGAAGGGGAGATAATTAAAAGTATTTTTAAAATTTTTCCGAACATGGGTGTTAACGCTTTGAATTTACAAGGGTCGGGGTAGGGTTAGGGTAAGGAATTAGGTTAGAGTTAGGATTTAGGAATAAGGTTATGGTTTAGGTTTGGGGTTATGATTAGGGTTATAATCAAGGTTATGGTTAGGGGTAGGGTAAGGGGTATGGTTATGGTTAGGGTTAGGGTTTGGTTTATGGTTATGGTAAGTGTTAGGGTTAGGGTAGGGGTTAGGGTTAAGATTAAAGAGTAAGGTTAGGGATTATGTTTAGGGTTATGATTAGGGTTATGGTTAGGGTTAGGGTAAGGGTTAGGGTTATGATTAGGGTTACTGGTTAGGGTTAGGGTTAAGGTTAGGTTTAGGGTTATGATTAGGGTTACTGGTTAGGGTTTAGTTTCCACAATTGTTCCAGATAGTTGGCGAGTGTATGATTGCCTCAGTGACGAAAGATTTGCTGATCTGCGTGTGAAGCACAAATAATCCTTTTAAATACGTTTTTAAAAATCTATATTCTTACTAATTTCATTGATTTTCCTTATTGGTTATTAGTCTCCTGTGAAAATGAATTATCTGCCCTTTCAATTCACTAATTGAGAATTCAGGAAAGAGATTTATTTCGTTACTATACTGCAGAAGAATCACTACGCCAATGCACCGACTATAATCATTGGTTCACGGTTGTTATAGTGGGACTCCTTGTTATTTAGGTAAAATGGAGAACCATTTCAGGTTAGTCGTAACTATAAAACATCTGATTTACATATATAAATTGCTGTTATATCGTGTTTACTATTGTAACAGTATGTCAAAACAATACTGGAACACTCAAAGGAGGTGATTTTAACGTCGCTTGTTTCTCTTAGACGTAGTCAATTCGCGTGATTTACTCGTGGACTGCTTTTGGCCTTTTGGCTAAGATCAAAGTGTAGTATCTGTTCCGATGGATACTGCACCCCATAGACTGGCATTGTCTTGGTCTTCGAGGCTTGATTTATGCCGGTCAATGGGTCTGTTCTGTGCAGTTATGGGAGATTCACCATCCCAGGCTTTGCCTCCCCTCTTTGGGGAGGAGTAAGTTTATTGCTTACTGTCTGAAGCGCCCCTACCGGGGAATGCCGACGGGGCTGCCCAGGCAATTTTTAAATGGCCAGAGTGCTCACCTCTCGAGCGCTGGCTTTTCAAACCCCACTTTCTCGACCCGATCTTGGGTCACATCTTACTTGTGGGAGTAAGATAAAACTGGCCTTGTGCCTAACTCCTGGGGAGGAGTAAATAAAACCTGAAACCTGATATTACTGAACTTCCTAACATTTGCATTCGCTGGCTATATCTTTGAGTGTAAACCAAACTCTCTCAATATGCAACATCTTGATCTCTACGAATTCTTCAAGAATTATCACAATATAAATGTTGCTACCCTGAAATCCGATATGCAACTGCATAGTCCGCATTACTGATACTGACATACGCACATCAGTTTACAGAAAACCTACTGGCCAGCGAAGTTTCGTAAATTTCAATAGCTGACACCACATCAACATAAAAAAGTATAGATGCTTCATAGCTAATGTTGGCGCATTAAAATGTTCTGCTCAGACGCCAATGAGTGCAATATCCATCTAGTGTAGTTAATTTAGCGAAACACTTCCTCCTTAGATACTACGCTCCTAAAATAATTAAGAAATCCATAAAACCCTAACCCGACTGATGATATATTCCTAAGTTAGTAATTTCGCGTTGCGTAAGCTCGAAACGCCGTCATATGAATGCATGAATAATTTAATATTTCTTTGTAAATATTGTTATGAAGCCCCCTTAAGAAAATAAAGTTGATCCCTGTTCGGAGATATTGGAAAAAGACTGCCACTTACCTATAAGTAAGATTCCAATGAAGTCCGCCGAACCCTCTAGACTGTCGGCTGTTTACTGAATATAACTAAATTTATCCTGTATCACGTGATTATGTCCGATAGGCGCGGAGATAGAGCGAAAGCGTAATGAGTCTTAGTTGAGTGTGAACTGGCTTCGCGCCCAATGATTGTCTGAAGTTGTCACTTCCTACACTGATGAGAACATAAGCTTGAAAAGCCGGCGTATATAGATATTACTAATTTAATATTTCTTTGTAGATATCGCAATATATATATGTATATATATATATATATATATATATATATATATATATATATATATATATATATATATATATATATATATATATATAATAATTTTATTTACACAGACATGTACAAAATCTGCGACACTGGCATGTCGATGTTATCGATCAACAGTTACTATAAACTGAGATCTCATCAGGCAGAGTTAGAATCTGATCTTAACCTCAGATCATATTTGGCGAGAATGAAGTGGAGGGATAGAGAAAGAGAAGAAGAAGGAAAGAAATTTAACATTACAAAAATTAAAGCCGTTAAAAATTAAAATTAAAAATTAAAAAATCTAAAAAATCTAAGAAACAAAAAAAAAACAAAAAAATCTAAAATCTAGAATCTGAAACAAACAGGGCAAATAAATAAATAAATAAATGAATAAATAAATAAAAATATAAGGTGGAAAGTAATAATTAGTAATAATAATAATAATAATAATAATAATAATAATAATAATAATAATAATAATAATAATAATCATGATAATAATAATGGTAATAATAATAATAATAATAGTAATAATAATAGTGGTCAATAATATTTAAGAATTTATAAAAATAATAGTTTAGGAAGGAAATAGAGTAATTAAGAAATATTAGGAATCCTAGGAGGTAGTGATTATCATAATAATATTAAATAATGATGAGATAATGTTTGCCGATATTATGATATGGGTTAATGGTTGCAATAATGCTGATCATATAAAAATAGTGGTTTAACAGACAACAGTAATCAGAGTGGTAATCCCAGTAATCTTAACAATAGTAATGATGATAGTGAAAAATTATAGAAGTAGTCATAATGGTGGCAATAATAATAATAATAATAATAATAATAATAATAATAATAATAATAATAATAATAATAATAATAATAATAATAATAATAAAAATGGCAGTGGAAGCAAAAGTAAGGTAACGGTAAAACATGGCAATATCAATATTATTATTAATAATAGTGATACTGTTAATTTCATTGCTGCAAATAACAGTAACTATGATAGTAACGTCAGACATGATGTCACCACTGATAACAATAATTATTTTGATAAAAAATACAGAAATGAAAAAGTACAGAAATGAAAAAATGAGCAAAATAATTCAATGTCAAATAGTTAAGTTTAAGATATTAATAATAGTAATAATAAATAATTGGTAATGATAATCTAAAAATAATCTAAAAAATATAATCTAAAAAATAATCTAAGAAATATAGAAATATTAATCAATAAATGGATAAGCATAAAAGGGGGGTATTTAAGAGTAAAGAAAAATACAGAAGATGACAATTAGTGTTAATCGTTGTGGGTATGATAATAATAATAATAATAATAATAATAATAATAATAATAATAATAATAATAATACCAACCAATACTACCGCTTACAATACTACTACAAATAATACTACAAACAAAAATGCTACTACTAATAAAAATAATAATAATTAATAAAAGGTATAAGATGATAGTTGTGTTGACAACATTTTCAGTTGATGGGGAGGTGTTTTTTTTTTTTATATATAAAGCTGATATTGAGCACTTTTTATAAACCCGGTTAAAATTCTCTGGATTACCACCCTGTGGATATTTTTCACCTGGATTATTACCATTATTATATATATATATATTTATATATATATATATATATATATGTATATGTATATATATATATATATATATATATATATATATATATATATATATATATATATATATATATATATATATATATATATATATATTTATATATATATATATATATATATATATATATATATATATTTTCAGTCCCTTTTAAGTGCGTTTGGATTTACTTGTAATTTTAAGCACTTTCTCAACACTGCTCCCACGCAAAGAGTTTTTTTCACGTTCTACATTTCATCGGACTTCTTTTCAACGGAAATTTACCACCCGGACAATCTGCATATCTTTTTTACGGAACGTTTCCTTTCTTTTCATTCACTGCGTTTTTTTAACAAAAATTCTTTTAAAAATAATTTTCATATTTTTCAAATATTTGAACTTTGTTTTTTTCGAAAGCCAACTTATCCATCTGTATTTCTCCTCTGATAATAAGATCTCGATCTTTGAAAAGCCTTGGCTTAAAGAAAAGAATAATAAACACTAGTTTATTACTGAATACACCTTGCATTGAACAATTGAAATTTGAAATAAATTTGGACAATCGTCGCATATTTATCACTCTTTTTTCTTCTATCTCTACAATTGCTCTATCCCGTATATTGAGCTACTCCTCTTCACAATAGGTTCCATCTACTAAAAGTTTTATTTTGGTTTATATTTGATCCTATATATATATATATATATATATATATATATATATATATATATATATATATATATATATATATATATATATATATATATATATATATATATATAATATTTATCTTAGGTTAACTTAATTACATGAACTATTATTTACGCTTCTTAATTTCGACATAGAAAACAATTTGTGCGAAATAGTTTCTGAGACTATATGTGTTTTTATTAATATCTAGTCTCTTCATGAAGTTAAAATCAATATTATTCATATATTCATTAGCGTTTGGGCTTAATTTCAAACATCTTTGAAAATTATCAATTTGAAAGGATACAATACAAGTAAAACTATTTAAATTTTGAGAAAGTATTGAAATAAAGACGAAACGTCGATGAATAGAAAAATACTTTTGATTTTTGCTTATTTTATTTTCCATCGAAATACTATTTCCATAGTATTTATCATATATATATATATATATATATATATATATATATATATATATATATATATATATATAATTATTGATTTAAACACTATATATCACATATTTCAGAGACGTATCGAGGTGCCATTAACATGGCCATGCCTTTTATTATTTCAATGGCCGCTATAGACCATTCAAATCATCAGCGACTCACAAAATTAAAGTAACACGAAGAATGGAGTTTAAAATCAACACTAATGTTACATTTTTTTTTTAAATGAAACATTTCTGTTTTAGCTCTCACTTTTTACGATCGAGCACTTTATTGATTTAATTTCAACATGCCCTTGCGTATATATATATATATATATATATATATATATATATATATATATATATATATATATATATATATATATATAAAGTTGAAAACTAAAAGCGAACTTTTAGGAAAGGTAAAACCTATTGTGAAAAGTATACAGCTCAATATACCGGATAGAGCAGATAGATAGGTAGAAGGATGAAAAGGAATTAGAAAAGCGACGGAGGCAGATCTTTTTTCAATTCAGTTGCTCAATGCAAGGTATATTCCGCAAAAAAGCAATTTATTCAATTAATTTTTTCCTAAAGCCAGGCTCTTCAAATATCAACATTTTATCATCAGAGGAAATTGGCAAAGGCCACGATTTAAAATTTTAAAAACTAAAATATAGATTGTCGGGGAAAAAACAAGGCAAAAAGCTGACCGAATACCAGCAAGTGTCCGATTGCAAAAAAATCCGGTGTCAAAAAGTCCAGCGGAGGAAGTGATTTGTAGGTATGTCGTTAGAAGGCACGAGAAATAAATTGAGAGGTTTAAAAGTTAAACTCCAGAAATCACCATCTTTAGGTGCGGCCAAAATAGATAGAATCAAGAGGGTGAAAAGTATAATAGAGGGTTCGTTCGTGGCTGCAACAAGGCTCAGTAATTCGTGAGGTGGGAAATATTAGCCATGTTAAAAAAGTCTTCCTGGGCTGAACATTATAAAATAAGTTGAAATTGACGAAGGCTAGGCCGAGATCCCAATTGCCCGTTGATAAACAGGATCGTCTGAAGAATGGCAAATACTCATATGAAATCAACAGGCAAGTCAGGAAAGTGTGAGGGGGTGTGCGGGAAGAAGAGGGTGCGGATGTTATTAGTAAATGCGATTTAAACTTAGATTGTGAGTGAGAGGGATGGGTCGCTTATAGATGAAAGTAGACGCTAGTGTGAATTAGGGTTAAACTAGAAATGCGTTAAGGAGGTGGGGGAGTAAATGAGTGCGAGAGGGGAGAATTAAAAATACTAAAATGTGTCGGGGGAATATGAACAGGAGGTGAGGGCTGGATGTTCAATCAGATGACATTATTTATAATGAGGCAAAATAGATTTGAAAGATTAGAGATTAAAATAAAAATAAATCTTAGGCCGCAAGAAAAATTATGGATTAACAGATAAAGAAATACATAATTGAGGGAATAGTCGATAAAATTAGAATCCGGGAGTGAGTATTAGAATAAGGAAATGGTAATTTGACGTTGAGTATTGACTCGGAGTGATATTCCCCAAAGTGAGTAAAGATTTGGGTCGAAGTAAAATATGTTGTTTCGGGATGCTAATGGTTTTTGAATGTAGGAAAATTAAACTTTGAATCCAAATGAATTCCAGAATAAGAAATATGGAAGTCAATTATGCATATTATTAAGTAGGTGATGGATGGCAAAGATTGTTTAATTCCCCGCTGAACTTTTTGACAGAGGATTTTTTTGCAATCAGACACTTGCTTTCATTCGGGCAGCTTTTTGCCTTGTTTGTTCCCCACAATCTTTATTTTACTTTTTCAAATTTAAAATCTTGGCTTTTGCCAACTTATCTATTCCAGCAATTTACTCTGATGATAAGATTTTGATCTTTCAAGAGCCTGGCTTAACGAAAAAATTAATTGAATAAATTGCTTTTTTGCGGGATATACCTTGCATTTAGCAACTGAACTGAAAAAAGATCTGCCTCCGTCGCTTTTCTAATTCCTTTCCATCCTTCTACCTATGTAAAGAATTTTTTTGTGTGTCTTAAATAACTAATATAAGTTAGCAAAACATTTATATGGAACAAAACGTAGATTTAGTATAAGGAACGTTTATGTTTTTGTCTTTTAAGGGATCAACTCTGCTGGGAAGCACTGAAATTAAATACTGTCTTGTTTTTAAATTCCCGAAACAGTTTTTCATGGTAAACAACTGATGATCCCTTAAAATAGTGTTAGAAACAAACTAATATAATAACTGTAAAAAATAAATTGACTTACATGAGTGATTTTCCACTGGAAGACTTGAGACTATAAGTTTTTTTGTTGTTTTTTTTATATAATTTTTTTTTTATATAGTTTTAATGGTTGAGAAACTTCCGAGACTATATATATATATATATATATATATATACATATTGCTGAATGGTTCTTGGGTGTAGTGTTTAGATAGTATTATTATTATTATCGTTTTTATTATTATTATTGTTATAATTAATGTTATTTGATATGCAAATTATCATATCATACGGTAGTCTAAAGGGTAATATATTATCATTATTTTTTTATTATTATTATTTATTTATGTATATATTAGTGAAATTTTAAGCTGAATTATTTTGACACTTGATTATTGGGGAAATTGTAGTTTAATCAGTACCATTGGAGAACCATGAATAGTATAACTGTCCTGTTTTTAAATCTCCGAAACAGTTACATACTAAACAGCTGATGATCCCCGTGTTAATATTAGACGCTTAAGGTCTCCTGTTTTTGCTTCACTCTTAGATACTTAAACGCCCCCTTTTGTTTTATTTATTTACTTATTTTTTATTTTAATTTTCCAACGAATTTTAAGTCTGCAATATCTTGGATTTAGTTAGTTTCTCTGGGAATTTAAACTGCATTTTACTTTTGTTTTGTTTTTTTGTTTTGTTTTGTTTTGTTTAAAATGACTCAACGCTTCTTTAGACTATATATATATATATATATATATATATATATATATATATATATATATATATATATATATATATATATATATATATATATGAGAAAAGAAAAGATGAGAGTAATCCGACGTAATGGGGAATGAAAAAGGAAAAATCAAGAGATATTTTTTTATATATATTCAGCAACGTATCGTCTTTATTGTAAGACGTTTTCAGGATGATAATTTTAAGAAAAATGTCATGCAAGTAAATTGAAATAGTGGGTTGATATGATGAGTTTAAAAAGAAAAGTAGTAGCCGTAGCTACTAAGAGCCCTGGAACGAGGGTCCAGGACAACGGACTTCTCGCAACCTGGACCCTCGTTCCAGCGCTCGTAGTCGCTACTACTTTTCCTCATCAACCCATCATGCTAACCTACTATTTCGATGTACTTGCATGATATATATCTTAAAATTATCATCCAAAGGAAGTCTTACAATAAAGACGACACGCTGATCAATATATAAAACATATCTCTTGATTTTTCCTTTTTCATTTCCCATATATATATATATATATATATATATATATATATATATATATATATATATATATATATATATATATATATATATATATTCGTTTTGAATAGTCGCTATACAACGAAACACGTGTCAACGAATAACTATTTTATCTACAAAGGTAACTATATATATACATATATATATATATATATATATATATATATATATATATATATATATATATATATACATCCATAACGATCGTGCGAAATTATGTAAACAAACAGGGAATAAACTCTACTCCGAGCTAAAAAAAAGTATAGCAAGTAGGCATAATTGCCATGCTCTTCGTTGATTATGCAGCACTAACGAGACACTCTGAAAAAAAACAATGTACAAACTCAGAGGCTGCTTCGCACACGATTGAAAATATTTTGGAATGCCCATCACCCTTAAAAAAGGCAAACATCCGTGGATAAGATGTTAACAATAAGCGACTAAACACTCAAGGTAGTCGATTACTACGCATAACGCGGCTCCACCATCGCTAGCAACACCTTACTGAACGCTGAAGAACACAAATGTATCTGCAAAGCGAATCCAACCATGCCCCGCTTGGCGAAGATAGTCTGGAACAACATGACGCTGACCCGACTGACACCAACGCTGAAAATGAAACATAAAGGCAAGTGGTATCGACCCAGATAGCTAGATGTCAGTGGCTCTGACCGCAGCAGCTGGAGAAATGCCGTGAGGGCATTTGACAAAAGGAGTGATGCGAGGAGAGACCAGCAATAACAGGGAATCAGAAAGCACTAACATCAAAGGGCTGCTTTAGATCTTCTAGAACCAGATCCCATCTATAGTTGTGGAAACTGCAATAGAATCTACCGATCCAGGATAGACCTGAAACGTCATAGGAGATGCTGCAATTCGGAAATCAAACTGATCTGAAGCGCAGAACTCGATTGACGTCCGAGACAGACGGATGCTAACAATAAGCAATACAAACGAGCTTCACGACAGTTTCTTTCAAAAATTACTTCACCCTACTCGGA
Organism: Sepiola atlantica; assembly: GCA_963556195.1. Classification (NCBI taxonomy): domain Eukaryota; kingdom Metazoa; phylum Mollusca; class Cephalopoda; order Sepiida; family Sepiolidae; genus Sepiola; species Sepiola atlantica. The sequence continues at coordinate 43,654,087 of OY744539.1, forward strand.
CGATCGATAATATGAAATATTTTAATAATAATTTTCAAATTAAAATCAGCGATGGGAATAATGTATTTTATTTTGTAGAATGTCATAAAAAGTAGTTAACTTACAACTAAAATTTTATTTTAGATTCTGTATAAGTTTGAAATGTTAACACCAACAGAGATTAAAAACCAAAATGATTTTACTGCATCCTGGACAACGCCGCATAGGTACAGCGAGTATATATATATATATATATATATATATATATATATATATATATATATATATATATATATATATTTATATATATATATATATAGTCTAAATCTTCTCGTTCTATAGTTTGTCGGACATACTTCGAGTCAGACATGCAAACTGCGTTTATTTTTATAGAAATACGTGTATTTATGTGAATTGTTAGCAAGTGTCTGTGAGATGGTCGGTCTTGTTGGAACATAATTAGGGGTAGACGTAATCGATAGAGAAAATTGGCTAAACGTTCGAAAATTTGGGAGCTTTCCACGCACATCTTCGAGTTCTACTGTGATAAGGATAAATTATCTCTAATGTCGGAAATTGTGGCCGACACAAAACGTTCTAAACCCGTGCGCCTGGTGATTGGAAAGCGTGTGAGAATATTAATTGAGTTAAATTGGTAGTTACATTTGTGAAGAACTTCATAATAATAATAATGATAATAATAATGATGATAATAGTAATGATAATAATAATAATAATGATAATAATAATAATAAAAAAAATAATAATAAGAAGAAGAAGAAGAAGAAAAAGACGAAGAAGGTGAAGAAAGACAAAGAAAAAAACAAAAAGAAGAAGAATTTAGAGTAGAATAATAATAAGAATAAGAAGAAGAGAAGAAGAAAAAAAAATAAAATAAAAATAAAATGAAGAATTAAAACGAGTAGAAGTCAAAATTTGAAGATGAAGAAAAAGAAAAAAACGAAGTAAAAGAAAAACAGACGAAGTAGAAACAGAAGTAAAAGTTTAAAGGAAGAAGAAGATAGTGAAAAAAGAGAAGTATAAGCGAAAAAAGACGAAGTAAAAAAAAGACGAAGAAAATGAAGAAAAAGAAGAAGCAAGAGAAAAAAGACGAAAACGAATAAGAAAAAGTAAAAGAAAAAAAGACGAAGAAAAAGAATAAGCACGAGAAGAAGAATTTCAAGTAGAATAAATAAGAATAACAAGTAGAATAAAAAGATGTAAAAGAAGAAAAAAGTGTAGAAAAAGTAAAAGAAAAAAAGATGAAGAAAAAGAAGAAGCACGAGAAGAAGAATTTCAAGTAGAATAAATTAGAATAAAAAGTAGAATAAAAAGATGTAAAAGAAGAAAAAGAAGTAGAAAAAGTAAAAGAAAAAAAGAAGAAGAAAAAGAAGAAGCATAAGAGGAAGAATTTCAAGTAGAATAAATTAGAATAAAAAGAAGATGTAAAAGAAGAAAAAGAAGTAAAAAGAAAAAGTAAAAGAAAAAACACGAAAAAAAAAGAAAAAGAGAAAAAAGACGAAGAAGAAAAATAAAGAACGAGAAGAAGAATTCGAAGTAAAATAATAATAAGAAAAAGAAAATGAAGAAATAGAAAAAAGTAAAAGGAGAAAAAGGACACATTGGCGCATAAAAAGAAGAATATTTTACACTCAATGAACAGAAAAGAAAATGTGGCTCCAGCATCTATTGGTGCACCATGAAATGGTCCTAAAAGATCAGTGAGTATGGGACAATAGGGGAAGAAGAGAAGCATCTATTTCTTCGACTGTCTGGACTAAGAAAGTACTGTACCTTGAAGCGGCTAATGAAAAGGAACATACTAGAGACATTGCGTGGACATTATCAGCGAGAAATCAAATATAAACCAAACAGCTGGTGTGAGAACGTAACATTATTTGTAATGCTTAACGAATGAAACAGAGAGTGCTTGAAACTTTCAAAAACTCAGACTCCAGTTGTTACCAGTAAACGATATACTGATAATGATTCGCCTGAAAACTTATTGGAGAGCAGAAAGGTGACCGTGACTCTCGCTTCACTTATTTTGTCCTTTAGTCTTCACATTCCATTACCGATGTTTCTGATATAGCGGGAAGAATTGCTGTGTTATGGGTCAGAATCTATCCATATAACACTTATATATGGCTAGTTTTTGACTTTGAAATGGTATTTCTTTAGCTCCTAACAGAAAGTTGCTTGATGATTTGTATAGAGCGATTTCCATAGAAAGAATAGTAATAATGCGAATGCATCAGCCTATCCCCAAAAGATATAATAGATGGCTGGTTTGAATGATAGTCTACTGTCCAAACAACCACTCAAAGAAAAATGGTACAAACACAAAGTATTAGAAAATGAAAAGCCAAAACATCATCTGGGATATGGAAATAGCAACGGATAAACTAACTCCGCGAAAGAGCTGAATAGAATATGAAAAACGAAGCAAACGACTGTATTATCGGTAAGTGTAGGAGCACAGGGAACAGTCCGGAAAAAACAACAGTTAGTGAAATTGAAAGCAAACAGTTGATTTATACGATACAATATATATATATATATATATATATATATATATATATATATATATATATATATATATATATGTGTATATATATATATCTACATGTATATATACATATGTATATATATATATATCTATATATATATATCTATATGTATATATATATATGTATATATATATCTCTATATATATATATATCTATATGTATATATATATATGTATATATATATATATCTATATATATATATCTATATGTATATATATATGTATATATATATATATATATATATATATTTATATATCTATATATCTCTCTCTATATATATATCTATATATATATATATATTTATATATCTATCTCTCTCTCTCTCTCTCTCTCTCTATATATATATATATATATATATATATATATATATTTATTTTACATAAATAATATTGAATTATTTTTACCTGCATACGCTTGCGTTTAAAGCTTTCGCTCTCATCAGTTCAGGGAACCCCTGTCACAGAGTCAACCAAGACTCCGTAATCAAGCACTGTAACCATTGGGTCACAGGGCATTACCACATTCAAGAAAAGAATGTAAAGTATATTCATGCGAAGGGCGGCACATCAAGAAAGCGTGACTAGAGATTCTACGAACGTTGTCGGAATATGCATTATAGTAACGTGTCAGTCTATTTTTAACTTCCCCGAACAGGGCTCAATATATATATATATATATATATATATATATATATATATATATATATATATATATATATATAACTTTTCCTAAAACAATGAAAACGTAAATATGCCTTTAGCAGATACTTTATTATAACCAGCTAATCAACACATGTCATTACACCACGAACCACCGCTTCTTAGGTGGAAGTGTTGTACTTAATCATGTGACGATTCATTCAAAACACAACACTGATGAAAATTGCGGGAATATTCGTGCCGTAGCAAATCCACATAGTCAAGTAATGCCGACTAAGCCTAGATTAATAGATATAACATATCTATGCTTTAACACACGTAGCACTATAGAAAAAAAAACGTTAAATGAACCGGAAGGTAAATGGAACTGACAGGGTCGACATATAATGAACACTTCTTAATCTAATATCTACCTCGCCCCACAAAGCAGCGAGGTAATACCAACATTCCTAGATGTCACAAACATGGTCGAGAATAGTCTAGGGGGACGACAGAACTGACGAGGTAGAGCATGATTCAGACATCGATTTGGAGGACACGGATAATACTGGATTCCTGAGCACGATTATTGTCAAAGATCATTTGAATAAACGTTTGTAGTATATTGTCGCTATTTTCATGCAAGGTGCTCGACTTAGCTCCAGTCTTTGGCCCATCATTGTAATCCATTCACAACATTAACGTGTCAAAGTCATCATTGGTGTCGTTTCTTTTATAGAATTCGTAACTGTCATCTAATATTTATTAAAACCTAGAAAAACGGTCATTAGGAACGTATACTCAATGCTAAACGGATGTTGCGAGATTGAAAACTGCTCTGCTACGCTGATTGAAATAAAGGACAATTAGTGAAAATCTGGGGAGACATGTCACTGTTTTTGCAGAGCGAGAACTCGTAATAACTCGTGTTAGTACTTATAAAAATTATAATCATCATTTTTATTTTTACCATCTGTATATTAATTTTAATCAAACTTTAAAATGGAAGATGTGTACACAGTCTGTTTCTAAGTTCAACGAAATAGGAGTTGAATAATTCTATATCTTAAAATAATTAACTGACATCAAAGGTAATATTCTCAATTAGATACCGTCCTACTGCTGACATCTGCGGAGGCGTGGCTCAGAAGAGTATTTCCTGTCTTGACAAGGTACAAAATCTAATGGGAGATTATGTATTCTCTTTTCTACAACCCCCTTTTTACAGAAGAGACGTTGATAGTGTTCTGTGTCGTTATTTTTATGGAAGGTGCTCGACTGAGCTCTCCTCTCTGGGTCATCATTGTAAAACATTCACAGCATTAACTTGTCAAAGTTATGATTAGTTGCGTTTCTTTTATAACACTTGTAACTGCCATCGAATATTTATTAAACACCTACATTAATATGATTATCCGTGGAATTTCCATCGGTCTCGCGTGTGTGTGATAATCAGATATTGACGATTTTCAATGCAAAGTGTCATTCGGCGACTTCAGGGTAGAAGCTGTTTGCCATTTCCATTAAGCTCTCACTAACTTAGGACTACAAATAAATTGCCGTAATTAACAATTACGCAGAATTGAAAAACCTTGTAAACGAGAAATAACTCTATGATTATATAATTATGTTATTGGCATTTTAAAACAAATACATAAATAAATAAATAAATAAATAGGAACTAAAAGTGAATGAAACAAGAAAATAAATGGAATAAAGATGGGAAAAGGGAAGGAGGCAAAAGATGAAGAAACGGATAGAAATTAGGTTTGAGGTGAAGTAAATGATGGAATCAAGCAATAAATAATCGTTAATAATATTTAGATATAAGGAAGAGAGGGATGGAGTCAGGCGGAGAGAGAGGTGCAAGGGGGGCAGGGAGAGAGGACGTTGTTAAGAACGGAATAGAAAGTAAAAAGAATAAAGAAAAGGATGAAGCAATATAGAAGAAATTAAAACATGGAGAAAAATACTGAATGAGGTTTTCTTAAAAGTGTTATACTGATGCATCCTATTGTGTCACTACATTGACTCTACCCGACACTATGGATAATAGTGGTAAGAGAGAGAGAGAGAGAGAGAGTCGCTATAACCAATCCAGAATCATTCTCTGGTAACATATTACTTCTGTACTTTAAGTAAATGCACACTTTTGTAAACTACCTCCCTGTTGTCTTATTTCGTTTCGGCCCTTTGAGGTCACAACATGTATCTATGTTTCTTAGTTAATAACAAAAAACATATATTTATCGAATCTTAATGAAATTTTATTTTTTTTATAACAAAATAACATGAATAGTCGAAGATAAAACAACAAAACATACGTAGAAAAGCAACGTAAAATATGAGGAGAGATCAAAGTCGGAGAACAATTAAAATAATTTTGTAAGTGTGTGTTTCAGTTAACGGTAGAAATTGTCAGGAGTTAATTAATTAAATAAACCTACCGGAACATTGTTGAAATTCCATGGGGCTTTCTATATAAATATGTATAATATAATTTTTACGAAATAAAGCAACGCATTGCTTCTGTACTTTCTGTAAATATGTATTGTAAACTGCCTCCTTGTTATCTTATTGATTTTCGGTCTTTTAAGGCGACAATAAAAAGGTTAGGAATCCTATTTATTCGAAAGTAATAAATAGTAAAAGCCGCACATCTACAGAAGATCGGATTTACGATTTTTAAAATTAAATTTTATAATTTTTCACGCAGACATATTTTAGTTAAAGAATTAGACGTTGCGTTAGTTCTTCCGCATCCATGTATAGTCCAGACGTTGCTCCATCTGACTACAATCTATACCGATTAATGCTGAATTTCATAGAAAAGTCGCCGATTGGAGTTATTCTCTGAGGTTGAAGAAGCTTGCCAATAATTGTTTGACTCAAAGTCGATTGGTGCTTTCGCTAAATTAGATGACTTGATGATCGTTTGGCAAACAGTCGATACAAATGAAGTTCTTTATTTTGAAGCTATAGTTGTATTTTTGTAATAAATTCACCAGAATTATGTGATCCATCTCGTTCTTCCTTAGTTCCAGACATATTTCCTATAATTATTATTATGGTATGTGTTTCTTCATAATTATGTGATCTATTCCCCGCTTCTTTTGTTCCAGCTCGTTTGACCCGTTTCTTTAGTGGGCTTCATCAATTACTTTGTTTTGGCACCTACTTGTGATACAGTTTCATATTCCAGTAGCTTTATTCCAATAAATGCAGGCTTGTAGAACTTTTTTCTTCCGGTTTTCCTCCTACCTATAGCATTGGTCTGTTCAAGACTAAGGCAAGTAGGCGTCTATTGTCTTTGCGATAATCATATTTCGTACTTATTAGCTCCTTACATCAAGTGGCTTCATGACTTGTCTGGAGCGATTTCCATTACAAAAATGATTGCCTAATAAATTATTATTTTAACACGACCCACAAATTTGTGTTTTAACCTGATAATATGAAAAATAAAAAATAAAATGAAACGAAAAAAGTAGAAAAATTCGCTTATATTTACAAGAAATGAGAACAAGAAAATAACAACAATTTTGAAAGAAATATAAAATTAAAATAACAGGATGGAAAATTGAATGAGATATTCTTAATAACCGATAAGAAAAAGAAACAGAAGAGAAGGAAAACGAGAAATATAAATTCGTTCATTTATTCTTTCTTTTATTCCGCTTTCACCTCATCTTTTATTCTTCTCTTTTTTCTTATGATATGTCTTTCAATATTTTCCTTTACTTTATCATCTTCCTTTGTTTCGTTCTGTTTTTCATTTCGTTTCCTTTTATTCCTCTTTTTTGTCCTTTCTTATTTCTTTCATGTCTATCCTTTTTTGTTTCTTTCTTTCTCTTTTTTTCTACTTGTGTTCCTTTTTCACCTTTCTTCTTTTTTTCTTTCGATTCTTCCATTTGTCCCTTCAATTTTGTTTTTTCTTTCTTTTATGTTTGTCGACATTTTCTATATTTCCGCCATCTTTCATTCGTCCCTTCTCTCTTTCATTCTTCCTTTATTTGTAATCGTTGGTTCTTTCCTCCTTTCTTTTTTCTTTGTTCCCTTACTTCGTTTTGCAGTTGTATGTGTTCACAATACTTCTCTGTGGTAACCATACATGACTAAGTTAACCATCCTCCCACAAGGGCAGATGGTTCCAATTTCCCCATCCTGAAATCAGGTATTGTAGAAGGAGTGAGTGTTGTGTATGTCGCACAAGTTTACAACACTGCAATCTAATTCGTCCACCGACACTGATGTAACTATCGCTTCCCACACTGTGTCCCTGAGTCCTCACCTTCCCTGAAGGATGTTGCTGATAATAGGGAAAGAAAATGATGTTCTTTAAATCGGCTGTTAATTTGTGTTCGCCGTACGTCATGATGCCTTGAGTAAATTTGGTTTCCTCTATCTTTGTCGCCATGTCACTGATAAAGTTGCCGGAGGTAAACGTTTTATCTGTGTTGACGTTAACCCCATGATAGTCCAATGAAGGTAACCTTGAAGTATCCCCCAAGGATGCTGTCTTATCAGCAGGTGCGAAATACCAGGTATGCAGTAGTTTCAGGTAGGCCATCTTGATGCCATATTGATTGGAACTGATACGACTTTTGTTTCTACAATGGTTTACAAATAAATTTGTTCACTCATTTGCTCTGGGTTTTATCTCTCAACCCATCCATTGATTTCTTCTACAATTAAAAAAAAAATGCTAACATGAAAAGTTCTACAAAAATAAGCTTAAACCCAGTTACACATCTTATAACCTGGATCCCTTTTTTGCAACATTATAGATCTGCGGTCTAACCTTCTAGAGGTTGGAATTCTCTTACAGGAGACAAAACTGGCCTTCACCCCGACCAAGCCTATGGTTGTGTAAAGTGGAGACAGAAATTGCTCTCTGGTAACGACCAATAGTCTTCTCTTAGAGTTAGGTGGCAATAAGTCTCCCCAACGTCTCAGTACTCTTAGCCCCCTTCCTTCTTTCCTTCTGGTTAGTGCTCTCCTTCTTAGGTATTCTCAGCTTTCATGACCCTTCACTATTTCACAAAAGGGCTGTTGCCAACATGGTGTGTGCTTCTTTTATTGAGGCCACTATTATTATTATTATTATTATTATTATTATTATTATTATTATTATTATTATTATTATTATTATTATTATTATTATTATTATTATGGGAAAAGAGTATGATTTTTTTTGATGATGCCAGCAAATAGGTTACCACCAAGTATTATATTGTATATTTTAATTGTAGGCATCTGGCTTTTATGGAATATATTTTGCCTATTAATACACGTCCAATTTAAATTGTTACGGACGATCAATCGTTTAGAATAAAACCCGCCAATTTTCATATAATGGACGATTTATTTTCGTATTTTTTTATCGAAGAATCGACACACTTAAAATGAACAAGGATACAAACATAAAAACCCACTCAAAAATCTAGGAAAATGAAATACAAAAAATAAAACCAATAATAAACAAAATGGCGTCAATCAATGATTGCATATGCAAACAGCACTGAACTGATATTGCTTATATGAATAAGGTGTTGCTTTACATTCGGCTTCCACTACAGATTTATCGCCCCTTGGCAACAGTTTTATTTTTATGTTTAAATGTGTCTTTTTTCTCGTCAGTCTCTCTCTAGTATTCACTTATCTTTAATTGAATAAACCCCAAATGTGTACCGACACAAATTGGGAAGCAAAACATTTTAGGAATACTTCGCTAAATTTACTGACAGACATTTCCGGCAGCAAACATTTAATAGTTTTTTGAAGGCTTTAAAAATCTCACTTCTTTCTACCGTTCTTCCTCACTTTGTTATCTTTTTTTTATTATTCGGTTCTCATAAACATCTATAAACACAAAACTGTTGGTTATTTGTACGAGAATAACACAATGTAATTAAACATTGATAATAACCGATAAGTAATTATTATTAAAATTGGTTTTCTGAAAACCAGAGAGTCGGATAGAAGATTTTTTTATTATTCGTTTCTTATGAACTTTTATACGTAAAACTGTTAGTTATACCTAAAGAAAACATATATAAATTGATAATATTTTTACGAGATAACCAGGGGTTAGCGGAGAACAGGGTAGTGAATAATAATTATAATGCAGATAATAATTATATATATATATATATATATATATATGTATATATATATATATATGTATATATATATATATATATATATATATATATATATATATATATATATATATATATATATATATATCAGGACCGATATATGGGGATGGGTTGCGTTTGAAATGCGACTGTGGTTGTTTTGTCAATCCTAGGATTAGAAAGGAAATCGAAATGTAACGATTCATTGACTTTTGTTTGATTTTTTTAAATGAAAATTCCTCCAGACAAGGCACGAAGCCACTTGCTGTAAGGAGCTAAAAATACTACTTTAATGCCAAAATCTAGCATACGATAGTTGTTAGATCTTTTGATTCCGACCAGGAAGCAGCAATTTTTCTACTTTGTAAGAAACATCGCTAATAGAATGTGAGCACTAAACGCCCAAATAAAGGAAGCGACAGTAACGAAGCTACCGAAAGTAAACATAAGGTCCACTTTCTACATTCCTTAATTTGTTCATTTAGATTAAAAAAAGCGTGAAGAAAAAAACAATTTTCAGAATGACATTTACCAACTGAGAAAGAACTGGGAAAACAAAATGGCTGATTAAGGTGAGAGGACGTTCCACAATTTGCCTCATCCAGTGGGTCTATCGTATACAACATACAAGAACGGTATATTAAATAGATATTGGTCTATTTTGAATATGAATTTTTGCACATTTTGATCTTAGTACGATAAATGGCCTAACTTCATAAACAGAGATTAACCATCAAGAAATGTAAACTATATTGTAACTATGGCTGTGAAAGTAAGTATTCTTCTGCCTTTTTCTATTTTTGACTAAATAAAACTTAATAAAAATGACTTGCTAGATTTTTAGAAATTTACCTGTTTGGTACTTTTGACCTAAATAATTACGTTTACAAACCGACTGTTGGAAATTTCGAACAAGAGGATTATTTGATGTTAAAAGTAACGGAACACCCCGTTACGTTCATATGATCTGAGATATTGTCTTCAATCCAGATAATTAATAGAAAATAATAATACATACTTAGATAGAGAGGAAGAAGTCTTCGGAAAAATAATAACTCCATAGGGGATGATTTTGGTGATAGAGAGCCAAATATATATGAAAAGCGGAATGTCCAAAGTAAATGTCGACATTCCGCCACAACAAAATATAAGCTATGAGAAAATGTTTTTGTTTCGACTCTATCTTTTTAAAATCATCATGTAACTTTCATATACCATGTTGTTTTGTCAACATTAGACGAGTGTAAAATATATATTTATGGCAAGTAAGCTACGCAATATAGAGAACCAATTCTAGAAGAATACGAATCATATAATTTGATATGCTACTTGGGTACACTTATAGATGCCGCACAATGTTTCCGTGACTTCGCGTCGTCAACGTTCGGGCAGGTCTCGGAAGCGCCCGAGAGTTGACGAAACTATTAACCAAACAGGTTGCAGAAGGTATAGAAAATCAGGCTAGATAACTTTTGGGAAAAAATAATCGCGTTCAATAACAAAAAAATGAATTTTGATAATCTCTGTCAGCTCGCTGAATTTCAACCCCTCCTCTTCTGCTTGTCGATGTGGTACTTTTATAGATGACGCACCATGTTTCAGTGACTTCAAAACATTTGATTAACAATGGTTCATTTGACAAAAAAGCAACAAGAAAAAACAAAAGTTAACATCGAATTAATAACAGTTGTTTAGTTATGGTTTGTTCGTTCTTTATTTTTATATATTGATTTCCTTCTTTGTAATTTATCGACTGCTAGTCTTCAATTTAGCTTTTGCCAGTTTTCGCATCGTCAAGTCTCGGACGCTTCCATAACCTGGCCGAACGTTGACGACGCGAAGTCACGGAAATATGGGGCGTTATCTATAAGAGTATCGCTACTTGTTTTTCCGCGAGGTTGCTCTTTGACAATCGCAATCAATGTTTTCTCTCCTATACGTAAAACAGCGTTGTTCTACGGCCCAACTACTTCATCTTTACTCAATGATTTTGACACAGGTGTTGCCAATCTTCAGTCAGAGAGACGTTGTTTGCGAGTCCGCTGCCGTAAATAGATGTGTAGTATATGGTGGCAACACCAATCAAAGTTAAGAAAAAAATCATTTTGTTTCCTGTTTTTACATTTGTGATTCAACATGCTGTTTAAAATGATAGCTTGAATCCTAAGATGAATAGGTAAACTAAAAGCAAGTGTTTTTCTCGATTTTGCGAACTAAAATTAGTGATGAGTTTGTCGCGGAGATGGATGCCTCTGAAATCGTATTTCAAATATATGTTATTCCCTTATAAGTTAACATCCGTATGTAACACTGACGCAACGAGGGGGGGGGGAGTGGTCTGTCGGAGATCGATTCACTGTCGGCAATCGCCGACCGTGAACTCCGAAGATCGAATTGTCTACGTTTTAGTTTCGTCCATTGTTTGACTCATGAAGACAAGAACCAGGTTTCGTATGTCAACTCGAATTTAAGAATTGATTATCCGCCATTATTAGTAGACATTATTTGTAATCCTAACAAAGCAAAGGCATGGCTGATAAACACTCGATATTGAGTACAATTTAATGTCACACCCTATACAATGTCGGGAGTAAAAAGACAGAGATACTTATGAATTCTAACTTTCCTACTTGAGGGAATGCGTTTTAAGGACAAATGCACACATATCTTTCCAGAAGTCTGTTCGTGTTATTTGTCTGATATTATATGTAAAATTATGTTGTATAGCCAGTCAAATTGACGCGGTTTATGACGAGTACGTTGATAATCTAATAGTAAGTTGGTTCTTCCGCTGCGCCATAATGGATCAGAAAGCACGTGTCTGTCGAACTGAGTAAAAACAAAGACACCCGGTCCACATCACTTATTATAATTTCCCGAAAAACAAAAGCAATCGACCTTGTTTTTCTTACGAATCTCCAAAGGGGCGTGTCGTGTCTAAACTGTCTTGACGCTGACTGTCATAAAATGCCTCCATCTCAGCTGAAATACAATAGAAGAGAGTGAGAGAAAACCGAAAACGGGTTATCTCATCTTTTTTGAGGATATCTAACAGTTAGACAAAGTCCATCTACTAGAAGTGTTCTGATTCGTGGAGTTGATCATATGATGTAGAAGGGAATTGTAGTTTAATAACCAGTTGCAGTAAAATTGAATGTTAGAATCATTTAATTCAGTATACTGAATATAGCCAGCAGAACATTGTAGTCAAATAAAAAGGTATAGATATCCATTGTTAAGATTAGTAAAATATATTTTAGGCATAAAATTAGCCATTCTCCAGTTACTCCTCGAAATGATAGTATCAACCGATCATCTATTCGGAACTCTACGCACAGAACAGTATACCCATCGTTCTGCTAGTGAATGCTATATAGTAGTGTATTCTCTTCCCAAAACAAATTACTGAAATAATTATAGTGACAATAAAAGTGTAAGGTTGCTGGGATGTTTTACACTAAGTGAGTCTACTTCGTTGTCAGAATGAACTGGTAGAAATTATGTAGTTGCAGTTGTGAGGCGGTAGCCGGAGTTTCCATCTTCTATTCTTTCTCTTCTTCTTCTTCTTCTTCTTCTTCTTCTTCTTCTTCTTCTTCTTCTTCTTCTTCTTCTCTTCTTCTTTTTCTTCTTCTCCTTCTTCTACTTCACAATAGCAACGTTCATAAACATCATTAATCAAGATGCACCTCAAAGGGACTTGAGATTTGAAAAATCTCTGGGTGTTGTCTCCTTTCTTTGTAGCATACATCTATACGCATACAATACAAAACAATCTCAATCATAGGGGGGGCAGCATCTATCAAAACGCAACTGCTCTGTTTCTTTACTAGTTCAGTAGAAATTGAAAGATCGTCCCTGCTCATTCGTCACATAAAACTACCTGTTTCCTGTCTCATCGATTCACTGCCGGGACACGTAACTATTACTAGAATTCTTATTTGAACATTCAACTCAACTTGATATTTATTTATCGTGGAAATGTATAATAATAATCCTATCTTTACATAGCCACATCTAAATAGTATTACACAATATCGCAGTATAAGATGAAATAACCTTAAAACTTGTAACGGAAAACTTATCTTTATAAAGAGGGAAATACAACGTAGATATGTACGTTTGTGAGTTGTGCGGACGACATTTGTGTATACTGAGGATCGATTATATACTATGTTCCATTCGGTAGATTGTTTCGCATGATCTAGGATGTATGCAGAATTTTTGGTCATCATTCGATCAAAACATGCAAGGTGACCGCCGGGAAAAACAATCTTGACACAATAGAATAAAAAAATACTGAGAAGCGCGCGAAGCCAAATCTAAACACACTGTTCACTTCTAATATCAAAAATCACATAACATAATAGACACGATTGATATTATATACGTCTCCGGATTCCAATAAAAGACGCGGTCTGCCAGTCGATCTGTACATAGGACAGTCAGTTGCTCACGTTTCACATTGAAATAGCATGTTTATCACCATACATGCAGATTGAATGGACGTATATTTCTCGAGTTGCGTCCACGCAACTCTATTAGAGCCTCAATCCGTTGGTAGGTATGCACAGGTACTTTTTTTCCTATGTCTGTCGCGATTAAGTTTGCTCTACAACGATTAAGTTAGCTCTACAACAGTAAGCATGATATGCTTAATGTTTAAAGACATTTTCGCTGATCTGTCTTGCTTGATTTGAATAAACATTTGTTGCTTAGTGACATTTTCATTCGAAATAGAATTTTCAGCGAGAAACGTGTAGATTTATAAGCATAGCTTATTTTCAGATGCGTCCAAGTAACGATATAAGAGGCTCGATCTGACGGTATCTTTATCATGCTTAAACTTGAAATTATATTTCGTTGGTTAATCAAGCTTAAGTTTGAAATAGCATGTTGGTCTGTCTTGCTTGGGCTTAAAATAGTATTTTTGTTGGTGTGTCACGTTTTGGTTCGAAATAGAATTTTCCGTGGCCTGTTTAAAGGAACATTATTGTTTGTCTGTCACGCTCAAGTTTAAAATTGAATTTTCGTTTATTTGTCAGGGTTAGGTTTGAGAGAGCAGGTTCTTTGGTGCTCCATACTTTAAGTGAAAAAGAAATGCCTGTCTGTCTGTCACATATTCGTTTTATAATAAAGCGTTGTTCTTCTGTTACAGTTAAGTTTTAAAAAATAGGAGTTTTGTCGGACAGTCTTTCTTAAGTTTGAAATATCACTCCACTCGCAAATAAGAGTAGACGCATCTTATTTCCCACGTGTGTAATTATCTCTCTAGTATGTGGTATATCTGCTTGTCTGTCACGTTATGTTAGACAGTTTATTCTCTTTTGTTCGTCACGTTCGAAAGAATACGTCTTTTGGTGTATCATGCTTGACACACACGTTTAGTTTTTATATAGTTCTTAAATAGGATGTGTGTTCGTCTGTCACGTTATAGTTTGAGATAATATTTTTTATCGATAAACGCACAGATTAAATGTTGAATCTTTAGAATGTTCGATTTTCTTTCTAATTGCGTTTACAAATCATCATATTTGAAGTCGTGTAAAAAAAATGGAGCGACTCATTTGTCGAAGGGAGCGTAACTAACGCACACATCTTGATGTCTTATTCGTTTTATCGTCTTTTGCTTGATATTCAATGTTATCATTTATTAGCCAGACACGCAGTAATGAAAGATGAAAGGGTGAAGCCAAAGGGCTACGTCTAAGTGCTGCAGAAAGGGTTAAAAAAACAAATGTTAGATAATGGCCCTATGGGAATCGACGTATCTGTTGGAAATAGGGTTTGACTTGCGCGAATTAACGCGGGTGCAGTGGAGTGCAGATTGGGGCTTGTTCTCACAGTCAGAGCTGACAGACGTGACAAGGTTACCGTGTGACGAGACCCCAGATCAGGGGTCAGTCTACACTTGCGAGAGGCTCTGTGACTTCACGGGCCTTCAGTGGGAAACAGAGGGATTTGTGACGTCACTCGTTCTCGTGAGAAGCGAGTTTTTAGTCAGGCTGATTCGGAGGGCGAACCGAGTAGGACGTGATTCACAATGTAAAAATAAGGAATATTTACCTTAAGGGAAGACAAGAGCGAGAATCCTTCCCCCTCTCTATGAATGGCTAAGAAACATTGTTAACTAACTACGATTAAATAAGATTTGCTCTCTCCCTCTCTCTCTCTCGACGCGGTGAATGACTCCCAGTTGAAATAACAACTCTTTTAATGAAATGAATTAAATCTAAAAGAGGAGGTTGTCTTCGGAGGCGTCATGGCTTTTGTTGCAGACAACGGACGGCGTGGTTCGGCAGGAAGGAAAGAAGATGGCGACCCTCTACACGACGAGTATACGAAACGCGTACTGCCGCGGTCCAAGCAGGAGTAGTTATGTAACACAAATAAGGGTTAGTTAGATCATATATATATATATATATATATATATATATATATATATATATATATATATATATATATGGTACGCGCTCTTTGACCGTCTGAGATTGTTATTTCCCTGCGCTGATGAGAACCATACGCTCAGAACGACGTAATACGGAGGTAAAATATATATACAAAAATAATGTTATATTATTATAAGCCTCTTCTAAGTAAAATTGAAAGTGCAGCACTGTCGGAAAGATTGAAAAATAAACATTCACCTAAAAGCGTCAGTGCAATGTTCCGATTCTGTCGTTAAGTACTATCGAATGTTTAGGTGTCTATACTCGCTGCTTTTAGTGTAGACATCACTTAATTTATGAGTTATTACGTGAAAATCTCTCGTGGCCTAATGGGACTAGGTAAACCCATACAGATTCAAGGTATATATGTGAACGGGGTCGCGCCCTATGACGGTCTGAGATTGGTGTTTACCTTCGCTGATGAGAGGCATAAGCTCAAAACGACTTCGTAGGTCAAATATTTATAAAATATAAGTTAATATTATTAGAGGCTCTTTCAAAGTAAAATAGAAAGGTGGCACTTTCAGAAAGATTAAATAAAAAATTAACCTTACGTATTATGTTGTTGAGTGCTATTAAATGTTTAGGTGTCTATACTCACCGCTTTCAGTATAAACATCACTTAATTTCTCCGTTATTACGTGGCTATCTTTCGTGGCCTAAGATGACTAGATAAACGGGTACAGATTCAAGGTGTATCTATGAACTGGGTTCGCGACCTATGACCGTCTGAGATTGACATGTCCATGCGCTGATGAGAGACATAAGTTCGAAACGACGTCGTGCGTAGTTAAAAATATTTAAAAAATTATAATTTAATATTATATATCTATATATTGTCTTTTTTCCAATTTTTATTCTCATCGCTAATTTGGTTATGTATATATAGACAATAGTTATGGAATCATCGAGTAGTTTTGATCAGGAATAACTAAAAAGGAATACACTTTTTTCTTCCTTAATTCATGAATTTTCAAAAATGCAAGTTTTTATCCTCAGAGATTATCATAGGGATAAATCAGCAAATATATTACTGTTAGCACAGATTTGAAAATATACAACAATACAAAAAGAATAACATACACAATTATTGAGCAAAGTGAATCCATTTACATGATATCATCCTCCTAAACAAGAAAATTTATTCGACCGGAGGGGCATATATGTGCTAGAATATATATATATATATATATATATATATATATATATATATATATATATATATATATATATATATATATATATATATATATAGTCTCGGAAGTTTCCCAACCATTAAAACTATATAAAGAAAAAAAAACAAAAACACATTTTAGTCTCAAGTCATTCGGTGGAAAAACGCTTTTGTAAGTCAATTCACTTTTAACAGTTACTATATTAGTTTGCTTCCAAGAATTTACGCTAGTTTTAACATTATTTAATATACATATATATATATATATATATATATATATATATATATATATATATATATATATATATATATATACTAGATGAGAATGGTACTATGACAACAGAATAGATAATGCACTACATCCTTACCTTAAAAAGAGGAGGTAATACTTTGGAGGGCTCCATCCATAGATAGAATAAAGTAATGCCTATGAGTATAGTAAAATTTACATGAATTTCTTATAGAGTTAAGAAAATGTTGCATCGATCCTACGATGTATTAAACATCAGCTTACTCATATGATTTTATTAATTCATCAATATGTAATTTCACTTTTAATCATAATTAAAATTCTCAATTAATCTAATCAATTATTAGCATTTTTAAACCCTTTGACACACCCGACAACCCGCAACATATCACCTCTTCACTCTAGATACCCCTAGATGCTCTTTCATTTACAATTCTGATATCTTCTTTCTTTTGAGTTCTCTCTGTTCTATCTGTTTACTAGACGGTATCAATATACAGTAACTTAAATGGAATGTAAACACATATATTTTTGCTTAAATCTATACAAGGCGATATCTATAAATCTGGCCCCTATAAAAGTAAACTATTACGTTTCATACGCAATGTGCTTTGTTTGAAGCAAACAAAAGTAAAAAAAAACGATATTTCGCTCGTTTTAAACAACCTTAATAATTGGTCTAGTAGAGGTTCATTGAAACGTACCGAATGGTTTTATACAATGAACAGTCGAAGGAGATCCTAGAGCAAGACGTGGAGCCTTTATGTAAAATACAAAACGTGCAAAAAACCAAGCAACCAAGCAAGATTATCACAGTTTTAGAATGAAGTTACGTGATTGAATATCATCCACAGTTTTAAAATCAATAAATATGTACCTGTCGCATGCACTTGTTTCTATTCTCATACAGGGTGCACAGCGTGACACCATTTGTATAAATAATATAGTACGATAAACTTTTCAAATTATTTTGCGTTATCACAACAGTTGTTTACCATTATCTTTATGATTGTAACGATCGTTGGTCTTCTCTGGTATTTAAGTGACAATAAACCCTTGTAAGGTTCAAGTTATCGCACAATTTCAATGGAGGTCTGGTCAGTGCTCTCCCTCCTTCATCTTTCCATGCCTAATGGCTTTCACGATCATTTGTGTAGTATCAGTTGAGACTGCTGCCACTGCATATGTGTGCGTGGGTGAATGATTTTTTTACTTCCACTTTCCATTGGATGTTGTCTGACAAGCGTGTGTTCATTAGGTGGCTTTCTTTTATAGTTGTTATCATTACCGGTCTTTTATGGTTCTTGTATTCTTCTTGTATTATTTTCAAAGTCTGTCTCCGGTTTATGCTATTCCCTCTTATCTACGTGTCAAAGTGTAAGCGATTGCATAGTCTTCAACCGACTACCTTTTTCATACAATTGTGTCTGTTTTTGTATTCTTTTTAAGCTAGTTAGCTGCTTTCACTTATTAAGGGGTTTACCGTTTCGTCTCTTTACGTGCAGAGTCTACATTTACTGTTTTCCTAGGTTCTGACTATTTTTCCTATGATACAATTCGTCCCTATTGCGTTGTTCCGTGGGGCTGTCGATAGATGTTTTTTTCTGTTTAGATGTCCTTTTCGCTAGATGTTTGGCTAGATGTTTTCATAAGTCTCTTTTCTGTTCAGTTTTATGATTTGCTCATGCAGCTTCTCTTCTCACATTTCTCTTCTCGCTTTTTGTTTCCAGATTCGTTCCTTCCTGCATTGTAAATTTGGCGGTGCTTCTTGACCCAATGATCAGTCTTTCTCTTTGTCGAGTTCCTTTTTGTGTCATATGCAGTCTTCTACACCTAGTTGTCCTCGCTCCCCTCGTTCCCCTTCTCTACTTTTTACGTACAGACTATCAATATTACCTATCCGCTATACTCTATTATGCATAATGTTTAGTTGATTCGTCTTCTGATCCAGGTGCCTAAGTTCTTTTTTCATGAAGGGTCTAGAATATATTACTAGGGATACTTATTACTCTGGTTTTTGCTGTATGATTCGTTTTCTAAGAACGTTCTTGTGTTTCTTAGGTATGTATTCTTTTCAAATTTTCATCGTTATTATTAGAACTTGTAGTAGTATTACTACTACTACTATTTATTTTTGTATTACTACTACCATGATGGTGATGATGATTATTATAATGATGGTGATGATAATAATATTTTAACTAATTGATTACAGGAAACAAAAAGGGAAACCCAAAATCAAACATTCCAGTGGAGACACGCACTTGTATCGTGTTTCTGCGTGCACCGATTTCCATTTTCATTTAGTATATAAAATGGACAAATATTTAAATATAACACATCTACTACATTGTAATTCATCCAATTTTTTTCAATGTTATTCTTGACCGCTATATTATTTTAGCAGGAAGATATATTGATCGCACATGATGTGATCACGCTGAGACTATCGACACTATTTAGGCCGGCTTCCAATAACCGTCAGACGTATCGGAGATTTGATTAAACCCACACGCCGTATTTGTGTACCTTAGCAATGAAATGAAAACATATCAGCTATTTCAGCATCGGAAGATATCAGAGGCGCTTATTGATCTATTAAGGAATATATTTTACATGAATTTAAATGTTTAATTCAAATCTTGAGGCGAAAGCGAACACTTCTTGGAATGATAACAAATGTTTTTTTTTCTTTTCGAGTGTAAATGATAAAGTATGGTAATTATTCTAGTCAGTATTTGTCTAAAATTGAAACGAATAGACATAGTGGATATATATAGAGAATACAGAAAAACAATTATATATATATATATATATATATATATATATATATGAAATTTAAAGTATACTTATAGAGGATAGAACCCATAGTGAAATGGTTTAAGCTCAATATACGAGATAGAGCAATTATAAACGTAAATGAAGGAAGAGAGATAAAGATGTACGAATTATAAATCTATTTCAACTTCGATTGTTCAATGCAAGGTGTACTCGATAAACACATGTTTCTTTTTCTTTCCTTACGCCATCAGATGAATTACATAGATGAATAAGTTGGCAGTGGAAAAGCCAAAATTCAAAATTTGAAAAAATATGTAGCAATAGAAAGTAAGGATATGCGTGTAAAAATACTCTTATTCTATTCTCTATTACTTCATATTTTTTCAAATTTTGAATGTTGGCTTTTCCACTGCCAACTTATTCACATATATATTTCTCTGATGATAAGATTTTTATCTTTGAAACGCATTGGCGTAAGGAAAGAAAAATAAACATGTTTTCATCGAGTACACTTGCATTGAACAATCGAAGTTGAAATAGATTTGTCATCCGTACATCTTTATCTCTCTTTCATCATTTACCTTTATATATATATATATATAATATAAATATATATATATATATATATATATATATATATATATATATATAAGTCAGTCGAATTCTCACAGTCAGCCCAAAAGAGCAACCCGTTTACCATATCGCGTTTTGATTTAAACTTTTAATTCGTTTTTTTTTATCTCATAATATTCAGCCGGGTAGGATTAATGTTAAAATGGATACATGTTTATATTACTGACCTAAACATAATCATCAACTGAAGCCTTCCATGAAATAAATATTTGCCAATATTGTCTTCATACTTAAGCTAGCTGAAAACTATTGTTACTGAAAGTCGTTCAAGACAAAGCATGAGTTACTTCGTGCCAGAAGCTAAAAAGAACGAAATATGATGAACGCAAACACAGTAGATGTTTATTGACTTTAGTCTTAAAAGGCCTAAGAATATCGGCACGGGTAAAAAGTCAGCAAAAAAAGAGTTCGACAAGCTTTGAGTTTTTGATAAGCTACGTTATTAAAATGTATTCAAACGAGATACCTAAAAAGCAAATTTATGAAGACCACATGACTAACGAGTAAAACTCAGTCGAATATTCACAATAGGTCCCAAAAAAGCAATATTCACAAAAGGTCCAAATAAGCAATATTCACAATAGGTCCAAAAAAGCAATATTCACAAAAGGTCCAAATAAGCAATATTCACAATAGGTCCAAAAAAGCAATATTCACAAAAGGTCCAAATAAGCAATATTCACAATAGGTCCAAAAAAGCAATATTTACAATAGGTCTAAAAAAGCAATATTCACAAATGGTCCAAATAAGCAATATTCACAATAGGTCAAAAAAAGCAATTCGCTTGACATATCGCTATGTGATTTAGACGAGACTATTCCTTTGTTCGTTTTTTACAAGATGTAAATAGCACAAAATTAATTCATTTCAATGTGTGTGTTTTACAACTAGGTACCTAGGCAGACACTTGAAAAATACCACAAAACTAACGAGTGAAAAGAGCTGGAACAATAGAAGTAGGGAATAAATCGGACAATTTTGAAGAAAAAACGTTCATATAGTAATTATAGGTTTTAAATAAACATTGAAATATTGTCATTATCTTATAATTAGGTTACCTGTTTCTTTCACAGTTACACGCAAGTAGTTGCAACTATTACACAGTAAAATAGATGAATTAATTTTAACGAATATAAGATGGGTTTCTAACGCATATAAGAGTGTTTTGACGAATATAAAAGGGTTTGTTTACGAATATAAGAGGGGTTTCTAACGAATATAAGAGTTTTTTTAACGAATATAAGAGGGTTTTTTAACGAAAATAAGAGGGTTTGTTTGCGAATATAAGAGGGTTTGTTTACGAATATAAGAAGAGTTTCTAACGAATATAAGAGGGTGTTTAACGAATATAAGAGGGTTTTTTAACGAATATAAGAGGGGTTTTGTCACGAATATAAGAGGGTTTTTAACGTATATAAGGTTTTTTTTAACGAATATAAGAGGGGTTTCTAACGCATATGAGAGAATTTTGTACGAATATAAGAGGGTTTGTTTACGAATATAAGAGGGTTTTTTTAACGAATATAAGAGGGGTTTCTAACGAATATAAGAGTGTTTTGACGAATATAAGAGGGTCTGTTTACGAATATAACAAGGGTTTCTAACGAATATAAGAGGCTTTTTAAAGAATATAAAAGGATTTTTAACGACTATAAGATTTTTTTAACGAATATAAGGGGTGTCTAACGAATATAAGAGGGTTTTTTAACGAATATAAGAGGTGTTTCTAACGCATATAAGAGGATTTTGACGAATATAAGAGGGTTTGTTTTCGAATATAAGAGGGGTTTCCAACGAATATAAGAGAGTTTTTAACGAATACGAGAGATTTTTAACGAATATGAAATGGGTCTCTTACGAATATAAGAAGGTGTTTAACGAATGTAAGAGTTTTTTTACAAATAAAATAGGTTTTTTAATGAATATATAATAGTTTTTTTTTTATCGAATATAAGAGGGTTTTTAACGAATATAAGTTTTTTTTAACGAATATAAGAGGGTTTTTTTAACGAATATAAAAGGGTTTTAACCGAATATAAGAAGATATTTTTCGAATATAAGAGGTTTTTTTAACGAATATAAGAGGGTTTTTTTAACGAATATAAGAGGGGTTTCTAATTTCTTGCGTATGAACGCTTTACAGCAGCCATCTTGAATTGTTTCGATTTGATCGCATACTTATTCTGAAAATAAAAACCTTCTTTCATTGAGTCTGCTTTTGGAAGAAAAAGTATAAAGGAATTGGTATATACAGTATGTTTGAAGTATTACATTGCTGTCTCTAACGAGGTTTCCTTTTGTAAGTACTTCACACACATAATAATCATTAAATACTTTATACAATAATTTCTTAATTCGTTACTATTTTGCTTAAATTTAAGCGAGTCGCGTCTTCTTCTGTAAGTGAAAGTTAAATGTCACGTCTTTATTTGAATATTCAAAATATTCCGATTTGTAATGAAATTTGAATAGATATCAATCCCAACTGTCATCGAATACTTATAAAACATACTAGGTTAGGGTTAGGGTTAGCTTAACCTCGAAGTGTCAACATACGCGCTTACGTTTAATTAACTGTTTGTACAACTGGTGGACTGCTTACTAATTACGCTATCAGCAGCAATATAGTATTTACGTGCTGATTCTCATGTAATGAGACTGTGCAAGCGAGTGAAACACAGCCCGCCATCGATAATATTCGTAAGTGTCGTTGCAGATTTGGGAGGGCGACATTATTACAGGTCGGGAGTTAGATTCTATCGTCTCGACTGTGATTATGACGTCATCGAGTCAGTTACGAAGAATCTGTTTTCAGATACTCTCTCTCTCTCTCTTAGTTTAATTGTTGACAAGGTTGGTAAGGTAAGCTGAAATAAAACATACCAGCGAACGCACACAAGACAAAGAAAAATGAAAGTATATCTATATAAAATAATATAATATAATAAATATATTTGAAAAGTAAGTGTTTTGCGGCTTATTTAAAAGACTACCTCAGATGTAAAAAAAAAATGTCTTTTAAAGTTCGATACCAGAAAACCATGATTAAAAAAAGTGTGTGTCACAACTAAATATATGTGTTTTGATTGGAGAAAATTGTCTTGTCTTAATGTGGCTATTTTATAGGGTAAATAAGTTAATACAGGTTTAGTTTCTCCGACTTCCTCAACAATTACACAATCAAAACAAGATTGTTGATCATATTGAATATGAGATTAAATATAAGCGATTTCTAAAATATTTTTTGTCATAACATGGGGCAATCTTTTTCCTATTTGACTAATGAAATAATTGTATTTATTTATCATTTGCTAATAAAGTATGTATCACAAAATCGGGTTTCGTATTTAGTTTAAATATAATGTTTGCTAATTCATAATATAGTTTATTTGAAATGTTTGCTATGTAATTCTCGTCTCCAATGGAGTAATGCGAAGAAGAAATCAAACAATACACACACCATGACTAGAGTTGCTACGATGAAACAAAAAGAGCGACAGACGACCTATACACACCGTATAATTACTAATGCTACTAATACATGTCAACACAACTTCCGCTACATAACGCATCAGCAATATTTCTTTCTGTGGTTATTTCAACGAACGGAAATAATATTACTATGACGAAAAATTAGTTTAATTATTCCGTGAACTGACAATATATGGCAAATCTCAATTTTTATTAATACATTCTAAGTGTAAAAGTTTAAACACATATTATTTTTTATTGTTTTATCTTTTCTTATTTTCTATGTGAACTGTTCGCAGTATCCAATAAGAACGCCGTATATATATATATATATATATATATATATATATATATATATATATATATATATATATATATATATATATATATATATATATATAAAGAGAGAGAGAGAGCATTGTAGTATGCTTGAAGCATTGCTGGTAATAGTAGTAGTATGTTGTTAAAAGGCTGTGGGCAATGCAAATTCTGGGTAGCATGTAAGCTGGAAGGAACAAAAATAATAAATCGAATACGAAATGTGACTTACTATTTATTTATTTTTAAATCTTACATAACAGCAAGTGTGGTGTTAGCTGTTTGTGTAATGTCCAGATGATTATTAAAAAGTCATTTATTTAATATTTCGGGAAAAGAAACTCCCCTTTGTCAAAAATAATAAGCACAAGAGGAAAACTCCGACTATGCAGAGAATCTACCTAAATGGATGCCAGAAGATAGGAGACAGCGTAGGAGTACACCAGTCACGCAAAGAATATAAATTAATACGTTATGTTATGTGTATAAATGTAGTGTTAAAAATATGTGTGTAATATTGGATGAATGATAGGTATTGTATGGTGATCAATTAACTGTTAGTTTTGATAATATATATGTTTTTTATTTAATTATTTTTATTTATTTTGTTTTTCTGTGTGTTGTTTTAGTTTCGTATTTTTTTTCGTAGTTTAAGAATGTTTAATATACAGTAAAGTAATTAATTTCTCATCTTAAATATTCTAGATTTTATTAAATTTATTGATTATCCTATATTCAAAAAGTATTATTAATTGTGAGTTTCATCAAATTAGTTTATCGAATTAATGTAATATGTTATTTATTATAGGATTATATCATGATAATGTTTTCGGGTGCGAAGACAATGTAAGGGGAATAACTCTGCTTGTTATTCGGGCCATTAATGCGAATTAATGTATAGATTCAGTCGGTAGAAGTCTGTGTATTAAGTTATTATTTATATACATATAGAGATGATCAATCCCAATCTAAGAATTTCCGAACAATTATGTCCCTCCTGTGTCTTAAGAACGTAAATGTATCTAAGCTTCATTGGGATTTTTTTACCTATTTTACAAGTATATGTTTTTGTTCATGCACAGTTAACCTTCAACATCTTGTTAGATTGAGAAAATAGCAATGTCTATTTTCAGAAGCGAAAGAGTCACGCCTTATTTTTGCAACAGATTAAAACCAATTATTCTGAGTCTTGACTTTGAAACAATTGAAGCCGTCCACCACATGGAATGGCGATTTTGACGAAAATCATCGATAGAAAAAAAGCTTCCTTTAATAGACTGAACCAGAGTTTAGTCTCACACCTTCTTCTTTACATATTTTCTTTTTAATTTCCTCATTGTCTCTTAGCCGTTTTTATTGATTCGCGTCCTTTCATCACCGACTTCCCGTTAAGTTAACTCAGTTCGCTCCCTATCGGCAATACTAATCATCTATTATCTGTAAAAGTCAGTCGACGTTATTTACGTGAAGTTGTTATCGATAAACGCTCGCTTCAATGGACCGTTTGTGTTTCATTTTTATTTCACTCACATTTATTCAGCCTGTTCAAACGGTAAGAATAAAGACAGCGATTATAACATTTATCTACAGTCCGACCTTTTCGGTCGCATAATTAAGGATATTCGTCATCTTTTGATATTAGTGTAAATTGTAAAAAAAGAAGAAGCGACCCCGAAATTGTTAATCTATGTTTGAACTACGTAAATCCCAAAGAATTTCCATAGGTCTAATAACGTATGTCAAATAAAGCTCTCATTACGAGCTTTTGTATTTAATGTTCATGGCTGATCACACACACACACACACACACACACACACACACACACACACACACACACACACACACCGAATCAAATAAGCCAGATTCTGAATGATGGGTTAACCAGTTTTCTTTCGGCATTAAAATAATCCAAAAATAGTTATATTCAACAAAAAAAAGAGATAATACCATACCAAAGTTATTTTAACCGCAACATCTGAATTAGGTTCTAGATTCCCGTATATACAAGAGAATAATTCAACAGCTAAGATATGACTTCAAATAATTTATTATGTCACATTAACAAGCGAATCAACTATATTACAAATCTCATTACATGCCAAACATCGTATATTTTGAGATTGCGATCAATTTCGGATAAATACAGCAAATTCGTACCATTAAAATTATTCGGACTACTGTTCTCATAACGGATGCCTCTTAAAACGTTTCCACCGATGTAACCTCCGACTATCTTTATGTGCGTCTTGTCGAACCTGGGAACATCTATGTAAAGTTTGAGAATCTGTACGGAATTTAGAACCGAACCATTTTATTTCATACAGATTCCCGAGCTCTACATAAATATCCACGAGTACAACACAACACCCCTGGAAAAGATCGGAGCTGACATTGGCTGACACGTTGTGAGAATAGCATCCAAGATGAGAACAGAAGAAATAATTAAAAAAATACTAAAAATTACAAATTATACTTCGTCATTTCATGAATGAGAATTGAAAATTTTTAGTATTTAAAAAAAAAATACCTCTACTGTTTAAAACCAACTTTCACCTGACAAATGACATATCTATACTTGGCTTTAAAAAGCATAGTACTTCCATCGATTATTTCACATTTGTTATTCGTATATAGGCCAATAGTTCATAATATTCTATCTTTTCGTTTCGCAGCAGTAAGACTTTTTTTTAAATCAACGAATGGTGAATTCAGCTTTTGAGCAAAACAGAGCGAGACAAAAAAGAATTTCAATTATTCAGTGAATTCATCGCACAGTTGGTGTGATTCAGTGAAAATCGATGAAGCTGATTACGTTCTCTGATTGGCTGTTATCGTATTGATCTTCATCACAGGATAATACCTTCCATTGATTAGTATTGTTATAATCATCGACTGATGAAATCGTTATCATCATTGTTTCAGAACCAATTGTATATCACGTGCTTTCAATAGAGTTTGTTACGTTACATTAACAAAGGAAAAATGGTAGTGTACGGGCATGCTTCTGTTGGGAGAATATATAACTTAGTATATTTGTAAATAATAATAAAATGAATCTTAATTAGTAAATAATTTATTGAATGAAGCAAAATTCATAAAATATACGTACCATAATATATATATATATAAATATATATATAAATATATATATATATATATATAAATATATATATATATATATTTATATATATATATAAACATATATATATATATATATATATTTATATATATATATATATATATTTATATATATATAAACATATATATATATATATTTATATATATATAAACATATATATATATATAAACATATATATATATAAACATATATATATATATATATATAAACATATATATACATATATATATATATATATATATATATAGAGAGAGAGAGAGAGAGAGAGAGAGAGAGAGAAATAGAGATGTGTTTTTATATTAAGAATTTATATTATTTAAGGTGTATATCCCTTATTATATCATCAAAATTGTTCCAAATTAATAAACTTAATGAAGCTATATTTTCGGCTTCAGAGAATGGATATCGATTGTTTGAATTCCAATGACCAAGATAAAACGTCAGTCTATCATCATATTTTGAAAATGAATTATTTAATTTGCTTAAATTGGTGTTGTTTTACAGTAGTTTCGCTTAATGCAAACAAAAATACAGTGTTTGCACGCGCTGTTCATCAGAGACCTTGCTTGCAAAACACACATTGAAGAAGATTATTAGAGAAAAGTATAGTTTCGACTAGTATGCTTACTAGAATAATTAAATAAAGGTGTATGTGAAACGTCCGTAATGCGATACAAATATAAGCATTCGCAAAAAAAATATATATATAAAGGCAGGTATGTGTATATGTTTACATCTTTCTATTATAGGATTCACTGCATCACTAATTAACTTATCACTTTTAATTTCAGAACACATCTGAAAGGTTTAAGGGTGGGTAATGTGGGTTACATTTATTTTTATTTGTATACGAAGGTGGCAGATAGTCGTTAGTGAAAATTCAGATGCAACCGATTTTTGTGAAATTTTAACAACTATTACACACCAGAAAATATATCCCTAAGTTTCAGTTTTTTGTAGTATTTTTAAGAGTTTTATGGACAACTTTATTACATTGAATTTAAGCCACATTTATTAGACACGAGTTAAACAAGATACCCCGAAGTTCAATTTCTTGTTCAGACTGCTTTAGTTCAAGACTTAATGTTTTTTTTATAATTTTCTACAATCAAAATCATGGATTTCCATAATAATGTGAACAAGGAGTCTCAAGATAAGCTTTAGTATCAATTATATTTTGATGTTAATCTTCGTAAAAAGGACCACAAAATTGTGCAACGGTGTCTTTCTTAAGTTCTGTTATATTTATTCGTGTCCCTATTCTGTTCATGGAAGAAATCCCTGGAACGAGTATTATTCTTATATATATATATATATATATATATATATATATATATATATATATATATATATATATCTTAGAATAATACTTGTACCAGGGAAGGTAGAATTTACGTCTTCCATGAACAGAACATATATATATATATATATATATATATATATATATATATATATATATATGATTTTCTTAAAACCAACGAACACCGCTAAGAATTTTTTTTATATTGAGACCTTCGGTGATGAGAATCACCCTTATCAAAAGTAAATAGGCATTTAATACATTTTTTACTTTTTTATCGTTTTTGCCCGATACATATTGTCAAAGGCGAGTAGAATTCTGGTTATCAGAGTTTAGGTTTTTAAATGTCTAGTATCGTGTGCGAGTTCTCGTTGGTACGTGTTTTCAATACAAAGGAAGGTTCCCACTTTGAAAACGTTGATGTATTTGTATGTAAGATTTTTATTACGCCAAAGAACAACGTTAAGATTTTTTTATATTAAAATAAACAT
Organism: Sepiola atlantica; assembly: GCA_963556195.1. NCBI lineage: Eukaryota > Metazoa > Mollusca > Cephalopoda > Sepiida > Sepiolidae > Sepiola > Sepiola atlantica. The sequence continues at coordinate 43,683,419 of OY744539.1, forward strand.
GTATTTTAAGGTCTTGAGACTTTCGGTGATTTTAATAACATTTTTCAAAAGTTAATAAGCATTTAAACACTTTTTCATTTTTAGAACCTTACTTTTTATTGTCACGCTTTAGTTTCAAATAACATTTTCTTTGTTTAGCCCGTCGTTTCACTGGTCACATGTTAGACGCATTAAGACTTTAATGGAACACTAGGATATCTATGTATCTTATATGGAGATAAAGTTTCAGCCCCAAGAAGTTGCGTCTTTATTTCTAAGTACTTACATTGAATCATTTCTATAAGAAACCATGCCCGTTGGCTATTCTCCTACGCTTAACTATCAAGTTACATTTTCATGTATGTCATGTTTAAGTTTAAATAGCATATGTTTGTCTGTTCCATTTGACTTTGAAATATAAGTCTTTTTCATTATGTTAGAATAAAATTTTACATAGAATATTCTTTGTTCTCTCAAGGTTGGACATGCATTTTTTTGTCTGTCATGCTTATGTTTTAATAGCAGTTTCGTCGGCCTGTCACGCTGATATTTTAAATAGCATTCTCTTTAAACTGCCACATTCAAATTTAAAATAGCATTTTGTTTTGTGTGTAACGCTTCTGTTCGAAATAGTAATTGGTCGATCTTCCATGAAACAGTTGTAAATAGCATTGCCGTCTGTCTCTTCTCACTTACGTTTGGAATAGCAGCGTTAGTTTCCCTTCATTTTGTAATAGAATCTTCGTTGGTCTCGCACGCATACGTTTTAAATAACATATCTTCATTGTTCATGTTTAGTGTCTTATTAGAATTATTCGTCGATGTTTCATATTCATGTTTTAAATAGCAATGCTGTCGGTTTGCAAGAATCAAGTTTTGAATAGAATGTTATTTTATATATTAAGCTGAATTCGAAAGCGTATTTGTCGGTTCGGCATAATAAGTTTTTAAATACCATTTTGTACTTTAAATTAGCATTATATCTGTGTCTGCAACCCATTCATTTTAAATAGTATATTTATTTATAGAAATCGTTCCAGACAAGGTATGAAGCCATTTAGTATAACGAACTATCAAGAACAGAATATAATTATTGCAAATACAGAGTATGCTTATATGCCTTAGTCTTGAAAATACCAAGGCTATAAGTAGGAAGAACACAATCATCAAGAAGCGATGTCCACAACCCTCCAATTCTTGAAAATAAGCTATTGAAATAAAAAGCTGTGTTATAATGAGGTATCAAAAGAGTGAATTGATGGGAATCCCTAGACATACAAGTCCAACGAGCTGAAAAAAAGCAAGGAATATATAAACACATTCTGAAGAACATATGCAATAAGAGTATTCATAGAAAAAAACTGAGACTAGCTACATTGCGTCTGTAAAAGAGAGAGTGCAGATAATAAGAAGGATTACGCCAATCAAATTACAGATACGTTGCTGCACCTTATCAAGAACCCGCAAATAGGATATCCGACCATCCTTAACAGGTAGGTAGAAGGTAACCATTCAGCAAGAAAAGAGTTCTCGAAACCTTCAAAGTTCTGAAAGAAGCCACTTGAATAGGAAACCCTAACCCTTACCTAATTTCTAATAACCGTTTCCAACGATTTTTATTTTAAAATTTCAATTGCTGAAACAACACGAGAAACACCCGTGTTTGACGTTCTTCAACTTGTTCTTGCGGATCTATTTTTCTTTGTCGTCATCACTCGTCTAATTGTATAATTGTATGTGATTGGTTAGTTGGCATAAACACTGCTAATTTTTAATTTTATTCATTTATTTTATCATTATTTTATAAAAAACAAATATCCGTCCCAAAATATATCTTAACGGTTGAATCGTCGGCGTCTCAATCAAACAATGATGTCATTCTGTTTCTTTGCATTTACTGTCTTTTTTAAGTAAAGAAAAAAGGCCCCGTACTTGCTGAGATCCTCTAAAATAATAACCAACCATAACTATGTCTACCAGATCCTCTAGCGACAAGCCATGCTAAGTCTGCTCAACCACAAATAAACGAAAACTAGGCCGACTCTGCAACCAATGCAATCTCTTTTTTTATTTATCATGTGTTGGGCACAAGAAAAAAAATTCTGAAGAAATTCCAACCTGGCACTGTTCTTCTTGCTCCAAACTCCATATACGTCTCCCTCATTCGATTAAAATTTCTGAGATCTTCCATGGTTCTCTCGATGCTGAAAGTATCCTTAAGTATCTCTCATCGAAGCGTAGACAACAAAACGTTCTGATAAAAATTCCTAAAGCTGCCCGCATGTCTGCAGCCGACGCCCTCACTTTTTTCATCAATCGGGGTCTCGACAACAACGACGACATTTTTTGGGCTCAGCTCTTTCTGTTTGCTGTGGAAGCTCTCGCCACAGACCACGAGCCACAGAGCAATTCTCTCGCTAGTAGAATTAAACATAGAATTGCTGATTTCGTCAGAAAAGTTTCCCTTTAATGAAGCCTTTTCCCTGCAACCTGTGCCCACACATACCGAGTCAATAATTCAAAACTCTGGCAGTTCGAGAATACGTCAAGCAGTCAACACCAAACTCCTACAGGGCGATGTTTTGGCCGCCGTAAGAATCATAACTTCCAACGACACGGTCGTTCGTCCATCGGATGAAGTACTAGTCGCTCTCTGACTGAAACACCCACCGGCCTTAACGGACACGGACACCCCCTCCTAGTTTCGAAGAGATTGACTTCCAGGACATTTCGGTAGAACAGATTATGTCCGCACTCAAGTCGTTTCGACCAAGCAGCAGCGGCGGCATTGACGGTCTCCGACCCGGGCACTTGAAAGACCTCACAGCTCCCCTAACAGCTGAAGCAGGGCTTCGCCTTCGCTCTGCTATTACCCGTCTCTGCAACTCATTAATTAACGGCCAACTTCCGAAGTTTCCACGTGATCTCTTTTTCTCCTCTAACTTGACTGCTCTTCGCAAAAAATGCGGCGGGATACGCCCGATAGCTGTCGGTAACACCTTCCGCAGACTCGCCTCCAAAGTTGTCTGTTTTGAGGCGTCAAAACATCTATCGCCCGAATTTCAACCAGTTTAACTGGGCGTCGGTGTCCCAATGGGCTGCGAGACTGCAGCCCATGCCATCAGAGCAGTATTCAATTTCAGACAGAAAGGCACAATACTAGTTAAGTTAGATGTGACAAATGCCTTCAACACGGTGCGCAGAGATCATTTTCTTAACGTGTGCCATCGTCGGGTCCCTAACATCTAGCGTCTTGCCCACACAGCTTACGCTGAACCCAGTCTCTTATTGTGCGGAAACAACTCTATCACGTCGGCTACAGGCGTCCAGCAAAGGGACCCAATGGGCCCCCTCCTTTTTTCTCTGGCCGTCGACGACATTGCCCAATCTTCCTCGACACCGATCAACATTTGGTATCTTGACGACGTCACTTTAGGCGGCTCAATCGATTCGGTGCTCCACAACATTGAACGGATCGTCGCAGCTCTGACTGAAATATGTTTGTTAGTTTACCCTAACAAATCTGAAATAATCAACTTGAACTGTTCCACCGTGGAGTTTCAACGGGGAATAGATGGCCTACGACTCGCCCTGGGATCCGTCTCAATAACTGAACGGGACAACACAATAATTCTTGGGTCGCCTATCTGCTCTAAAGGTATAGCTGCATCCCTACAAGACAAGTCCAAAAAGCTAGAGTCTATGGCAGAGCGCCTCTACATGATCGACACTCATGCGGGACTGTTCCTACTGCAAAACTGTTTTGCAATGCCCAGACTTCTATTCCCATTGAGAAGTGTTCCATGTTACAACAAAGTCGATCTTCTGGAAAATTTTGACAACATTTTACGTCGCTCGGCCAGTGAAATTTGTGATGTTAATTTTGACGACACCGGTTGGCGCCAGGTCACTTTGCCGTTTCGGTTCGGTCGCCTTGGTTTGCGCTCTGCAACCGATACTGCGCTGCCAGCTTATGCTTCCTCGACTCACGCTTCGGCAGGTCTTGTTGACGAGATTCTCTCCTCATATCTCGAATCCCCGTCTTCAGATCTTTTGACAGCCGTTTTGTCAACATGGACGTCAACAAACCTTCAGCAACCACCCGATCTCATACATCAGTCGTCCTGGGACGACATTCAATGTCAATCCATGTTTGCCGAACTCGTCCGTAGCAGTAACCAGCATAGAGTTGCCTGCCTGAGAGCGTCGGCTTCACCTTAGAGCGGTGCTTGGCTCAGTGCCATCCCTTCGGCGACACTTGGAACCCTCTTGGACAATGACACTATCCGGATCACCGTCTCACAACGGCTTGGACTCGGTTTGTGCCACCCACACCGGTGTCGCTGTGGGCAGGTAGTTGACAAGTTTGCCCTGCATCCTCTCTCTTGTCGATTTAGTGCCGGCCGCCTGCCTCGCCACTCTGCCCTTAACGACGTAGTCAGGCGAGGTCTCGACTCGGCAGGTTTTGCATCAGTCCTTGAACCAGTCGGCCTGAACAGGGGCAACGGTCGCAGGCCTGACGGGATGACTGTGTTTTCTGTCCGAGCCGGAAAGCTGCTGATCTGGGACGCCACTTGTTTTGACTCCTTTTCACCAGCAAGGATTGCGGAATCCGCGGTGAAGCCCGGCACGGCGGCTCTGCTCGCTGAAACATGGAAGCGCGGAAAATATAGCTCGCTCACTGACCGTTTCGTCTTCCAACCAATTTCAGTGGAAACGTCGGGTGTGCTTGGCCCCGAGACTGTTACATTTTTTCAAGACATTGGACGGAGGATTTAAACGTCTAGGCACGAGCCCCGTGAGTCAGCCTGGTTTTTCCAACGCATCTCCCTGGCTATCGTTCATGGCAACGCTATGTCAGTAACGGCGGCGTCACTTTCGTTCTAATCGTCATCTGTTGACTCTCTCTTTCTTTATCTGACAATTGTTTCAAGCCTTATTGTTTTTTGTTTTTTTCTTTTCATGGAATAATTGTACGTGAGACCTAATGAGTGTGCAGAGAAGTTTACTAGGGTTATGTATGAAATAGCATGTTATTTGGTCTGTCACGCTAACGCTCGAAATACAATTTGTTCGGTCTGTCATAATGAAGTTTAAAATAGCATTTTCGTCGACATATACTTCATACGTCTTAAAATATTTGTGTTGGTCTTTCAGGCTTCAGTGTTCTGTCCTTTTACCGATCGCAAAATGCGAACAATGTTTGGCTGGTGTATCTTGTGTTCGTCGTTGTGGTTAAACTCGATATTGATACAAAAAAACGAGCGGTTGAGTTGTTTTTACAGTTTTATTTAAGGAGACATCGTACATTTTGTATGTTTGTTTTTCACGGGAGAGAACGAAGATGAAAAAATCTAAATGGTTCTTTATCAGGCTATTTTGCGTCACACAGTGCGCCGGCTGATGCTGCTCGTAGCGACCACCGTTTTACTCATACGTCTTTCTTGGTCGTCTAGAACAAAAGCGATCGACAGAGCCTCTCACCTTCATGACGTCGCTTCCGCCTTCCTTTTTGGCTCTTACCCACTCTTTGGAGGTCTCCTAATCTCTCTACTCATCACTATCTAATAGTATTCTACTTCAGTAAGAATGAATAGTCGAAAAAAAATTTATTTAATTGTTTACGTATGATTGTGTTGGAATACGGACATATACATATAGTGAGACCCCCAGTCCTCTGTAGAAAGAGTAAATGACGGAACAACCGCTAAACCTATTCACAAGCCTAGTCTTTTGTTTTTCATTCTGCCTCGATCGGTGACCGTAATTTTGAATTATTTCTCTTCATATATTCATAACTCTACATATATAAAAAAAAACAGAAATTCCCATATTTCAATTATTCTCACAACCTTGAAATTAAAGAGCAATCACAGTCGTGTTTCAAAATATACGAACACACTGCTCCATACCTACACTTTATTACCGTATACAGGGTGACCCAAAGAAAAACGGGACCCCGTGTACACTTTATGTGATATCTCCTTTATTTATTCACCGATTGCACTTATTTTACAGGACATGGCAACGACCGTGAGTACACCAAGACCTCAGTGGGAGCTGGGACAAAGAATACACTGTGTTAAATTTTACTACAAGACAGGCTCGTTTAAGAAAACCAAGGACAGTTTCATGCATCAGTTCGAATGTGAAACGGCTCCATTTAAAAGCAGAATTCAGAACTGGGTGGACAACTTCGAGAAGTATGGGACCGTGGAGAACCTCAACGCTGCCAGTGAGAACCGTCCAAGCCACTCGGGACGTCCCAAGAAGCGGAAAGCCGAGCTGGTCGAAAGTGTGAGAGAGTCTCTCCGGGAGAGTCCGAAACGCTCTGTGCGTAAGCGAAGTCAGTCCCTCGGTATCTCTTGTGAGACTTGCAGGAGAGTGCTGGTGAACGATATCAGGGCTTACCCATACAGAATACAGACGCTGCAGACCCTTACAGCCTCAAACAAGAAGCAGAGGAGCGCTATGGCAGTCAAGATGCTCGATAAGATCGAAGAGACACCAGATTTCCTTAACCTCTTTTGGACCTCAGATGAAGCCCACTTCCATCTTGACGGAAAGGCGAACTCGAAGACAAATGTCTTCTGGGGGGTCCTCCAGACCCAATGAAGTAGCCACCAAGCCCCTGCACTCTCTGTAGGGCACAATGTGGGCTGCAATCTCGGTCAGAGGCATCATCGAACCAATCTTCGTCGAAGAATCTGGCGCAGCAGTGACAGTCATCAAGGAGATGTATGTGGAGGTCCTCAAAACCTTCAAAGGTGAGATCCAGACCCTCTACCTGTCGTTCAATAGCAAGTTTTTGTTCCAGCAAGACGGAGCAAGTTCTTACACCTCAAACTTGTCCCGAGATTGGCTGAAAGAGAACTTCGGAGGCCGAGTCATCAGTCTCAAGATTAATTTTGTCGTGGCCACCCCATAGCCCGGACCTGATCCCCCCCCCCAGATTTTTACCTTTGGAGCTATCTTAAGGACAGATTGTACGCAGGGAATCCCAGAACCATCACGGAACTCAAGGAAGCCATCAGGGAGGAGATGAGAGCCATTCCCAATTCAGTCTGTAAGAACGTCATGTACAACTTCGTTCTGCGCCTCAAGAAATGCACGGAGCTAAATGGAGGCCATCTAGAACACATGCTGTAGAACGGAAAAAAAGGCCAAAGACCCTAGTGTTTTGATGTGTTGTTTTGAATATAATAAACTAGTTATGACCAAAAGTTCATTTCATTCGGACGAAACACTAAGAAACGGGGCCTAATTAGATTGAGGGTCCGTTTTTGGGGGGTCACCCTGTATATTCAAATATTATACACTATCCTGCTTCTTCGATTACATCGTGTCGTCTCGTTACACCAGTTTCAATTATTATTTCCAGTTGGTCTGATCTGCATCAATTTTAAATACCACTCACACAGAGTGATTGGATGCATTTCAAAAAATGCTCAGTCCACTATTTGTTTAGATCCACCAAGCATTTCAATAAAGTAACCCGACTCCGTTATCATTTTCACACATCTAAAATCAGATCGTTTTTATTTTTAAATCCGGAAAACAGAAAGGCGAGCAAAAAAATCAACCTATCGAAAATGTCGACTCCATTTTAATTTTTTTCCAGCTTCTTTCAATCAATAGACTGGCCATCGTTTGAAGGGAGCCTCAATGCGACCAACATAGAACAGTTATGAGCGTTGCACACCAATTAATTGAAAATACGACGCCATTTGCAAATAAAAAAAGAAAAGAATAAAAACGTGCTTTAATATTTTTTTCACTATTCAATCATTTTATTGTTTTTTTACCAGTTTTCCGCGGTCTTCTTCCTTTAGCAAAACTGTTTGTTTTTATTTGTAACTCCGTTCTTGCTTTTAGGTTTTTGAGAGGCTGCATTTCGTCGCTCGTCGAACGATGGGCTATAAAAGTTTCATGGTGAAATATACCGTTGATTGGTCTCACACATTAAAGTTTGAAGTGAAATTATTATCGTCAAACGCGCTAATTAGATCGACTTATATGATGTAAAATGTCCCCAGCTATAAAATAGTATTCCCATATCTGGGCATGCGAACAAACTTATAATCTCTACATCTTAAGGTACAAAAAAGAGTTTCTTACCTGATACGTCTTGCACTGTCAACCGAGCTCCCATTCCCGCTATGTTGCGTCCCTGTAATAGTTTTACTAGTAGTTATAGAAATTGCACTTGAGTCTTCTTAGCCAACCGACTAGCGTCGAACACCGTTTTTTTATTGCCTGTAGACACAAAACTATTGGGACGACAATGTTTAATTTTTAACAAAGATTTATTTAAAACGGAAAACGACACACATGTTATGTTCGTATGCGTAAGATATATAGATAGATAGATAGATATATAGATAGATATATATATATAGATAGATAGATCGATAAATATATAGATATCTGAATAGATGGATAAATGAATTCTATACATAGATAGATACATAAATAGATAAACATATATATATATATATATATATAGAGAGAGAGAGAGAGAGAGAAATAGCTAGCTAGATAGATAGATAACTAGGTAGATAGATAGATAGATAGATAGATAGATAGATAAGTCAATACATGGCTACATTGATAAACATATATATATATATATATATATAGAGAGAGAGAGAGAGAGAGAAAGAGAGAGATAGAGAGAGAAATATAGAGAGAAATACATTGATAGATGGATAGATATATAGATAAATATATATATATATATATATACAAATACATGTATAGCTAGATTGACACATACATATACATATAAAGAGAGATAGGTAGCCAGTAAGCTAGCTATATATATATATATATATATATATATATATATATATATATATATATATATATATATATTGTTGCATTGTTGTAGTATCTGTTCCGATGGATACTGCACCCCATGCTGGTATTGTCTGGGCCTTCGGGCCTGGATTTACGCCGGTCAATGGGTCTGTCCTGTGCAGTTCTGGGAAGTAACGCTCCCAGGCTTTGCCTCCCCTCTTTGGGGAGGATTAAGTTTAATGCTTAATGTCTGAGGCACTCTGCCCAGGCAATTTTTTAAAAAGCCCTAGCACTCCTCCTCTGGAGTGCATTCCCACTTTCCGACCTTGTGTCACATTCTACTGTGTGGGACGTAGATAAATAGGATATATACAGATAGATAGATAGGTAGATATGTAGATAGATAGATAAGTAAATATCCCTTCTTGATACACTCAGTAACATTCCGATGCCTGTCCCCATTTTATTGGCAGCATGAAGGTAAGTCTTTCCTCCTTGACATCGCAAAAGCTAAGAAATAAAAAATATCCCGCAAATCACGTAGTTTCGTGACTTACGATTCGCTGGTGTAACTCTCTGAACTTTAAATCTGTCTACTCAAACACGGCCCTCATTATGAAGCATATATATATATATATTTATATATATATATATATCGCTCGGTAGGTGCGAAAAGGAAAAAGAGAAAGGAAATAGATAAAATAAAAAAGAATAAGAATAAAGAAATAAAAAAGAATATGTCATCTACTTGTCAAATCATATTTCAAGGTCGCTAAAAGTCTTCTCATATAGTCAAATCGGATCATCTTTTCCATCTCCCATGCGTGTGCCTTAAAAATAAAATTGTTTCCAAATCTTCACTTTTTCTGAAGACGCTCGTTAATACGAACGAAACCGGTCAAATCTATTGTTCTTGTTTTTCTTCTGCATTTTAATGTGTTTTCCGTTTTTCTTTTTTCGCACATTTTGTCTACCACGGCATTTCATTTTAATGACTTATCGTGCACCTTACACCATATATATATATATACAGGGTGGGCAAAAATAAGGGTCCTATTTTTAAAAATTCATAACTTTTTTATTTATTGATTTAAAAAAATTTTTTTTTAGAATAAGTAAAGGACCCCTTCCGAAGCAAGCATGAGCCGTATTAGCCCTAAGGAACGTACCCTCATTTAGAAAACATTATTTTTGCTTAAAAAACTCAAAACAGTGTAAAAAACAATACTTTAGTTTTTGTAAGTTTTAAGAAGTGTTTTTCGGCTAAAATTTGTTTTGTTTATTTCAAAAAATCTCGGAAGGGTCAGTCTACACACACATAAAGTTTGGTGAGTTTAACTTTTATTTTGTGGAAGTTATTCAAATTCAAGTTATTCAAATTTAAAGATAGGACCCTTATTTTGGCCCACCCTGTATATATATATATATATATATATATATATATGGTTATATAATATAATATAGTATAATATAATATAACATAATATAATAGTAATTATTTAGAAAGCATTCTAGATTTTATATAACAAGATTTTATTATCAGAAAATTGTTTCTGCCTTTCTGAAATTAAGTATTTTTCTGTATTAAGAAAATAATAAATATTACGAAAAGGCTTAATCAGTGTTACTTCACCACAATCTGGCTGAGGAAAATCAAAATGTTACCGTATTTATTAAATTCATGTACTCCTTTTTTCAGGCCAAATGAAAATTCCCTTCTAATAAAAGTTAAAAATAGAAAAATAGAATCTTTCACTATTTTGATAAAAAAGTACACACTCGATCAATAGAAACAATACATCAATACGTCCATACCGATGAATTATCAATTAACACCCACCAATAATGGTTCATATTCATTTATCTTTCATCTACATAGTACATTTGTCTTACAGACTATAGTAAAGTTAATTCAGCACTAAAAGATTGTACAATAGTACATTAATAAAAGTAATTACACTGTTTCGACTTCAAGAAAACATATACCAAATCTCCATTAGTAATACCAGCCGAAATAGCCTCTCTACGGTCATCTATTTTTGCTAGGCTGTTGCGTCAGAAATGAACGCTCACCCGTAAAACGATAGAGCCCCAGTCATATTTCTTGGGTTGTTAAACATTGATTTTCTTTGTTTCGGACCAAGAATATTTTTAGTTAAAAAGAAAGGAAAAAATATTTCGACACCACCCCAATTTTTATTACCTTCTTCCATAAATAGAAATATTTTTAGTAAAATAAAAAAATTCTTTTGTCCCCCACATTTTTTTTAACTCTTCCCCATACATAGAAATATTTTTAGTTATGAAAAGAAAAAAAAAAAATTCCCCCCCAATTTTTTTACCATCCCATACATAGTAATATTTTCAGTTATAAAAAGAAAAACAAAAATTATACCCCCCCAATCTTTATACCCTCCCCCATACAAAGTAATATTTTCAGTTAAAAAAAAATGTCACCATTCCCGCTAAAATTAGGCGGCGCCTCGGTCATATCAAAGAACTCATGTTTAAATATGCTATTGAAGGCGCCTACGTCATATCAAAGAACCAGTTTTGTTATCTTCAAAAATGGTTTCCCATTTAGTAATGGCCGAGATATCTGTTGCTTAACTTCAATTTACAATAAAACACCTTGTCTTATGAACGTAATGAAAATAAAAAATGATAATTTGACAACTGTGAAAAAATCTTCTCACGATAACGTCACTTCCGGAAGGATCGGAAGGATGAGTCAGCAATTTATTTTTTCCAAAATGGTCAACCATTTACTAATGGCTGGGATATGCCTTGTTTAATTTAATTTACAGCAAAACACCTTATCTTAACAATGTAATGAAAATAAAGATTTATAATGTGAAAAACATTCTCTCAAAATGACGTCACTTTCGAAAGGATGACTTTGCAATTTTAACAGTACTCGCCATTGAAATTATGGTTTAGAAAACACGCTGGTTTATGAAGAAAATGCCTTTAATTAATTGTATACATAATTTTTATTAATATCACATCGGAAAATATTGTAAATACATATGTAATTTTGATAATAGTAGTTATAAGTGTATATTTGTAAATATGAATGTAATTGAAGTTTAAAAGGAATGAATTATGTAAATGGCACAACCCGTCTAGTGTCTGAGCGACTTTTTGTAACAGTATATAAGGAAGTTGAAAAAGTATTAGTTTAAGTAAGATTCTTGACACGTTTTCTGTTCTAATCGCAGTCTCGTCTTGAAATTTCGTTATTCTTTGTTTATATGTTATCTAATGTTATTTAATATTATCTAATCTTGATTAATTGATTTCCTAATTCTAAAGGTATAAAAATATTATGACTGTTGGCGGACTTAGTAAATGGTCATACTACTTTGATGGAGGTTCGGCTAAAGACAGACAGGCAGACAGACAGACAGACAGACAGACAGATACATAAACTCCATTATTAATATATATTACTAATAGAGAGTTGGTATCTGTTTTCTTGAAATCATAACGATACTATTATATATACTAGCAAAATAGCCTCCCTACGGTCGTCTAATTTTGCTAGGCTGTGCGTCAGAAATGAACGCTCGCCCGTAAACCGATGGTTCCCCAGTCATATTTCTTGTGTGGTTAGGCATTGACTGTCTTCGTTTCGGACCAAATATATTTTTAGTTAAAAATTAAAAAAAAAATTATTTCACCCCCCTACTAAAAATAAATAATGTTTTCACCCACGCCAACCCTCCTAAAAAAAATTGTAAAAAAAAAGAAAAACATATTCCCCCCCCCCCCCAATTTTTTTATCCTTCCCCACCCAAAGAAATATTTATTAATTAAAAAAAATCCCTCCCTCTAATTTTTTTAAAACCCTCCCCCACCCACATGTCTGGGAGGATGATATCATGAAAACAGAACCGATACTAAACTACCTGTTAACCTCCCAACGAAGGAAGAAATAATGCCTGGGAGAATGATATCATGACAAAAGAGCAGATACTCCTCTACACTATGCTCCATGAATTGAGCATTTAAAGATAGTACATTAGTCAGAAATAGTATATACTAAACTATTTCATACGTACAATAGTCTTAAATGGTATAGTGTTGGCTTCGGACAGACAGACAGATACATACACTTCATTATTAATAGATATACCTCTATTACAACTATCATTAACGAAACAGAAGTGATCTCCTCAGAATCTAATAAAGCCAACATTTTTCTCAAATGATGACCGAAAAACATGAAGCAACATTTGAATACCTGTGTAGGATGTTGCCAAACTGATCAAGAACTGTAATGCAAACAACGAAACTGGCCCGACAACATTCCAATCATAGTACTCAAGAAACTGCAACCAAAAATAGATGCTACCCTTACAAATCTGTCCAGACGTTGCTTAAATGAGAAATGCTTTCATTCACCTTCGAAGATTTCGCTGGTCTGTCCAGTATTTGAAAATATAATGAAGATCGGCTTTTTGCATCTCTATACAAACTGAAGTTGCACTAATCTTTAATAAACCAAGAAGTTATCAACCATTTAAACAAACAAAAAACTACTTAACGACAAGCAATATGATTTCCGTCCTGCAAGATCTACATTTGACGTGCTGACTGTAATATTGCAAAGAATCAGTGAATCTACCTTTGTTTCTCTAGATAGCACGAGTGAGAGTAATGGAGTGGATATATATATAGAGAGAGTGAGGGAGAGAGAGAGATCCTACCATGCCCGTGTTTATAGCGGACATTCTGTCTATTACCTGTTGTCAATCTGTGAGGAACAGAATGAAAATAGTCGGCAATTTCGTTCACAAGCGCTTCCGTTGTTGTGAAACTGACGGACAGTTAATCATTGGACACAACAACAGCGAGGGAGGACATGCTTGGAACACAAATATAACACAGTCATAAAGAATAAACCAGCAATCCTTGACGAGCGTATAATGTTCTATCTTATCTTTTGTTTAATAACGGGCTGATCTAAATCCAATATTTAACCACTAACATACACACTAATACACACACACCTGCACATATATAAGTAATGGGGTAAAAGTCATGAAAATGAAATGCCGTCGTAGACAAAATGTGTGAAAAATGACAAACGGAAAACAGGTTAACATGCAGGAGAAAAACAAAAACAAGAGATTTGACCGGTTTCGTTCGTGTTAGCGAGCGTCTTCAGAAAAAGTGAAGATTTGGAAACAATTTTATTTTGAAGGTACACACATGGGAGAAGGAAAAGATGATCCGATTGGACCATATGAGAAGTCTTTAGTGACATTGAAATATGATTTGACAAGTGGGTGACACATTCTTCTTTATTTCTTATTCTTTTTTATATTTTTATTTATTTTCTTTTTCTTTTTCACTTTCACACCTACTGAGATAGTATAGGAGAGGCGGTAGGCGGAGGGGGTAAAGGCAATAAGAGGGAAGAAGACAGAGAAACTAGCCATGATTAACAAACATAGAGTGGAATATATATATATATATATATATATATATATATAAGCATGGATGCTAATATGTATGTAAATATATATAAGTATAAATGAACACACAAAAACATCACACGTAGGAGTGGGCATTAAATTGATACACCGAACACGAGCCCACAAAAATTAATCGGAATATATCAGAGATAGGTCAGTTAATTTGTCTCATATTAACTTTTATAAAGCAATAAAACTCTTAAATTGACAGTAGTGTAAAATAGACAAGCACATAGCTTTCGAGACCACGTCTTGTGATGCAGGATTCTGATTAAAAGATAAAAAAAACTAATGCCCATTCAATTTAAGTTTAGCAGTGATAATCCGATTTCAAACTTAAACCTTAAACCTCACAGACTAAGGCAGATACCATTGTTTAAATTTATAGTTACAGATCAACCGCGTGTGTCGTTTGTATTCTTGTATACATTGGATTGTTCTTTTTTTTATATAAGGATATACTAAAGTATGTTTGAATTAAAACTAATTATAACCGAATGGCCATTTTTATACAGAATAAAGTAATACATTAGTAAAAGAAAAGGTTAATAAACTTGAAAAGAGAAAACATTAAAGTTTTGTTTTACTATTGAATCACCGCTCATAAAGACCAAGAGGGTAAGGTTTTATGAGAGTGAAATGAGTGAAATCAAGGTGTCTCTAAAAGGGGGGTCATGTTTATACCTAGCAAAAAGTACGGTTTGATATTACAACAAATTTCCCCAACAAACTAAAGAATAAGTTAGAAAAATTTAAAAGAGAAAACAGTAAAAATATTTAACTACTGACTCACCGAAGAACAACTATGAAAGCAATAACATTAATCAAAAGTAAGAAGTATAGAACGGTTTTAACACGTACCTGTTAAAGTAGCTGTTGACATTGTATGACCATGTTATAACCATCAGAGAAGTAGTCCGCGGCAATGTGTACCGTATGGTAAAATTCCTCACAAATAAGCTCCGTCTATCAAAATTCCGCCTTAAGCTTTACACATGGACAGAGAAAAGAAAGTCTTTTCTGGTGTGGAAACAAAACCATTTCTTTTGCTGTAGATACCTTACACGGACTAACAAACGATTGGAGCTCAGTCGAGTACATCCCATGGTAATAACGACATGGCAGAGACAAACTATCAACGTATTTCCGATGACAAAGAAATGGAAATGATTACCGCACCAGATTTCGAAGACGGTTTTTGACTCTGTCACGGCAGCACTTTGTGAAGCTCATCTTTCGATTTAAAAGAAACTTTGAAGAATTTCCTCGCAGAATCTTATATGTAATTTACCATTTCAATAAGAAAGTGGAACTGTGTAATATACCTTTCCCTTTGCATTGATTCTTACTGCATCTATTTTAATGTTTGCTTTGCAACACTTGTAATTATAACATTCTGATGACTAAGAAAACTAGAACGAACATTCACATCCCATTCCAAGTAGTCAAAAGGAATTGAATTAATGACTTAGAAAAGTCTGCCTTTAATTGAACTAGAAGAGTAAATGTTTCGGTTGAAAAAAACTTCAGGAGTACAAAATAAAATCCACCTACTGGTAATCAGCGAAAAAAAGTCATGTCTGTAATTTATGAATTTATTTGCAGACTTCTAGTTTTACTCATCTTCTCAATTAAATAATTTAAATAAAAGTTGGAAATACAACCCAGAGTAACTATATTCACACAACTAGAAAAAAGAATAAGCTCCCTCTTATCGCCTTTTTTTAGTATATGTGACGACTTAACATATACTGCATTGTAATCCGGCAAACGATAAGGTAATTCTTTGGAAGGTAGTATCATGACGAACGAACATATAATACCACCTAAAGAAGACGTAATACCTGAGAGGGTGGTTTCATGTCATGAAACACAACAGGGATTAGATTATCCCCACAAGAGGAAGTAATGTCTAGGAGAATTTTATCATGAAAACAGTACACATACTACACTCCCCCCTCCTAAACAAGAAGCAAGTAATCACTAGACGAATTGTATCGTGACCACGGTACAGATACTACATAGCCTCCCACAAATGAATATACTACATTTCTCCCAAAGGATTGTCTCATGAAAACAGAACAGAGACTACACTAACACCTTGAGTTGAGCATTAAAAGTTGGTACATTATTCTGAAATAATATATTGAACTGAATTAAGTATTAAAATATAGTAATCGTAGGTTTAACGTCAGACAGGCATATACCAAATCTCCATTCTTCTTCTTCTTCTTCATCATCATCATCCTCATCATCATCATTATGAAAATGTATGCGTTGTTCCTGCGTTCACTGCACTGACCGTAATCGTCTCTACACGTCGTGCCGGTCCAAAGGTTGGTGTACAAGCTCACTCAATGCTGAAACTAAGAACTCTTATGGCAAGTAACAACCATGAGTCAAGTCTATCAACTATTAACAAATTTATGTGTTGGATAGAATTAATATCTATGTACCCCAGGCTGAATGGCAAAGTTGCAATTGAGATATCTCTATCTCGGCGCAATGGGAACACGCCACCACAGTCCTTTGGCTAAGAGACCCAGATGGGCTATCCTGCCCCCAAGGGAACCCAGCTTAAACTCCCCCGACCTGCTTTCTCATTCTCAGAGGTCAGGTTTCTCCCTCTCATTTCTTCCTTCCTGGTCGGGTCTTTCTTACTGGTTATGAACCACCCAGGGACTAACTAGTTGAGATATCCCCGGGGATAAATGTCCGACAGAGAATTATCATGGCGATAACATCCCAGTAGTGTTCTCTACTTTTACGAGAAAATTAATTCATCTCAAAGGAAAACACACTTTTGGTGTAGCCAAAACAAAACCAAATATATGTTCACTTGATTTTGAACCCCCCCCCCCTTCTTCCGGTCGAGCAGCTAACATTAGAAACGTCCGCCATTCATATACGTCACTCAAGAAAATGCAGCTTACTGCATCTTTACATCATCATCTACGACCACTATCATCATCATCATCATCATCATCATCATCATCATCATCATCATCATCATCATATATACTGTTTTTCTTCTACTACTGATACCCTCCTCCTCCTACTACTGCGACGTGTTATTTTGTTGCTTCTTAGTTAATAGGATAGACACAAACTTACTCCTTTAAGGCGAAGTAGCGATAATGTCCATCGTGTATGCAATTAAAACGAAAAAAGTGCCGAAACCTTTGTCCGCAAGTTGATGCCCTCTATTCATGGCCAATCTTTTCTTTGTTATGGAGCTTGACTATAAAACAGCTATTAAGATCATCAGACGACACAGGCGATAACATTTGATGGCAGAATTCTGCAAAGATAACCTTATTCGGTTGATTGAAATCTGTCAAACGTTTACAGATGGGCGCCTACAACGGATATGAAGCCATCGTAACAGTTCAGAATGTGAACATCCTCTAAATATATAGCTGTAAAACTCTGGATCAAAGCCTGCCGCTTCGCATTGGAGATATTTAATTTTGAATAGAAAGGAAGTAGTGAAAACATCCTGATGTATTCAACGATTCAAAATAGGTCCCATCATCAAATTAACTTTTATTTACTGTTAATATATACTGTTATATATATACTGTTAATGTTAATGTATGCTGTAAATATTTATTGTTATATATACTGTGAATATATACTGTAAATGTATACTGTTTATATATACTGTAAGTATATACTGTAAATATATACTGTTAACATATACTGTTAATATATTGTGTTAATATATACTATTATATACACTGTGAATATATACTGTAAATATATACTGTTAACATATACTGTTAATATATAGTGTATATATATATACACTGTTATATACACTGTTATTTACACTGTGAATATATACTGTTAACATATACTGTTAATATATACTGTTAATGTATACTGTTATATATACTGTGAATATATACTGTGAATATATACTGTTAATATATACTGTAAATATACACTGAAAATATATACTGTATAGATATACTGTAACTATATAATGTTAATATATACTGTAAATATATACTGTAAATATATACTGTAAATATATACTGTAAATATCTACTGCAAATCTATTATGTAAATCTATACTGTAAATATATACTGATAACATTTACTGTTAATATACACTGTAAATATAGACTGTAAATATAGACTGAAAATATATACTGTTAACATATACTGTAAATATATTCTCTGAATTTTTACTGCAAATCTATACTGTAAATCTATACTGTAAATCTATACTGTAAATATATACTGTTAATATATTATGTTATATATATATATATATATATATATATATATATATATATATATATATATACTGTGAATATATGCTGTAAACATATACTGTTAAGATACACTGTTTATATATACTGTAAATATATACTGTAAATATATACTGTTAACATATACTGTTAAGATAGTGTGTATATACTGTAAATATATACTATTAAACTTTAATGTTATATATACTGTAAATATATACTATTAACATTTACTGTTATATATATTGTAAATATATACTGTAAATACATACTGTTAACATATACTGTTATATATATATACTGTAAATATAGACTGTACATATATACTGTAAACATATACCGTATATATATATATATATATATATATATATATATATATATATAAAGAGGTGTACTAAAAGTGAACTTTTAGGAAAGGTAAAACCCTATTGTGAGGAGTATACAGCTCAATATCCAGGATAGAGCAGGTAGAAATGAAGGAGAATGGAAAGGAATTAGAGAAAGAAAAAGCCAAATCAAAATTCAATTCAAAAGGTCAAAGCAAGGTATATTCCGCAAAAAGGCAATTTATTCAAGTTAAATTTTCCTTAAGCCAGGCTTTTCAAAGATCAAAATCTTATCATCAGAGGAAGTCGCTGGGATCAATAAGTTGGCAAAGGCCAAGATTTAAAATTTGAAAAAATAAAATAAAAGTTGTAGGGAAAGAAACGCAGGGCAAAACTGTGCCAAGGTGCAAGCAAATGTCCGATTGCCAAAAAGTCCGGTGTCGAAAAGTCCAGCTGAGAGAATAAGATGTGTATAGGTAGGTCGTTAGAGGCACGAGAAATAATGAGAGAGGTTTCAAAGTTAAATTCCAAGAAGCCACAACTTCAGGTACGGCGAAAATAGAAAATCCAAAAAGGGTAAAAAGTCCAATAAGAGGTACATTCGATGATGCAGGCAGGCGTCAGAGGAGATTAAGATGGAAAATATTCGCCATTAAAGATACTTCCCGGGCAAAGATGACAAAGGAAAGTGTTAAAAAGTGGGTAAAAGGGGCAGCGAGAATATTAAAAGTCTGCCCAGTTAAGAAAGCCGGCTATAAATGAAGAAAAGCAAAGACAGTGAAAACAAGGATATAATATGCGACCAGTAGGCAAGGGAGGAAACGGGTAAGGGGTGTATGTATGTGAGGAGAGAGGGACGGGTACGAGTGAAGAGAGGGGGGGGGGAGAAAGGGAGCGATGCGGTTAAGGAATGCGGATAAAACTAAGAGTGTGAAAGTGGGGGGGTGAAACATAAAGTTGAAATTGGAAGTTAGCGCGAAATAGGATTCAACTAGAAAAGGGGAAGAAAGGAGTGGGGGTAAGTTAACGAATGTAAGGATAAGGGGTTAAAATATCAGAATATGTATAAGAACAGAGTTCGGGGTTTAAATGTTTAATCAAATGACCTTAGATATAAACAATGAGGCAAAATATATATGAAGGGTAGGACTAGAAAAATGAGTTAAAAATTAAAAGAGTAAAGATAAAAAATAAAGATAAAAATAGTATAAAAAGTAGAAATAAGAAAATAAAAGAATAAAGAATGAAAAATAGATAATAAGATTAGTCTTAAGCTCGCAGGG
Organism: Sepiola atlantica; assembly: GCA_963556195.1. NCBI lineage: Eukaryota > Metazoa > Mollusca > Cephalopoda > Sepiida > Sepiolidae > Sepiola > Sepiola atlantica. Next base: position 43,703,548 of record OY744539.1, read on the forward strand.
AAAATTAAGGATTGACCGAAAGAATAAAAAATAAAAAATAAAAATAAAAAATAAAAAAATAAAAAAATAATAAAAATAAGATACTAATAATAGAATGAGGGAAAAGTCGATAAGATTGGAGCTCAAGAATGAAAATTAGAATAAGGAAAAATAAAAAGGAAAACAAGACCTCGAGAGGATATCCGGAATGGGAATCTCCAAGGAGGAAAAAATATGGGTTGAAGTAAATAAGCAGTTACGGGATGCTATTTCAAATAGATATGGGAAAATATAAACTTTGAACTTTATTCAAAAAAGTTATATGGAGGTTAATTAAGAAAATTGTTAAATAGGTTAGTGAAGGCCGGAAGAAGTAAGAGATATACAAGGTTAAAGAAGTGATAAAGGATTAAGCCAGAGGGAGAGTGGAGATCGCAGTTAAAAGTAAATACTATGGGGGTTAAAAGATGTAGAGCGAGGGCGGGTTGGGGGTTGAGTAGTTTGAGATAGATGTGCGAAGGGCGAAGTAAAACAAGGGGGGAATAATCGAGGCTATTAAAAGAGTGAGAAGAATTATTTAGAAGTAAAAACAGGAGGGGAAGAATAATTAGAGTGCACAGTGGAAACAGTAAGGAGTTCGATATCGAGGTGTACAAAGGGGATATGGAGTAGTTAAGGCTAATCAACAAGTAAATAAAAGGGCTAGGATATAATATGAATAGAGTGGGTTAGTTATCACGTTGAAAGGGAAAAGAATGAAGAAAGGAAGTGTTGAAGGGAAGCGGACGAATGCATTACAAGAAGTTAAACGGGAAAGAAAATGGAAAGCCAAATAAAGTTACACGGTTAAGGAGGTTAAGTGGAAAGATTTAGGGGGTAATGGAAGAAAGGTGTTAAAACTAAGGGAAATGTGAAGCTAACGGAGTTTATGGGTAATTTAATTAAGTTAAGAGAAGGTTAAAGGGATGAGGGAGATATAAGTAGAGACCATAGAACAACAGGAATTAGAACTATCAGAAAGGGGATTCGAGATGTAAGGAGGGAAAATCCGAGATGAAGGGAGGGTATTTAATCAAATGGGGGAGGGGTGTCTGGGGGATTATTATGGTTGCTATACCTGAATTTACGTTCATGCCTGCAACTGGAGATAAGGTCATTCTTAGAATTAATAATATTTTTAGATTTAGTAGCAGTAGCTATCATAAAGGTTTCCAGAGTACAAAGTTGGCAATGGGATGCTCCAGGGGTATATGATTTGGACTTTTTAAGTATTGACCAGTGAAGTGAATAGGGAGTATTTTTAAGATTGAGGTTTCTAATTAGATTGGAAAGTGAAGTGCCTGTGCTGTTATCGCTGCTATTTTTAAAGGAATATATATGGTTAGAGATCCGGGTCTTAATGGGGAAAGAGGACGCCCCAATATATGTGTGTATCTTGAAGGGTGGTGCTATAGTTGCATTGAGATTGCTAATGGTATTAGAAGAGATTTGGGTTTGGAGATCCAAGTTATGCGAGGAAAGTTGTTTGGAGAAGTGGGGTGGAGCGGATATGGGGGAAATGTGAGTTGGCCCATGAGCACTATCTATTATTGGGGGTGCTTGGTTAGAGGTATGGCTGTATAAGCGGGAGTTTAGAGTAGAAGCGGATTGGGGTTGCGGGGAGATCCGGAGTTCGGGTGGAGTATGGGAACTGTGATTACTCACAACATTGGTGGAGCGGGGGAATTGTTTAACAGTACAAGCGTATATTACGTCCTTCTGTACACAGTTGTTGTTATGGGGACAATCTCTAGGTTTACGGCAGTTACAAGTGGTGAGGGATGTGGTGGGTGGTTGCTGTGTGATATGTTTGATTTTCCTATTGTTAGAGGTTATGATAGTTTGTTCAATATTGGGCATAGTAGAGTATGATATTTTAATAGAATTTCTGTTAAGGATAGTGCTATATCTGTGTGGATGCTTAAAAGATCTGTCTAAGATTTGGAAAAATTCTTTAGGTATATTGGTTTAACATTACTGCTGAAAGGCGGTTTAACCAAATGTTATTCTTTCTTCTAAGTTTTTTTCTTTGTTTGTGCGAATGTGGGTCTACCCGATTATCAATATCTTTAGTTCCTATGGGCTTATTAGAGGGTGTTTTGATTATCTTAGGTGCTGATGAGTTAAACTTTTTATTTCTGTGTGTGGTCATGTTGTGTGTAATAATGCCTGAAGATTTGTTAACTTGAGTAAGGGGGTTGCAGTTATATTTAATTTTGTGATTGTAGCCTGAGATAAGCAAAGCATTATTGTAAAAGCTAGAATTTTGATCGAAGATAGATTTATTCGCAGATAGCTTAGAGATTCTATTAGATACTGAGGGGACTATTGAGTTTATAATGGATTTAGGGTGGTTAGATAGGCTATGTACGTAGAAAAGGGTTAAGTTAGGTTTATGGTATGGGCTGAAGGTTCCCGAGTTAAGATCTAATGTAAGGTCAAGAAAGTTGGATATTCTTTTCTCAGGTTCCACTGTAATGGTCAAACCAAAGTTTTTAAAGAAGTTATGCAGGTTTTTGATAGTGTTGTTATATTGTCTCGATCTCTCCCCAGATACAAACAGGGCATCGTCCCTATACAACCCACCCTGTAAGTGTCCAAAATGAAACCCCAATTCTCTCATCAAGTACAAACCTACTAGGTCAGTGACCTGGGCAGAGTCTGAGGCCCCCATGGTAATGTCAAAGTTATTGGGGGTGTCCTTCCTAGTCCAAAGCTTATTATCAAATTCTAGTAGGGATCTTCTGGCTAATATTATTAGTTTAATCTCTATGTCAGTAATGTCAGAATTATGTTTGGCGAAGATTAATGCTTTGTTAAGTAAGATAGGGGAAATGGATTGGTAATAATTATTAATGTCGAATGTTGATAAGTCTAAACCTAACTTGAACTTCATAACACTATCAAAAAACAACACTATCAAACACCTGCATAACTTCTTTAAAAACTTTGGTTTGACCATTACAGTGGAACCTGAGAAAAGAATATCCAACTTTCTTGACCTTACATTAGATCTTAACTCGGGAACCTTCAGCCCATACCATAAACCTAACTTAACCCTTTTCTACGTACATAGCCTATCTAACCACCCTAAATCCATCATAAACTCAATAGTCCCCTCAGTATCTAATAGAATCTCTAAGCTATCTGCGAATAAATCTATCTTCGATCAAAATTCTAGCTTTTACAATAATGCTTTGCTTATCTCAGGCTACAATCACAAAATTAAATATAACTGCAACCCCCTTACTCAAGTTAACAAATCTTCAGGCATTATTACACACAACATGACCACACACAGAAATAAAAAGTTTAACTCATCAGCACCTAAGATAATCAAAACACCCTCTAATAAGCCCATAGGAACTAAAGATATTGATAATCGGGTAGACCCACATTCGCACAAACAAAGAAAAAAACTTAGAAGAAAGAATAACATTTGGTTTAATCCGCCTTTCAGCAGTAATGTTAAAACCAATATACCTAAAGAATTTTTCCAAATCTTAGACAGATCTTTTAAGCATCCCCACAGATATATCACTATCCTTAACAGAAATTCTATTAAAATATCATACTCTACTATGCCCAATATTGAACAAACTATCATAACCTCTAACAATAGGAAAATCAAACATATCCAACAGTAACCACCCACCACATCCCTCACCACTTGTAACTGCCGTAAACCTAGAGATTGTCCCCTTAACAACAACTGTGTACAGAAGGACGTAATATACGCTTGTACTGTTAAACAATTCCCCCGCTCCATCAATGTTGTGAGTAATCACAGTTCCCATACTCAACCCGAACTCCGGATCCCCCCGAAATCCCAATCCGCTTCTACTCTAAACTCCCGCTTATACAGCCATACCTCTAACCAAGCACCCCCAATAATAGATAGTGCTCATGGGCAACTCACATTTCCCCCATATCCGCTCCACCCCACTTCTCCAAACAACTTTCCTCGCATAACTTGGATCTCCAAACCCAAATCTCTTCTAATACCATTAGCAATCTCAATGCAACTATAGCACACATATATTGGGGCGTCCTCTTTCCCCATTAAGACCCGGATCTCTAACCATATATATTCCTTTAAAAATAGCAGCGATAACAGCACAGGCACTTCACTTTCCCATCTAATTAGAAACCTCAATCTTAAAAATACTCCCTATTCACTTCACTGGTCAATACTTAAAAAATCCAAATCATATACCCCTGGAGCATCCCATTGCCAACTTTGTACTCTGGAAACCTTTATGATAGCTACTGCTACTAAATCTAAAAATATTATTAATTCTAAGAATGAACTTATCTCCAGTTGCAGGCATGAACGTAAATTCAGGTATAGCAACCATAATAATCCCCCAGACACCCCTCCCCTATTTGATTAAATACCCTCCCTTTATCTCGGATTTTCCCTTCTTACATCTCGAATCCCCTTTCTGATAGTTCTAATTCCTGTTGTTCTATGGTCTCTACTTATATCTCCCTCATCCCTTTAACCTTCTCTTAACTTAATTAAATTACCCATAAACTCCGTTAGCTTCACATTTCCCTTAGTTTTAACACCTTTCTTCCATTACCCCCTAAATCTTTCCACTTAACCTCCTTAACCGTGTAACTTTATTTGGCTTTCCATTTTCTTTCCCGTTTAACTTCTTTTAATGCATTCGTCCGCTTCCCTTCAACACTTCCTTTCTTCATTCTTTTCCCTTTCAACGTGATAACTAACCCACTCTATTCATATTATATCCTAGCCCTTTTAGTTACTTGTTGATTAGCCTTAACTACTCCATATCCCCTTTGTACACCTCGATATCGAACTCCTTACTGTTTCCACTGTGCACTTCAATTATTCTTCCCCTCTTGTTTTTACTTCTAAATAATTCTTCTCACTCTTTTAATAGCCTCGATTATTCCCCCCTTGTTTTACTTCGCCCTTCGCACATCTCTCTCAAACTACTCAACCCCCAACCCGCCCTCGCTCTACATCTTTTAACCCCCATAGTATTTACTTTTAACTGCGATCTCTACTCTCCCTCTGGCTTAATCCTTTATCACTTCTTTAACCTTGTATATCTCTTACTTCTTCCGGCCTTCACTAACCTATTTAACAATTTTCTTAATTAACCTCCATATAACTTTTTTGAATAAAATTTCAAAGTTTATATTTTCCCATATCTATTTGAAATAGCATCCCGTAACTGCTTATTTACTTCAACCCATATTTTTTCCTCCTTGGAGATTCCCATTCCGGATGTCCTCTCGAGGTCTTGTTTTCCTTTTTCTTTTTCCTTATTCTAATTTTCATTCTTGAGCTCCAATCTTATCGACTTTTCCCTCATTCTATTATTAGTATCTTATTTTTATTATTTTTTTATTTTTTTATTTTTTATTTTTATTTTTTATTTTTTATTCTTTCGGTCAATCCTTAATTTTCCCTGCGAGCTTAAGACTAATCTTATTATCTATTTTTCATTCTTTATTCTTTTATTTTCTTATTTCTACTTTTTATACTATTTTTATCTTTATTTTTTATCTTTACTCTTTTAATTTTTAACTCATTTTTCTAGTCCTACCCTTCATATATATTTTGCCTCATTGTTTATATCTAAGGTCATTTGATTAAACATTTAAACCCCGAACTCTGTTCTTATACATATTCTGATATTTTAACCCCTTATCCTTACATTCGTTAACTTACCCCCACTCCTTTCTTCCCCTTTTCTAGTTGAATCCTATTTCGCGCTAACTTCCAATTTCAACTTTATGTTTCACCCCCCCCCCACTTTCACACTCTTAGTTTTATCCGCATTCCTTCACCGCATCGCTCCCTTTCTCCTCCCCCCTCTCTTTCCTCGTACCCGTCCCTCTCTCCTCACATACACACACCCCTTACCCGTTTCCTCCCTTGCCTACTGGTCGCATATTATATCCTTGTTTTTGCACTGTCTTTGCTTTTCTTCATTTATAGCCGGCTTTCTTAACTGTGCAGACTTTAAATATCCTCGCTGCCCCTTTTTCCCACTTTTGAACACTTTCCTTTGTCATCTTTGCCCGGGAAGTATCTTTAATGGCGAATATTTTCCATCTTAATCTCCTCTGACGCCTGCCTGCATCATCGAATGTACCTCTTATTGGACTTTTTACCCTTTTTGGATTTTCTATTTTCGCCGTACCTGAAGTTGTGGCTTCTTGGAATTTAACTTTGAAACCTCTCTCATTATTTCTCGTGCCTCTAACGACCTACCTATCTACATCTTATTCTCTCCGCTGGACTCTTCGACACCGGACTTTTTGGCAATCGGACATTTGCTTGCACCTTGGCACAGTTTTGCCCTGCGTTTCTTTCCCTACAACTTTTATTTTATTTTTTCAAATTTTAAATCTTGGCATTTGCCAACTTATTGATCCCAGCGACTTCCTCTGATGATAAGATTTTGATCTTTGAAAAGCCTGGCTTAAGGAAAATTTAACTTGAATAAATTGCCTTTTTGCGGAATATACCTTGCTTTGAACTTTTGAATTGAATTTTGATTTGGCTTTTGCTTTCTCTAATTCCTTTCCATTCTCCTTCATTATATATATATATATATATATATATATATATATATATATATATATATATATATATATATAATGTGAATATATACTGTAAATATATACTGTAAACATAAAATATTCTTGAACCACAATAAACAATCATATTACTATGAAGGAGAAACGTATATTTATATAGATTGTTACCACATGTATGTGTCGTTGTAGGTACGTGGCCATATAGGTTTTTAACGACGACGATGTGGCTCAATCACTATTGCTTTTTCTTCGATTCAAACTTCATGGGTGCCATGGATAATCGGCTTTTGCTTTCTCTTGTCCTATGCCAACGTTCGAGTAGTATAGTGTTGTACAAATTTAATATAAGTATTCCTTAATTCAGTTTAGCGATTACTCCATACTGATACACAATTGTGTTTGCCTCTCTTCTGTCAGATCGTAGGACGCTATCAGATCATTCAAAGCACATAACAACAATATCGATAGCATAATGTGTTCTTCAGAATCATGTGATCTATGCCCTGCTTCTTTTGTTCCTGCTCGTTCGACTCGTTGGTCTAGTGGTCTCCATCAATTCGCTGTTTTGATACCTCATTGTAATACAGCTTCCTATACCAGTAGCTTTTTTTTCTCCAAAAACTGCAGGCTTGTAACACTCTCCCCTGCTAACTGATTTCCTCCAAACTATAGCCTTGATCTTATAAAAAAAATATGGCCAATAGGCATTTGATGTCTTTGCGATAATACAAATTTCGATCTAGTTAACTCGATTCCTTTTCCGGAGCCATTTCTATTAAAAGACCTTGGAAAATTGAATATTGGTATCGCAGCACTGTAAGAAACTTATCTAAATGAGATCAAAAAAACGAATTATCATCTTTTGAGAAAAATTAAATCGATATCTAAAAGATGTGTCGGTTTTTTTTGTCTATCCTCTTGACCGCATAGAATGTATTCTGGTGTGACTGGTCGTATTGTTGAATTTCGTGTCTTTCTGAGACGTGAAAATATTGTATATATATGTACTGATCTTTCAAGGACATGGGGAGGTATCATTTGTTTGATGAATCTCTTAAACACTGCCATAGCGTCTGTACCTTTTAATGACACATTGTTGCTTCTCAGTGATGTTAATTTTTCTGTGCATAGAGATTGCGATCTGGAAGATCAAATTGGTCTTTTAGGCATCGACGAAATAACAACAAACGGTCTATGGGTTCTTGCTTAAAATCTGCAAGAAAGTATTTTTGAGAATTTGGAATACAGTTTTACCATCAAACGCTCAAGCACAAAACAATTTTCTACATTATGCTTAGCCACAGGATAGATCAATCTGTAAATTTGGTAAACAAACTTGGTCAAGATAGTACCCAAGTAAAAATGCTTGCAATCAGAAGCAGGAATATGATATAATTATAACAACCTCCATACTAATTAGGACACTGATTCCAATGGTATCCTGTTATTCTTATGCAAGATAGAGAGTGATAAACAAGATATGTTACAACTATCGTGGTCTCACTTTTATAAAAAGTGCTCGTAAGATAATTATTAGACGGACTAATTGCAGATATTGGTTGCATGGCTATCCCAGAAACTTATGTCGATGTTATGCAGTAAAAGTTTATTTTTTGTAATACAAATACAAGAAAGTGAATTCAGTTTTTGTCGACATGACGAAAGCGTTTTGCTTAGTAAACCGAAATGCACTCTGGATGATACTTAGAAAATATTGTAGCTGCTTAACTTTGTGCGAGCGGTCAAGCAGGTGTATTGATATATAAAAGCTCAGGTTACCGTCGGTGGTTTATTGAGTCTATTTAAAACAATATTAGGGTATATTTTACGACGCTCAGCAGATGCGAGAACGGGGTCCAAAAAAAGAACGAGAAAGGGTTTAAAAACATAAATTTGCAACAAGTGAAGTTGACCTGCGACGAGAATAGATATTTTTCTACTTACCTATGTAATTTGTTTTTATTTTTACGTATTATAAATGGGTTTTTATTAGATGTAAAAAAAAAATGTATTGTTTTTTTTCCCAAAGGCTTGCACAAAATTCAAGATGGCGATTCAGGTGTATTCTTACCAAATGCCCCCCCCCCAAAGCGGCCATGTTTTTCCCAAGTTTCGGTGACAAAACTATTGATTTCTAATAAATAGCGGTTGTAACGGTCTAAAAATACAAACAAATGCCACAGGCAAGTTTCAAAATAACTTTTACAGCCTATAGTTACTTTTATTTGTTGTATATTTGTTTTTTTAGCGTTTTTACTCTGCTGAGCGTCGTAAAAGATACCCCACTATTAAAATAAAAAATAGTTAACAAAAAAGTTTTGCAAAAACGCATAGGAAAACCTAACGAATAATAATAATAATAATAATAATAATAATAATAATAATAATAATAATAATAATAATAATAATAATAATAACAATAATAATAGTAATCATAATAATAATAATAATACTAGATAGCTCTTAATTGACCGTAAAAGAAATAACTGTTGTCAGAAGACTACTACTACTACTGCTACTACTACTACTACTACTAAGTGTTGAAAGTAGTCTTATGCCAATGGCGAAGAGCGTAGTGAAATTGTATTTTCAAGCTTTTCTCTGCCTTTTTTGCTTTCTTGCTCACACACAGTTTCCAGACAGTGGTATATATTTGAGATGTATAATTGAATGTAATGCCAATCCGAATTTAAAAAAAAACAGGTCCATGCAATCATTAGATATAGAGGCGATTCTTACTGCATCGCGCACCCGGAAGTCAGCATGCAACACAGAAGAGGCGGCATTTCAGTTTCTCAACTTTCTGTTTAGTCTTTGACTTTATAATCAGCCTCACAAGACGTAATCAATGTCAACATGTACACCTGGAGAACTCGATATTTTGGATCATGGGATTAGATTGGGAGTGGTCGACAGGTTTGGTTAGCTCGACATCATACTGGCAAGGGATTACTTCTTGGGTGTTAAGACACATCTACGCTCTTCCGGCTTTCGGAAAGCTTGAGAAAAGATTGTTGAAAGCTTGTAACATTACCAGATATACCAAGATCTGTGTGTATAGGCTGTGCGTTCTAACACCTCTTCTACAACACCTGGGCTCATAAAATAACAACGATCCCAAATATTTTACGAATGTGAGACAACCTGCGTTCTATAATTCCATCTCCGGGAATAGCAGATAGATGTTTTTTAGAGAAAACCGTTAATGCTTTTGAAAATAGTAGACATACATTGATCAATTTCTCTCAAAATTCAGTTTTCCTTAAAGTATTTTCAAGAGATAGTAGAATACGGGCATAACCTTCGATATGAAACTTTAAATATATCAAATTTGCATTGAATGTGATTGATAGTCATTAGACATAAATCAGGCAAAATTGCCCGTAATTTAAATTTATTCGTTAGACTTGTTAAGCTTAAGCCTGAAACTTTTTCTAGAATCAAAATCATCTAATGATGTTCATCAAAATGAGAATAAGGATTCTAGATATTAGGTTTTGCATCGTCATCATTTTATTTTTATGATGCAGGATTGATCAGAGCAGAAAGGGACAATATTACGAAATACCAAGGTCTCATGAAAAGAAACTGGAATCTTAGGAAAATCTCCATCATACTAGTAATTATAGCAGCAACAGGACCAATGAAGAAGAATTTCAAGAGCTACCTGGCGAGTATACTCGGTGAACCGAGTGCAAGAGAAATACAAAAAACTGCACTTAAAGGACCGGTTAGAATGTTAAAACGATCTCTAGGCTGGAGGGTCTGAAATAGCCGGTGAATGTCTGGCCTCCAGTAAGATGCCCCATCTGCAGAAAAACAGAAAGATAAGAAAAAAGGTAGTGGAACACCGTTCTTTTCGAAGAATTGATTTTGCCCGTCTGTTGACAAGTATTCTTATATATATATATATATATATATATATATATATATATATATATATATATATATATATATATATATATATATATAAAGAAAATGTATGATGAATATAACAGTTGAAAACATTATAGATTTTATTAAATTTACCAAAAGTTAAAAACAACGAATAATCTTATTATCCTTAACTCATGGATTTTCAAAGAGAAATTATTTTCATCAGAGAACAAATAAGAAGTAATGTATATATTACAGGTAAATATAACTTTGAAAATGTATATATAGAGAGAACAACTTTTTTGTTGACTAAAAGCATATTGATTTGAGCTAACAATCTCGATACAAATAATGTTACAATAGAATGCTGAAATATTCAAATGTTCGAAGGTAATCCAGTAAGTCCGCGTATTCCAAGCTTTAGGAAAAAGAAATATCCGTATAATCCGAATGTGTGGGTATCCGTGAAAAATTAAAAAAATAAAAAATTTAGTTCGGAAAATTCCAATTAAATGTCAAAAAAGCCAAATCAGAGTATTAATAGTTATTGCTAATTCCAGCTTCCCAGCATGGTAGTAAAAAAGAAACGGTTCAAAAATAGTAAAGATGGAAAAGTCCCCAAAGAGATTGCATTCGTACAAGTTCCAGAGCATAGCTTAATTAGAATGCTTATTCTTTGAAAATCCATGGGTTAAAGATTCATAGATAATTCATTTTTTTAACTCAAGTACTCATGAAATATTTCAAATGTAACTCTTTATTTAATTTACGTGATAGATTGTTCTCATTTATTATTATTATTATTATTATTATTATTATTATTATTATTATTATTATTATTATTATTATTATTATTATTAGTATTAGTATTATTATTATTATTATTATAATTATCACTATTATTATTATTATTATTATTATTATTATTATTATTATTATTATTATAATTATCAGTATTATTATTATTAGTAGTCACTGGCGTAGCTAGGGGGGGCGAGGGGGGCGGGCCGCCCCGGGCGGCACACCTGAGGGGGCGGCATTTTGAGAGGGTAAAAATAGAAAGTAGAGAAAAAAAAAAAAAAAAAAAAAAGTTAACAAAAAATATGAAATTTTATACTATAATTTTATATAATAATAAATTTAAATGAGAACATTTGAAAACCTGAAAATGTTATGAAATGATAAAATCATTTTTATTTACTTTTTTGTCGTTGTTGTTAAAGTCCGAATTTTCGCCAAATAACATGGATGTATCAAGGAGAGAATAGTCCGATGTAGTTTTCTTTTCTTTGTCTTCATAATGTTATTATTAAGAGAGCGAGCCCTCCGAAGAGAAAAAACGTCTTGTATCGGTGCTTTTTTAAATCCGTGTGTGTAATCGCTCGGTTTTCAGAAATTTGTTGTTGTTAATAACGTTTCAACTCTTTTAAAAATAGTTTTAATATATTTTAAACAAATGTATTTATGAATGGCAAATAAGGCTATAAATTTATTTTTTGTGAGAGAACTGTCGCAAGGCATCAAGTCGGTTGAAAATTTACAAACAGATTTTTCGCGCCTTTTTTTCGGCAAAGTTATCAATGACTCTATCAAAATTCACTTCCTCGACAAGTTCCCTCTCTATTGAGAGGATTGCCAAGTCTGTAAGTCTTGTCTGGCTCATTGCTGATCTAAGGTAGTTTTTTATGAGCTTCAGTTTTGAGAAAGAGCGCTCACAGCTAGCAACGCTAATAGCTCTGGTGAGGAAAATTCTCAGCAAGATCACAATATTAGGGACGGAATCCCCAAGTTGGTATCTTTGTATAAAGTTCAAAAGTTCAAGAGGTCCATCGATTTTGTCTTTTTCTGAAGCTTTTACAACATACTGTAACCTCTTCTTTTCAGCAAAGAATTTCTCTTTTTCTATATCTTCGTCAAATCCACCAAGCTGACAATCATAATTATCATCAAGCAGATTTGACGGTATAAGAAAAGCGTATTTATTTGCAAGATTGTGAACTTGTTGAAATCTGCAAGATATTTCTTCAGTCAATCTGTCTATGACAGACAGCATTTCCCGTCTCAACTCAGTATCAAAACTCAGCGCTGCATCAGTCAATCCTTCACCATCCATTCGTTTCTTTTTGCGAATACGACGCTCCATGCTTATCCCCATTTCAGAGCAGAGTGTTTTTGACTCGTCTATTGCAGTGTCCACTATCTTTTCTCTATTCTGAAGAAGGAAATCTTTCAACGCCGTCAGCCTGACAGAACTTTGTTGCAGATCCAGCCCCTTTTTTTTGAAGATATTTCTGGGCATCATTGATTTCTGGGAGAATAGTTTTCCAAAGGTTCAGAAATAAAAGAAACGGAAACGATAGTACCGAGTTGAGAATTAAAGATGCATCTGATCTTGTGGTTGCATTTTCTCCTTCTTCTGTGAGCTGTTCCAGGGCAATGACGACTTCCAATATTGTTTTTATCACAACATCTACAGCATCTGCTCGACTACTCCATCTAGTATCCACAGTCCGTTTGATACTTAGACCGGTCAACTGAATCAAGATGACCCATGGACGAATTTTCCGGGCACCCAAATGCCGGGGGGGGGCGGCAAATTTTACTACCGCCCCGGGCGGCAAAAGGTCTAGCTACGCCACTGTTAGTAGTAGTAGTATTATTATTATTATTTATTTATTTATTATCGCGTGTAGTAAGCATTGTACCTTCAGAACATGCTAAATACATCTACAGTTTTAAACAATTATTTTATAATTGTGTGAGTTTGTAAAAAAAACTAATGATTCGTCACTTATCAAATACGCTTTTTCATACCAATGAGTCAACATATATCAATGATTAATGAGATCGATAAATTGTCAGTTTAATGGTCAAGTATATTATCAGAGTATGGAAACTTATGAATAAAATAATTCGTATAAATCTACACGGTATAACTTCGTTGAACGTCTTTATTCTGTTGTTGGCATTTTTGCAGCAGAGTCCAAGTGATATTTGGCAACACCTCTAAGTGAAAGTGATTATATGGAAAAGACAGGATTCGAACTTGGCACACCCAGGTTATGAGTTCGCTTCGTTAACTACTTAATCACCGTAACCTCCGAATTTTTAATAAAATAGACGCACATTGATTATTTATGGTGAGGATTTATGACAATTATTTTTTGACAATTCATTTGAAGACGTCCATGTTGTAACCACAGAGGCGCAATCGTCTGGTAAAGCTATTGGAAATGAATTCTATTCATGAAAATGTTGCCTGACGCCCACAACACTGAGGAAGGAAGGTATGTCACTTTAGTTGTAATATAGGGGACGAGTTCTTCAACCTCGATGAATAAATCTCTTGTTTTGAACGTAGAGTGTATATTCTGTTATGAAGCCATTTGTTGAATCCTTTAGTTGTTAAAGAGTGGCGGGTGTGATTCTATTTTCGTATTCATTGAAGTCGTTTTTGATTCAATCAACGTCTGATTAAATATCATTTGCAAAGGAAACCATTTGAGTCATTCGTTTCGTTCCGGCTTTGTTGTCTTGATTTTATGAGCAACACGAAACGGCGTTGCGTTCTATTTATTTACCGTTCGTAATATTTTCTTTTTTGTTCTTTGATAATCGCCGGTAGAGTTTATGCTGTCCATGCACGCAAACATATTACCAGCTATCTTTATGAAAGAATCAGATTTTCACTTCTACTTTTTCCTTTTTATTTTCTTTTTGTTCTGTGTTTGTCTTTGTTGGAAGTGAGTCTATCTGAAACAATATTAAAATCTAGAATAGTTAACAATAAAGGTGTATTACCGTTTTGCACAGGAACACCTGACGAATATTATAATAATAATAATAATAATAATAATAATAATAATAATAATAATAATAATAATAATAATAATAACTAGATAGCTCTTAGTTAAAACCGTAAAATGAATAACTGTTGTCAGAAGACTGTTACTACTACTAATACTACTGCTACTACTTTACTACCACTGCTATTACTACTACTGCTACTACTACTATTACTACTACTGTTACTACTACTATTACTACTATACCCTCACAAAACCTAAGCAATGTCAATCTGTGCACCTGGGGAACTTCATATTTTGGATCATGGGATTGAAGTTGCAGTGGTTGACAGGAAAACATAACGAGAAATAATAATAATAATAATAATAATAATAATAATAATAATAATAATAATAATAATAAGAAGAAGAAGAAGAAGAAGAAGAAGAAGAAGAAGAAGAAGAAGAAGAAGAAGAAGATGAACAAACATGACTGTGTGGGGAAAGCAGTACATCGGGAACTGTGCAAACAATTGAATTTCGAATACGCAGACAAATGGTACAAGCATAAGCCAGAAACAGTACTGGAAAACGAAAAACACAACATCATCTGGGATATGGATATACAAACAGACAAACTCATACAAGCAAGGAGACCGGATGTTATAATAATCAACAAGAAAGAAAAATCTTGCAAAATCGTAGATGTCGCCGTTCCAGCAGACCACAGAGTGACAAGCAAAGAAACAGAAAAACGAAGCAAATACACAGAACTAGCCAGAGAACTGAAAGGAATATGGAGCATGAAGAAAGTCAGTATAATACCAATAATCGTAAGAGCACTAGGAACAATCCCCAAAAACCTGGAAAAACGACTGGAAGAAATTGGGATCAAAGGAATCATTGGAACTATACAAAGGACAGCAATGATCAAAACAGCTACAATCTTAAGAAAAAATATTGAATGCGGAAACTAACCCGCATAAGCTACGAAGGGGCATACGGAACCTAACACAGGAAGAAAACAAACCTAACGAAAGAACACCCCACAAACAAAGAAACAGAAAATGCAAAAAACATCACTTTATAAGCCCCCCCCCCCTCCCCTAATAAATTACAGCGGCCTCAACTGACACGACACAAAAATGAACCCATGAACATAAATAGCAAGATACACCATAAGCTCACGACCCCCACCCCACAAAATAAATAAATAAAAAATAATCAGCTCCCCCCCACAAAAAAAAAATATTTAAAAAAGAAAAAGAAATAAATAAATAAAATAAAATAAAATAAAAAAATAAATAAAAAATAAATAAAGAATAATTTAAAAAAAAAAAAAATATATATATATATATATATAATAAATAAAAATGATATCAGTCTAGGCTGACACCACACAAAACATTTGCATAGGGTCAAGGAGGATGAGAAGACCGAGGAGAGACAGCACAAGCCAGACCTCCACTGGAAGTGCAGAAACTGCTGGGACATCGGGGAAGCTTACTGCCACCCAAACCCCAGAAAGCACCAATGGTTCTTGCCGGCTAGAAATCAATGGTAAACGGCTGTTGTGATACTGCATATTTATTTGCGGTGGCTATCGAAAAGAGGTGGAGAATACTGGAAATCTGGGGAGACTTGTTGTCACTCATACTCCAGGGAATACCACCGGTTGTCGGTGAGCAATCACTGATGACCTGTGTGAGATCTCCTAGTGAGTAAATAATTAATAATAATAATAATAATAATAATAACAAGATAGCTCTTAGAAAAGCAGTAAATAGTATAACTGTAGTTGAAAACTGCTACTACTACAACTACTACTACTACTACTACTACTACTACTACTACTACTACTACTACCCCAAAAAATAATAATGAAACAAGCCAGTTGGATCACAATTGGCATTCACGTAAGAACACGACCGACGAAGGCTTACTTAGTGTAAAAATATTTAGTATACCTATGTTCTTAAGTCGGGTCCACATTGATATTTATCTTTAGACAAATCTGTGAGCAAAGGTCGCATATATTTACTAGTATATTTGTACACCCTGAAAATGTGCAGGTAATGTCTCGGGGGTTGTTATACTGTCAAACCAACACATAATACACCAGCTCCACCACAAATGAGGAGGTAATTTCTGAGAGGATGTTATCATAGCGATCAAATTTCGTACACTATCCTCCGAAGTAAGAGTTCATTTCTGAAAGAAGGGTCTCATAAAAACTGAACTGATATTAAACTCCAAAAGAGGAGGTAATACCTGGAAGTATTGCATAATAACAACAGTACAGATCGTGCACTTCATCCCTACAATACGAAAGAGGGGCAGCTTTGGAATATGGAATCATGACAACAGAAGATACACTACACAATTCCTGAATTTAAGAATTGAAAAATAGTACATTAGTATGTAATAGTATAGTAAACTGAATTGAGCATATAAAGGGAGTATAAAAGTACAATTATAACTGTATAATTATAATAATATAAATATAATACTATAATTATAATAGTATAATTATAATAGTATGATTATAATAGTATGATTATAATTGTATAATTTTAATAGTATGATTATAATAGTACAATTATAATAGTATAATTAAAATAGTATAATTATAATAGTATAATTATAATAGTATGATTATAATAGTACAATTAAAATAGCATAATTATAATAGTACAATTATAATTGTATAGTATAGTAAACTGAATTGAGCATATTAAGGGAGTATAAAAGTACAATTATAATAGTATAATTATAATAATATAAATATAAGAGTACAATTATGATAGTATAATTATAATAGTATGAGACAAATTGTATCATTATAATAGTATGATTATATTTGTATAATTAAAATAGTATAATTATAATAGTATACTAATAATAGTATCATTATATTTGTATAATTATGATAGTATGATTATAATATTACAATTATAATAGTATAATTATAATAGTATAATTATAACAGTATAATTGTAATAGTATGATTATATTTGTATAATTATAGTAGTATAATTATAATAGTACAATTATAATAGTACAATTATAATAGTATAATTATAATAGTATGATTATAATAACATGATTATAATAGTATAATTATAATAGTATGATTATAATAACATGATTATAATTGTATAATTATAATAGTATGATTATAACATTACAATTATGATCGTATAATTTTAATAGTACAATAATAATAGTATAACTATAATCGTATGATTATATTAATATCGTTATAATTGTATAATTATAATAGTAAATTGTACAATTATAATAGTATATTATAATAGTACAATTTTAACAACAACATAATAATAGTATAATCATAATAGTCTACTTTTAATAGTATAATTATGATACTATAATTATAAAAGTATAATTATAATAATACAATTAAAATAGTTTACTAATAATGGTACAATACTAATAGTATAATTATAATTATGATAGTACAATTATAATAGTACAATTATATATTATATTCTGACAAGTCTTAGTAATATATTTCTTTGAAAACGTCGATATTCCCGCCACAAAATAATTAGATACTCCATTATTTTATATTTTTGTTTTATGTGCACTTGCCTTCGGGGTTAGTTTTAGGGTCAGGGTTATGGTTGTGTTTAGAGCTAGGGTTAGAGTTAGGGGTTAGGAGTAGGGTTAGAGTTAGAGTTGAAGTTAGAGTTTAAGTTAGGAGTTAGGTTAGTGTTAGGGTTTGAGTTTGGGGTTAGTGTTATGTTTGCGTGTAGGTTGAGCATTATATATTTTTGGTAATTATCTTTCAGATTATGTTGTTTGTTTTAACTATTCGGGGGCTCTTTTTTATATCATTAAACTTGTTTCTAAGAATTTACTTATAAAACACGTTCTTGGACGATTCTTCTCCGAAAACAGAAATATCGTTTATTATTTTAGAAGGAAAAACTTTTGTCCATAGTATCAAAATCAGCTAAATCTCATTCATTCACTGTGAAGGTCCCCAGATACTGGAGAGCCTTTTACTCAAATAGCTTCTTTCTTCCTTGCTGCCGGTCCTTGGAACTCTCTCCCTGCCCCCTGTTTCTCCGACATTAAGTACACATGATTAATTATTCTGTATTATTAATCAATTAATGCCAAGTACTTAAACGAATCTTTATTAAATTGCTTTTTTCTTTTGATAATTTTCCTACGAAATAAAATTTACTAAAGTTTATTTACGTTTTCTTCGTAAACAAGTCAGCAATGTTTGCATTTTTACTCCCGGTTAACACCGACTCGGTAAAAACACTATATAGATATATGAGCCGTTTTTATGTTTCGTGAGGATGACAGGTGTTTTAAACTTTAGACCGAATAGAAAGCTGGTATTGAAACATTATAAGCCAGTTCGCCGATAGAAGGAATATAATGTTCAACACCCGAAACCCTTAATCACAACACGCATACAATAGCCCTGATGACGTTGGCTTGATCATCCAAACGATGTATTCTACATTAAGATGATAAATTGTACAGATAACACTTAAAATGTTTTTGAATTCATGCCATCCAAACTATCGTCTAAGTGAGAAGGCCTCCGGGTCTGCCAATATGTAGACACGCAGTTTCTCCTAGTGTAATAGGTCGTGCAATATTTCCTACTGCCTTTCCTTTGCTAATACCTTCCGTTTTTTTTCTACCTTCTAATGGTGCTTCTCGTATATGGCTGCGTTCCAATGCTAACATTGTCCAACAAATAATTATATCAGGGAAGTAAAGGGATCGATAATAATGTAGTTCGTTAGTGACTGAATCTAAGCCGGTCATGAAATTCGATAATATAGGCTAATTCGGTCAGAGAAAATAACAAGTATTCGCAAGATAATATGCAATAATCGTCCTCATCCGCCAGTAAAGCTTGCTTTAATTCGGGTAAAGAGAAACTAAAAAGCATAAAGTACATAGGTCATATAACCATGATATAATCAACGACAAACATATATATATATATATATATATATATATATATATATATATATATATATATATATATATAAACATATGCATATATATATGAATATATATATACATGTATATATATATATGAATATATATATACATGTACATATATATATGAATATATATATATGTGTATATTTATATATATACCTATATATATATATAAATATATATATATATATATATTCATATAAATACATATACATATATATATGAATATATAGATATACATATATATGAATATATATACATGTATACATGTATATATGAATATATAGATATACATATATATGAATATATATATATGTATACATGTATATATATATATATATATGAATATATATATACATGTACATATATATATATATATGAATATATATATATGTATATTTATATAAATACCTATACATATGTATATATTTACATAAATACATATATATATATATATGTGTGTGTGTGTGTATGTGTGTGTGTGGGTGTGTATTTAACATAGTTGACCCCAAATGAGGCAGCACGCCACTGTAGACGCACGGGGCTACTGAAAATTAGAGGTTACGTTTAAGAGGTTATTTTTAGTTGGGAGCTCTGCATCGAAATATCTGTTTGCATTAGTTTTGAACTTCTGCATGTCGATACAGTCGGGGAAAATAAACGACCTCCCTAATGACATTGCGTCTCAGATAGGTATATTTGTTGACGACACCACGCTCTACTCTCATGATTTGGGAAAAACGGACACGCACATATCCGAGGTAATGGCTGAATCCTTAGAAAGTGACCTCCGGTCTGTAGTTGATTGGGGTCATAAATGGTTGGTAAATTTGAATGCCACAGAGACAAAGCTGGTTTTCTTCAATAACTACAAGAACAATCCTAAACCCCGATTGCCAACATTCCAACATTCAAACTCCTGGGCCCAACATTCACAGGTAACTTGAATTGGAATAAATACATTGAAGAAATTGCCAAGGCTGCTGTAAAGAAAGTCGGATCCCTCTACCGTGCTAGTAAACTTCTCAAACATAACATCATACTATGTCTATATAAAGCCACATACATAGAGTATTTCTGCCAATTTGGGGCTGGTACATCATCCACTACTCTCTCCCTCTAAGTCAAGGTCCAGAAAAGAGTTGCTAACTTAATAGGTTCATCACTATTTATTAAGCTCAAGCCCCTGAGCGGTCTGTGCAATGTTGCATATTTGTGCTTGTTTTACAAGTACTTCAATTTAATGTGATCCGATGAACTTGTTGCTCTGATATCTCCTCGACGTAAATACACTCGACCAACCCGACAATAAGCTAGATACCATCGATTCAATGTTGAGTCCCTAGGTGCCGGAGAGCCTTCTACTCAAATAGCTTCTCTTCTCGTGCTGCCTCCGGTGTCTCCGACTGTACCGACATGCAGAAATGTAAAGCTAATGTTAATAGGGATCTCGCTGCACAGCTTCCGATTTAAGATGCCCACCAAAACTTTCACCCTACTTTTCAGTACGTCTAAATTGGTAAGTTGCCTTGTTTGGGGTGAACTATGTTATAAACAACACAATGGTAACTCATTCCGTTTCAGTTACAATATGGCGTGTGTTTATTTGTGAACAATTGTATAAAAAAGCCATAATAAAACGGCAGCATTTTATTGCCATCATAGCACTTTTAACAAGTCCTTCATGCTTCTTATGTCTTGCTGCGCTTTCATGATCTATATCGATTTTGATCTAGAAAATGCAACTGCTTTTTAGAAGATAATCATACGAGATTTCATTCTTTAATAATTATTATCGCAAATGCAATTCTTAAAATGTAACGTAAGAACATTTGTTAATTTCGCTATTAATTTCTACTTTTTGAATTCTTATTCATTTTTACATCTCTTTTCCCTCCCTAGTTGGCAATTGGAGACTCTTACATTTTCCAAGTAAAAGTTATCAAAAACAAGTCTGTAAAATAAAAAAAATGGCAATAGCTTGAACCAATCTGCTGTTGCTTCGACATGATTTCCCCAAAGACGGTCGATATCGTCAGTTATCAATTATTCCAATTGATTCATATATATATATATATATATATATATATATATATATATATATATATATATATATATACTATTTGCAATTCGTCATAATTTGCTGTCGGTCTTTGCATGCATCAAACGACATTTCTTTAACTGATTACAATATGTAAAAAAACATGTGAACTTTCAATCATAGACAACACCCCTTTCCTAACAAATCCAATAACGAAAATTATAAGATGCATCTAATTTATCTACGCGTTCAGTAGTGAAAACCGCGGCACTTCTTCCCTGGAGACTACAACATGGCTATCTGAAAATCGAATGTTATCACCTATGTGTCATGAATTTTACCCATAAGTGATTGTTCATAGTTTTACGTCTGATAGTGTTTCTATCTTAAAAAACTAGTATCTTTAGGTGGCTCTTGGCCTTAATACGTGATGACTCAATAGTAAAAACAAGAAAAAGTGAGAAGAAACGGGAAAATAGATATTTTAAATAGTAGCTTCAACGAATAACGAAAATAGTATTCTTAAACTTAACAATCAACCAGAGCAAAGGGCGACCGGTAAGCCTACATTTTCGTAGGCTACATAGCGTGATTGAATGAAAGGGTACATTTTACCCTGGATTCAGCCACTTGCTTTTGATCCCTATAATGTTGAGCGTTGAGCGAATAAGAATACATTACCATTTATTGAGTATTTTTTATGACTCGATCGATAATTGAATCTCGATTTTGTGGTGCATTAGAAGACATTTATTGTTTAAGAAGGAGAGACCAGTGGATGATGCGCCAGTCCAAGCGTGGCAACAATACTCCACGTATGAGCGGATAGTGGCTTTGTAGAGATATAAGATATTGTCATGTGTGAGAACTTTACTAAATCGGTAGATGTAGCCCACATTCTTTACAGCAAACTTGGTATTATCTTCTTAATTAGACAATGGCAATGGCTTCTATGCAATTGTTTCATTGATGCACCAGAGCAGCAAGTTAATCGGAGCACATTCCATTGAAGTACTTGTAAAACAAGCACAAGGATGCAACATTGCGGCGATGGGCAGGGGCTGGAGCTTGGCTATTAGATTAGCGATTCTTTTTTGGACCTAGTCTAAGATGGATAGTACAGTGGGTGGTGCATCAACCCAGATGTGACAGCAATACTACATGCATGGGTGGAGTGTGGCTTTCTAGACATATAGGTTACTATCAGATGTGAGTAGTTTTCTAGTTCTGTACCGGGAGCACACTTTTATACAAAAGACTTGGTATTATCTTCTTAATTAGAAAATAGCGGAATACGAGCGCAGGTCTTACTTTATGAAGATGCAAACTCAGATACAAAATAATCTTACAGATTCAAAAGTGTAAAAAAATATAATCGAACTTGTGATCAACTTCGAAAATAACCTTTAAATGTGATTAAAGAGTTAGTGTTCCACAAGTAACATAATTATTTTACAAGACAATTACACAACACCGTTAGAATCATGAAATCTTCATAAACAAGATAAAACCAGACACTTTTCTAAAATGAATACAAATTATATAAGAAAACCATAAGAACATCATGAAAAGCATCAAAAAACATTAAGAACATTAAGAAAAACTAAAAAAAATATCAAGAACATTAAGAAAAACTACAAAAAATATTCAGAATATTAAGAAAAACTACAAAAAACATTAAGAATAGTAAGAAAAACTACAAACAACATTAAAAAACATTACAAAAATTACAAAACGACATTAAGATCATCAAGGAATACTACAAAAACCTTAAGAACATTAAGAAAAACTAAAAAAAAACATTAACAACATAAAGAAAACAACAAAAGCACATCAAGAACATTAAGAAAAACTACAAAAAACATTAACAAAAACTGAAAAAAAAACATTAAGAGCATCAAGAAAAAACAAAACACGTTAAGAACATTAAGAAAAACTACAAAAAAACATTAAGAAAAACTACAAAAAAACATTACGAACATTAAGAAAAAACTAGAAAAAAACATGAAGAAAAACTACAAAAACATTAAGAACATTAAGAAAAACTACAAAAATCATTAAGAAGAACTACAAAAACATTAGGAACATTAACAAAAACTGAAAAAAAACATTAAGAGCATCAAGAAAAAACACAAAAACGTTAAGAACATTAAGAAAAACTAAAAAAAAACATAAGAAAAACTACAAAAAAACATTACGTACATTAAGAAAAAACTAGAAAAAACATAAAGAAAAACTACAAAAACATTAAGAACATTAAGAAAAACTCCAAAAATCATTAAGAAGAACTACAAAAACATTAGGAATATTAAGATAAACTACAAAAACATTAACAAAAACTGAAAAATAAAACATTAAGAGCATCAAGAAAAAACACAAAAACGTTAAGAACATTAAGAAAAACTAAAAAAAAACATTAAGAAAAACTACAAAAAAACATTACGAACATTAAAAAAAACTAGAAAAAAACATGAAGAAAAACTACAAAAAACATTAAGAACATTAAGAAAAACTACAAAAGTCATTAAGAAGAACTACAAAAACATTAGGAATATTAAGATAAACTACAAAAAACATTAACAAAAACTGAAAAAAAACATTAAGAGCATCAAGAAAAAACACAAAAACGTTAAGAACATTAAGAAAAACTAAAAAAAACATTAAGAAAAACTACAAAAAAACATTACGTACATTAAGAAAAACTAGAAAAAACATAAAGAAAAACTACAAAAAACATTAAGAACATTAAGAAAAACTACAAAAGTCATTAAGAAGAACTACAAAAACATTAGGAATATTAAGATAAACTACAAAAAACATTAACAAAAACTGAAAAAAAAACATTAAGAGCATCAAAAAAAACACAAAAACGTTAAGAACATTAAGAAAAACTAAAAAAAACATGAAAAACTAGAAAAAACATTAAGAACATTAAGAAAAACAAAAAAACATGAAGAAACACTACAATAAACATTAAGAACATTAAGATAAACTACAAAAACATTAAGAAAACCTACAAAAAACTAAATAAAATACATGCAACTACATAGATACTATAAATGCTGAAATTAAAAAAACAGCGATGAAATTAAATCAGAGTCAGTAAATTAAAACCTAAGAAAGCTCATAAATTATTGAAAGACTAAAAAAGGATGTTAGCAATGAACTTAGTACTCTCTCGACTAATGCGACCGAACTCGGCATAGGATGGATTAGAACACCAATGAAATGAAAAAGGATCTCGAATTAAACCAATGGGTTTATAATGCTGAGGGAAGCACTTGCTTTAATAAAATCGAAAATAAAAATAAATGTACATTTATACAAGATGACATCGTGGATTTATATCCATCTATGTCTGAAGAACTTGTAGATATCGTCCTAGAGTTTGCGGAGATATAAAAACACTTCAAAACACTGAATCCGTATAATAAAAATGTCGAAAATCAGTTTTAATCGATGACCAATGGATGAAAACTTAATTTACAAGCTGTTTTGACTTGGCCATGAGTACCATTGGGTCTGCAGAAGGATCAAATATGTTGGAGTTATTTATCTTATATATCTTCACATATATATTTGATAATACAGATATCGGCCAATATGGAGATGATGGAATATGAGATTCCAACACGGTCAAAAGTAAAAACTTCAAAAATATTATACGTATGGACATCATTAAATTAGGCCTAAGAGTAGACGTATTACCTGCTATAAAATAACTCCGTTTTTAGATTCCACTTTTAACTTAAATTAAAATGTGTACGACCATAAAATTATTAAGAGAGTAATGCTAATACAATATACATACAACATTCATTAATCATTACCAATCGAACGCCAATTAAAACATCTCTAGCGGAAAATTACCAAAAAGAAAAAGAAAACGGGCGCTCGCCAATAATTGAGTGGAACATTGTAAGATTTACACAACCTGTGTAGATTATGTTTGTATGAGAAGCTTGTGATTTAAAATTTTAAATATCCCCGACACTTACTTAACGGTATAAGTTAAATAGCAATCAATTTTAAGCTAGAGTACACTTAAGTTTAGAAGAAAAAAACATATACAACAAATAAATAACATAAAATAAATAAAAAAACTAAATAAACATTTACAGTAGTGATGAATAACAAAATAGATAAAAGTATATCATTCCAATCACACATTGGTAAACTGTAGACTTGATACACTTACAAAATAATAGATGTTAAGTAAAATTCAGTCGAGAATTGTTCGAGAAAAGCTCAGAATTTGGCTAATAAAATATTAACACGTTGGGAGAGAAATAATAACGAATCTGATCGGTTAGTTATCAGACAGTGAAAAATATATGTGCACTTGGCGTGACGATCCCTTTGGAGATTAAACGCGGACGCCTATATATAGGTTACACACGATAAATATTGTTTATATTTAACTACTTAGCTATACACACGCACTAAGTACTGTTGACGTAAATACTAAAAAGTATACACAATATATTATATCACCTTATGAGATCATACGTTTATACATGAAATAAGAATATACATATATATATATATATATATCGGGGTAAGGTACACGATAATTCATGAAAAAGAAATATCGTGGTGGACAAAATGTGTGAAAAATGACACACGGAAAACAAGTTAAAGTGCAGGAGAAAAACAAAAACAAGAGATGTTGACCGGTTTCGTTCTGTTGGAGAACGTCTTCAGAAATGAAGATATGGAAATAATTTTATTTTAAAGGCACATACATATGATGAGGTAAGGATGATCTGATTGGACCATATGAGAAGACATTAAGTGATGTTTAAATATGCCGAGGGCATGACAAATTCTTCTATGTTCCTTATTCTTTTGTTTATATTTTTTTCTCTTTTTTACTTTCACACCTAATGATCTAGTATGGAGAAGGCGGTGGGGGAGGTGAAAGGCGACAAGAGGAGCTGACCAGGGTAAACAAGTGGGAGTGGGCATGCAATTGATACACTGGATGCTAGAACCCAAAGATTAATCAGAATGAATCAGGGATAGGTCTGCTAGTTTATCACACATGAGGTTTCTAAAGAGCAATAAGAAATCATAAACCGACAATCTATATATATGTACATATATGTATGTACATATATATATATATATATATATATATATATATATATATATATATATACATATATATGTATACATGGGGTGAGGTATATGATGATTCCTGAAAATTAAATGCCGTGGTGGACAAAACGTGTTAAAAAAATGAAATAAACGGAAAAACAGGTTAAAATAGTAGGAGAAACAAAAATATATATAAATTTTAAAAAATAGAGAAATAAGAGTTAAGTTTGAGAGAGATGTATTAAAATGATTTGATTATCAATGAGAGCTTGCTATAATCACAATATATATATATATATATATATATATATAAAGTTAATCCAACAAAAGATATGAGAGGCAACTAATATCTTTTAATTAGTGAAACATCCGGGTGAAGACTGAAGCTCAATATACTGGATAGATCATTAATAGCATCATATGAAATGAAATAATGAAAAAGGTGCGAATCAAATTTTATTAGAATTAAAAATTCAGGAAAACTAACTAGAAGTCCTTAACTCATGAGTTTTCAAAGATAATTATTCTCCTCAGAGGCCGATTAGCGCAGTGACG
The DNA here is from genome assembly GCA_963556195.1 of Sepiola atlantica. Taxonomy (NCBI): domain Eukaryota; kingdom Metazoa; phylum Mollusca; class Cephalopoda; order Sepiida; family Sepiolidae; genus Sepiola; species Sepiola atlantica. The sequence goes on from OY744539.1 coordinate 43,730,503, forward strand.
TTACTGCAGGTGATGAAATTACACTTTTAAAATATATAAAAATATATACAAAAATACATAAAAGTACATAACACATCAAATATATCAAGCCAAAAACATACTTATTTGTTAAAGTTATAAAATCCATCCAAGTCATACAAATTAAAACATATTCAGGAAACGTATCAAAGTGGTTGACTGAAGATTGCTCCAGGTATTGAGTGACAGTCCAAAAGCGAAAAATTGAAAGAACTGAAAAACCGAGAAGGTTATCCAGTCGGGAATTGCACCCGCAATCGATGCAGTAAATTACAGTGAAAAATGCATCCAATGTTTATGTTAATTAATATAATGATAAATGAACCAAATCAAATAAAAAGTTCAATAAACTCACTTTGTGTTGAAATCATGATGTTCAAAATTCAGGATTCAAATGATTTGATCGGAGCACCACAAACCAACATTCGCTGGTTAAATGGAAAATCCGCTAAATCCGATTTGAATAGAATTAAATCAAACTGAGTCAATATATACGGCCATTTATTCTTCCGGGTCCGATTAAGATCATTTCAATGGATAAAGTTAAATTTGAAAGTAATCACTTACCCGCAAGCCGAATAAACAGAACACCTTCTCGCCGATCGGAACGCAATAGTAAAATCGCATACTGCCTTCTTTTCCAAACGACGTTATCCGAGCGGATGTTATATTTCGAAGTTAACAAATATATTAAATCAATTCAACACGTACCGGATGTTACCTGTCTGGGTCAAATTATAAACCTAGGTCAAACAGGAAGGGGTGTGTTAATTTACTTCAAAACCCCTAATTGCCCTCCCATTCCACGTAGCTACCCAAATTGTCTGGCCCAAGCATAAAACAACAAATTTCACAGATCTTGCCCTATCAAACGATTTAGAAGATTTATGAAATGAATAATTACAAAGTTATTAAAGTAATTACAATTTAATAATTTAATAGTTTTATTTAAGATTTAATTTTATCAAATTAAGAAGTTTAGGAAATTTAATTTAAGATTTAATTTCTCCTAATTAAGAAATTGTAAAAAGAGTTAGAGTTTAAAAATTTAAATATTTAGACTTTTACAACTTAAGAAAAGTTTAAAGGGATATATAGGCATTTTAAGAGTCTACCCGTTTAGGCAGGGAGAATTTAACGAACACATCTCCAAAACTGGACACCCCGGTCCCGACACTCACTCAATCAGCTACTGTGGATTTAGTTGTGGTTTCCACTGTGCATACTTGAGTTTTCTTTCTATGTCGACATTTGAAGACTAATTAACTTCTAGAATTGATTTAAACGTTTATGTGCAGTAGCTATCATTACGGCTTCTGAATTGCATAAACCTCAAGATCAGATCCAGGTCTATAGGAGTTTGATTCTTTTAGGATGAACTATTTGATATTGTGTGGAATATTATTGGATCTTAAGTTGTTAACTAAAGTGGTCAGTTCTGCTTTGTTGTTGCCGAAAAAGAGTAATTATACATAGATATGCGGGTTTTAATTAAATTTGCTGTGGCACCAATATACGTGTGTATCTTAGGATTTACTATTGTACCTGAGCCATTTATATTCCTATTCACTGGTCTACTTCTATTTACTGTATTTTCATGACATGGATTAGGTTGGTTAATTGATTGTATATTATTGTTTGCGTTATTGTGAACTACCATTGGAAGGTCATTATCGGCTTGCAGAGGTGGAAGATGGATAGTAGGATTATTAGGTATAGAATTATGGTGCAAATTAGTCGTAATGTTCAGTTGTGGAGTTTGATTAGGGGCTGCATTTATGTGATCTCTTGGGTTCATTTTAGAATTATTCAGTTCAGTTACGGTACAAGCATACACAATGTCAGAATATGTGCATCTATTATCAAATGGGCTATCATTGGTACGCCTGCAGTTGCATGTATTTATGGGATTGGAACAATTAATATTAGATTGGATAGATTTTATTTTTTTGCTATTTGCTGAGTTTATTGTTTGGGCTATGTTAGGCATACTAGAATAGGAAATTTTGATTGAGTTTTTATTAAGTATGGAGCTGTATTTATGTGGGTATTTAAAGGAGTTTTCTAATATTTTAAAGTATTCCTTACGGATATTGGTTTTAACGTTGTTATTAAAAGGTGGGTTACACCAAATTGTGTTTTTCCTTGTAATGCGTTTACGTGAGGTCGGTGTGGGACTATATATATGTTGCTCATTCTCATCAGGTATGAAAGAATGCCTCTGAGGTCTATGGTTATTTACATTTCTTTTCGTCCGGCTCGTATTGTTAGTTGTCATATTGTGTGTAATAATATTTACAGTTGTATCATACTGTTTTTTTTTTAGTTATAAGTTATTTTTTTAGATATCCTGAGTTAAGCAATTGTTATAAAATTGTGCGTTTTGGTTTAAAATGTTTTTTATTAGCAGAAAGCCTAGACATTCTACTGGAAACCGACGGGACTATTGAATTGATTATAGCCTTCGGGTGGTTAGATACTTTGTGTGGATAAAAATAGTTAGATTAGGTTTATGGAAGGGGCTATATAATCCGTCATTTAGGCTAAGATTAATATCAAGGAAGTTAGAAGTTTTTTTCTCAGGATCAAAAGTTATGGATAGGCCGACATTTCTGAAAAATGCATGCAAGGCTTCAATTGTTTTGCTATACCTTCTAGACCTCTCATCATAGACAAATAAGGCATCGTCTCTGTATAGGCCACCGTTTATATTTTTAAACTCATGTTTAAAAGGAATAAACCCACTTAAGAGGAATAAACCCACTAGGCCAGTTACTTTAGCAGATTCCGAGGCTCCCATAGTAATATCAAAGTCATTGGGGTGTCCTTTCTAGTATATAACTTGCCCTCGAATTGGAGAATAGATCTTCTGGCCAGAGTAATAAGTTTAATTTCCAAATCAGTAAGGTCTGAATCATTTTTCGCTAAATTTAAAGCTTTATTTAAGAGAATTGGGGAAATACATTGGTAATAGTTCTCTATGTTAAAAGTTATAAAACTTAATCTATGTTTATCCTTCAGTTTCAAAAAACATTCAATTCCGTTATCTGAAGATTGCCACAATGAAAAGAAAATGTTATTTCTGATGGCTGGAATAGCCCTATCTAGAATTATTTTACTGATTATGCCTAAGTCAGATTTAGATGGGCAAATTAACCGTATTGATGGGTTTTGTTGAAAGTTAGTCTTATGATCTTTAGGGAAAATCTAGATGTGGAGGCAAGTAAATATTGACAAAAACATTTTAGAACTAGTTCAATACATTTATTTATTAACAAGGTTTACGTAAAAGAATACAACACAGCCTAAAACCTTGATGTGTTTGCAATTCCCAAATCCTCGCTCACATAGTATCGAAGAATTGGAACAAGATATTAATTTATTTGCATACAGCGGACGCGAAACAAGTCAGGGGGTGCTTAAATTTGGTCGTGTTTTCAGTATAAGTTTTCACTCACTACTACGCATGCGCAAAAATGGTAAACATCCGCTTTTCTCTGCGAGAGAAACGTACATATTTTTTTGAACTTTCATTTCGATATACTTTTTTTTATAATTAGTCATTGAATAAAATTACATTTTTGAAATTTGTTTTAATATTTTCTTATTTTGAATTATTTTTAAACTTTTATTTTACATTTTTACTTTGTAACTTATTTGAACAAACATAACTTTCTCTCTCTTTCTCTCTGTCTCTCTTTCTTTCTCTCTCTCTACACATAGTAAACACAGTGACAATTTACTGGCTTGACTAAAACTCTGTAACCGAATCAAATTACTTGACTCCTTTAAAACAATTTTAGTTATTTCAAAGTTTATTACAAGTGTAGTATCTGTTCCGATGGATACTACAACCTTTAGACCGGTACCGTCTCGGTCTTCGGGTCTTGATTCCGTCGGTTTGTGGGTTTGTCCTGTGCAGTTCTAGGAGGTCAACCCTACCATGCTTTGCCTCCCCTCTTTGGGGAGGAGTAAGTTTATTGCTTACTGTCTGAGGCGCCCCTACCGGGGAATGCCGACGGGACTGCCCAGCCAATTTTTAATGGATAGAGTGCTCACTTCTCGGGCGCTGGGTTTTCAAACCCAACTTTCCCGACCCTATCTTGCTTCACATCTTACCTTGAGCGAGTAAGATAAAACTGACCTTGTGCTTAACTCCTGGAGAGGAGTAAATAAATCAAAGTTTATTACACTGTTAAAAAAATCACTGATATTTCTTCCCCCCTCCCGTCCTCACTACGACTGTTCTGTTGCCATGATACTATCCTCCCAGCCATTACCCCCTCTTTTTTGAGAGGTGTAGATGATATGTAGAATCTGTTCAGTTGTCATGATATCATCCTCCAAGGCATAACCCTCTCTTTTTTAGAGGTGTGGGAATAGCGTAGTATTATGCTCCGCCATTGTTATCACTAATATGTGTATCCATATAAAATAACGCCACAATCAGTAAAATTAGAGGAATAAATTAATATGCTCCGCAATTGTTTTCACTAATATATATATATCCATATAAAATAACGTGTCAATCAGTAAAGTTAAAGAATAAATAGTTATGCTCCGCCATTGTATTCACTAATATTTGTCTTCATATAAAATAAGGTCTATATCAGTAAAATTAAAAGAATAAATAATTATGCTCTACCATATTTTCATTAATATTTGTATTTGCTTCTGCAGTATAGGGACCAGGGACTGCTTCTGCAGTATAGGCCCTGGGCCGCTTCAACAGTATAAGACCCAGCACCGGTGGTGTTTCTACAATATAGAACCCGGAGGCTTCTGCAGAATAGAGACCATGGGTGATTCTGCAGTATAGGTACCAGGGGTGATTTTACAGTATAGGACCCAGCACCAGGGGTGCTTCTACAATATAGGACCCGGAGGCTTCTGCAGTATAGGGACTGTGGGTAATTCTGCAGCATAAGCACCAGGTGGGCTTCTACAGTATAGGACCCAGATGCTTCTGCAGTATAGGGGCCAAGAGTGCGTCTGCAGTATATGAGTCAATGGTGCTTCTGCAGTATACGGACGGGGGGGTTCTGCAGTACAGGTACCGGGGGTGCTTCTGCAGTATAGGTACCGGGGGTGCTTCTGCAGTATAGGTACCGGGGCGCTTGTAGAGTATAGGACCCAGCACCGAGGGTGCTTCTACAATATAGAACCCGGAGGCTTCTGCAGTATAGGGACCGGGGGTACTTCTGCAGTCAAGGCACCAGGGGCACGTCTACAGTATAGGACCCAGAAACTTCTGCAGTATAGAGACCGGGGGTGCTTCTGCAGTATATGAGCCGAGGGTTCTTCTGCAGTATACGGACGGGGGGGGGGGTGATTCTGCAGTACTGATACCGGGGGTGCTTATACAATATAGGATCCCGAAGGCTTCTGCAGAATACGGATCATGGGTGCTTCTGCTGTATAAGGGGCAAGGGGTGCTTTTACAGTATAGGACCCAGAACCGGAGATACTTCTACAATATAGGACCTGGAGGCTTCTGCAGTATAAGGGCTGGGGGTACTTCTGCAGTATAGGTACCAGGGGCGCTTCTACTGTATAGGACCCAGTGGCTTCTGTAGTATAGGGACCGGGGGTGCTTCTGCAGTATATGAGCCGAGGGTTCTTCTGCAGTATACGGACGGGGGGGTGATTCTGCAGTACTGGCACCGGGGGTGCTTCTACAATATAGGATCCCGAAGGCTTCTGCAGGATACGGATCATGGGTGCTTCTGCTGTATAGGGGCCAGGGGTGCTTTTACAGTATAGGACCCAGAACCGGAGATACTTCTACAATATAGGACCTGGAGGCTTCTGCAGTATAAGGGCTAGGGGTACTTCTGCAGTATAGGCACCAGGGGCGCTTCTACTGTATAGGACCCAGAGGCTTCTGTAGTATAGGAACCGGGGTTGCTTCTGCGGTATATGAGCCGATGGTGCTGCTGCAGTATACGGACGATGGGGTGATTTTGCAGTAGAGGCATCGCGGGGTTCTTCTAAAATATAGGACCCGGAAGCTTCAGCAGATTAGGTGCAATGTGGTCTTCTGCACTATAGGGACCGGCGGTGCTTTTGCAGTATATTAGCTGAGGGTTCTTCTGCAGTGTACGGACGGGAGTGATTCTGCAGTATAGGCACCGGCGATGCTTCTACAGTATATGCACCAGGGCGCTTCTGCAGTATAGGTCCCAGATGCTGGAGAGATGGGGGGAGGAGTCGGGGAACATTTTTTGGAGGGTTAAGCCACATTTTTTAGGGGGTCTGGGCAATTTTTTTTTTTAACTTGAAATATTTCTGAGGGTTGGGGAGAGTAAACAAGTGTTGGGGGCGATTGGGGGTGTACTGTAAAAAAATCTTGGGGGCCCGGTGAAAAATTGTTTGGGGCATGGGGCCAATTTTTTAATTATTTAACCTAAAATATTTCTCAGGGTTGAGGGAGAGTAAAATCTTTTTGGGGATAGGGCTGAAGGGTAACATTTTTTGGGGGGGATCGGGGAATTTTTTTTCTTGTACTTAAACAGGGCTCATTAATAGGAGTTCTTTTTTATGATAGTGACACTACATGAATGAACTTGATTTTTGTGTTTTGATACGACAGGGGCGCACTAATATGAGTTATTATTTTAGGATCGTTACAAAACATGAACAAACATTATTTTGTTTTTTGACACGACAAGGGCGCATTAATATGAGTTCTTAGGTATGCGAACTGGGCTGGAGATAGGTACATATATAGTATGTGCACCCTTGCAGAGATAGGTAAGTATATTGTATGCGCACCGGGGCGGCGATAGGTACGAATATACTATGCGCACCGGGGCGGCGATAGGTATATATATATATATATACATATATATATATAGTATGTGCACCGGGGTGGAAATAGGTACGTATATAGTAGTGCATAGGGGTGACGATAGATACTATATAGCATGTGCACAGGGGCGGCAATAAGTACGTATTTAGACTGCGCAACGGGGCGGTGATAGGTATGTATTTAGCATTCGCTCCGGGGCGACGATCGGTACGTATATAGCACGCGCACCGGGGCGGCGATAGGTACATATTTAATATTCGCACTGGGGCAGCGATAGGTACTTATGTAGTATGCACACCGGGGCGGTAACAGGTACTTATATAGTATCTGCACCGGGGCGGCGATAGGTACGTATTTAGCATTCGCACCGGGGCGACAATAGGTACGCATTTAGCATTCGCACCGGGGCAGTAATAGTTACTTGTATAGTAACTGTACCGGGGTGGCGATAGGTACATATACATTATCTGCACCGGGGCGGCGATAGGTACGTATGTAGTATGAACACCGGAGCGGAGATAAGTACCTAAAGTATGCACACTGGGCGGATATGTATACCTACATATAAGGCGCAGACAGAGGTGGTGCATTTTATAGAAATATTTCATACTTTTGCCCTGGGCAACGTAAGAGGAATGGTCAGGAAGAAACAGCTTTCGCATGAGGCAAAATCAGAAAGTAATGGTGAAATTGGGCGACCTGGGAAGAGAAAAGGAGAAAGATAAAGAGACGGCTATAGAGTTAAAGAGAGAAATAGAAGTTTGAATATAAAGAGAGTACACACGCGATTTTTCTTCTATTTTATATTTTTCATGACCCCGAGCAACGCCGGGTAGCCTTGCTAGTATATATAACTTAGTTTGTTACATGGTAGGGACAATTCAATCAGAGTGCTCAATTAATTGAACAAATCGAAATTAAGAGCGTAATATATATATATATATATATATATATATATATATATATATATATATATATAAGTGTAAATTAGTCGTCCAAGGCTATAGCAATGCGATGTGGTTGCCGTGAGATGGAAAAGTGAAAAGAAATAAACGCAGGGAGAAAGTGAAACTCAAAACGATTTATTAATAATTTCACGAAAACTGATTAAATACCAAATAGTATTTTTTTTTTTTTTTTGGTAAGTAACAGATCGGCAAAGGGTAATCTTAAATTTTCGAAAGAACAACTTTCATTATCAGAAGACAACAATAGAAGACCGAGAGGGTCGGAAAAACGGGAAAAAAAACCGGTGTCAGATCATCATAATACAGGGGAAAACAATTGGCAGTAGGAACGCAGAAAACGTCAAAATTCCATTAAGCAATCATATAACTAAGGTTAAAACATTATAAACATTAGTTTAGTAATATACCAATCTTTTAAGTTTTATTATGTTTCATTTTACATGACTCATCAATCTTTATTTATTTATTTATTTATTTATTTTTTTATTTTATTCTCTTCAAATCTAAATTTAAATTCACTGTCAAAGGGAGATAACTTATTCTAAATAATATATTCAGACTTTAGAAATGAGATTGGAAACTTAAGAAGGAATTTGAGTTGTGAAGTGGATTAGGAACGCAGAAAACGTCAAAATTCCATTAAGCAATCATATAACTAAAGTTAAAACATTATAAACATTAGTTTAGTAATATACCAATTTTTTAAATTTTATTATGTTTCATTTTACATGACTCATCAATCTTTATTTATTTATTTTTTTTTTTTCCTTTATTCTCTTCAAATCTAAATTTAAATTTACTGTCAAAGGGAGATAACTTATTCTAAATAATATATTCAGACTTTAGAAATG
>OY744539.1:43744150-43781650 GCA_963556195.1 Sepiola atlantica
TATAGAAAGAACAGCACATGAAGCCTAGAGGAGTGCAAGCTTTTAGAAATCCATGTATAGTACTGCTGAAAAACTGTAATAATAGGTCAAGGATAATGAAAAGTCAGAGCAGGCAAAGTACCGACCAGACCTCTCCTGGAAAGTTGCGAATAGTATTAGAACCTTGGAGAGGCTTAGTGCCACTAGAATTGTAGAGAAGACTAACCGTCGTTGCTAGCGATAAATCAAGGGTCAACGGTTGTTGCGATAAAGAAAAATTATTTGTATTGTCTATCGAAAAGAGATAGAGAGTGCTGGAAATTTAGGAAGACGTGTTGTCACTCAGACTCCAGGGACCGTCACTGGTCATTTTATCACATTCGTGAAGACTCTTTGTGTAATAATAATAATAATAATAATAATAATAATAATAATAATAATAATAATAATAATAATAATGGACGATTTAGAAGACTGACCCCCTGAACAATCTATAATACTAACCAAAGAGATGCACAAAAACACTGGGAATCGCTGCGACCGCACAAAACAACACGATCAGAACGAAAAATATGTAAGCCATTGTAGACTGTTTTGACGAAGAATCGAAAAGGTGTATCACAATAAATGAATGCACCAAACTAGCCTAACAAGAATTTAAACACAGACGCGACTTCATTTTTCACATGAACCCAGCAATGAAGTATGGCAATCATAAAATGTTATGCTACATAGAAATAGAAGTAAACAACATCGGTCTTGATAATAATCAACAAAGAATGAAAAACCCTGCAAAATTGTAGATTGCGTTTTATAAGTTGAACACAAGCGATTAAGGAGGTAGAAAGTAGAGAAAACATTGCAAATACGAAGTTGATCTTAAATAAGAAGCAGAGAAAATAATGCAAATACTATCTTGCATTAATTATAATCAATGAATTATTTTGTAATATATATTGTTCTCAAAAGCCGTAAAACAAGCAAACAGACCCTAATCAAAATCTTCAAATATTTTTTTTTGGGGGGGGGGGATTTTTGAAATGTCTATGGAACGAGCCCATCGAGAGGTCTGCTGCAGACAGATAAACCAAAAACAGCGTGTTTTCAAATTGTTCACCGGGGCAACACCGGGTATTTCCAACTTTAAATGAACGGGAAAAATAACCAAAATACGAAGTAATTGCTAAAACCTCTGATTCGAGTTTAAAACATCGTCACGTTTTCTTTTTGCACGCCTTTTCCAACCGGAATACAATTACGAGCTAATTGCCATCAATTCCAATCTAGCCATTATCTCTCAGATTGTTAATCTAAGGAGAGGTTATCAGTATGGGGATTGTGTTTTTCAACGCAGAGCCATCAATCGACATTAGGGTCTTCATGAAATACGACGGCAATGAAGGGTTTCCGATAAGATCAAACCCTAATCATTAATTGACCTTAACAGGTCGAGGCGGAGGTTGACTCAGATGACAATGAAAGGTTGGCAAATGCGATGCCACGTAGAGGAGGTCATTCTGAAGGCCAATTCGGATTTCATACGACTGGTAATTTTGAATTTCGAAAAAAATATTCCGCGTATTTACTAAAATATCTAATACACCACAAAATCGATATATTTTGAACTTCAAATAAATAGGGTTTCGGCATTAAAAATGTAATTTAAATAAAAAAATTATGCACAATCTAATTTTAAATCTTTGGGTAAAAATAGAAAAAACACGTTTGAAACACTAGTGTGATGATATTCATTTAAATACTATTTCATGGGACCAAAGGTTGTGAATTTCATATAAAACTAATAGTGTTCTTTTAGTAGATATCACCTATAGTGAAATGGTTTGATCTCAATATACGAGATAGACCAATTATAAAGATAGATGAAAGAAGATGGATAAACATGTACAAATGACACATTTATGTCTACTTCAATTGTTCAATGCAAGGTGTACTCGGTAAAAACATGTTTATTATTCTTTCCTTCAGCCAAGGCTTTTCAAAGATTAAAATCGTATCATCAGAGGAATTACATAGATAGATAAGCTGGCAGTGGAAAAGCCAAAATTCAAAATTTGAAAAACTATTAAGTAATGGAGAGTGAGAATGTGCGTGTGAAAAGATATGGGGTGTGTCCAGTTGGTAAATGTCCATTGATAAGGTGTCCAGTTAAAGGAGATTTAAAGATGGAAAAGAAGGGGTTTCGTGAAGGCAGCATTGAAAAGGTTCAAGAATGAAGTAAATCCAATAGAAAGATGTCTAGTTCAAACGTAGGCGGGGACGCACTTACTCCGAAGTAATTTCGTGAATTCGTGGCATTTTAAAATACTTTTGTGAACCGAGAATGAGAGTAGTTTTTTTCAGAAGTTGAAGTGTAACGGCGTATATTAAACGCAGGCAGTCGGGAATTTAAGTCTAAGAAGAGCGACAGCTTTTAGTTGAAAACAAGGCCAAATGAGAAGTGGAGGAAGGGATAAAGATAACACATAAAAGTAGGTGATAGAGTTAGTTTAATGAACCATGGCTGATGCTAAGAGACAAGCGGAAGGGATTGTTCGGTTACTGTTTATTGCTATCTTTCTATTGGATTCACTCCATTCTTGAACTTTTTCACACACGTGATGTGTTTAGAAGTTTAATTCTTTGAACAAACACATCAATAATATCAGCAACATCTAGCATTAACGGCTGCTTCGGCTTTCGGACATGCATGGCGATAAACACGTTTACTTATAAAGATCAGCAATAGACAACAGTTTTCAAAATGTTTTCATAAATATTTGTGAAAAATGAGTGTTATTTATTTAGGTCATCAGAAATGATAATACTAATTTATACATGAAAAATATAATTACTGGCGTAATTCTGTGATTCCATATGGCAATGTTAGCAATATAACTAGATAAATAGCGAGTGCGAACGCTGGCGAAGCATATTGTTTCCATCATTTTTAATGAAGTGTGTATACTAGTAAAACTTAAATATTAAAAAAAAATAATAAACGTTCGATTGCTAAATTGCACAATCCAAGTTGTCTCAATAACACTCATTTCGGGTCCCTAGGGATGTCAAGCATCCCAGGTTACGAACACATTTATTATACCATTACATAGAATAATATATTTATGTTTCCTAAACAATAATAATTTATTAAGGTTAGAATAAATTTTGTGGGAAATAAACAATGTAACACATTGGTTATATGCTTTAAGCGACCAGACAGCAATAGAAAAAGTCGGTGCTATTATAGTATATGTTTATTTTCCGGTAAATTATTTCTTCGTAAACGGTCTCCATCAACAAGTAACTATTTACTTGCCGTCATTACACACACACGCGACGGCAAACTTGGGCACAAGGTCGGTTTTTTTGGTTGAGAAAATCTAGTTTCCCCAAAACGGGCATTTGTTAGAGGGAAATTGCTTGTATAAATCCGTCGGCACTCACCATCGAATTAGGGCGACTCTGAAAAAAGGGTGTTAATGCCTGGGAGAATGGCTTCTTGAATCCGGTTAGTTTCTACACTTTGATCTTCGTATGTGTATTTCACAGTCCTGTGTGATCAAATATAAAATACTATATAAATGTGCATCTGTTGGTATGTTTGCATTTTTTGTCATCCGTAATAGAACTGCATTCATGGCATCGTTCCATTTCTTACGCAGTGTTATGAAACTTATGCCCTTGCAAGAAATGCATTTGCACATTATTTATGAAAAATGACAGTTTGCTAAAGTATATTGGCAGCGTCTTATCATTTATGGGTGTTTATAAATCTTGTCAGCTGCAACATCGCATCTGAGAGATTGTGTCTGCTTGTCGATCGATGGATTCGTAGGAATGTGTTTAATTTCAATATTGTTTGGTTTCACTTGCACATTTGTAAAATGTGATATGTTTAAATAGCTAAAAGTTTAAAGTTTCAACCGCACAAGGTTTCTAAATGACTAGAAACCATAGCTTCTGAAACGGAAGTCAAGGTCTGCAATTGTTGAGGAACAGTCGCCATCGTGCCCGTGCTGTCCACTGGCTACTACAATGCTCTCTCTCTACGACAGTTGAACTACAAATAGGCGATGGTCAACAGATACTTCCCTAATCATTCTAAATTGGCGATGATTTAGTTTCATAATTCTTGTCTGCTTGTCAGTCGTTGGATTGGTAAGACTTTGTGAACGCAAGTAAAATATTTATGAATAAAAAAGTTGAATATTTAGCTAAAACATCGGCTCCACATCTACCCTCCAAATTAGAAAAAAATATTCAACGAATCAGAAGACTTACAAAGTTTTCCGCCAAAATGGTAAACGACGTAAAAGTTTGGTGCTAACACGCTGAAAGCCAATCTCTACATTATATGACAAAGAATACAAATTACCATCAGTCCAGTTGAGCATTTTTTCTTGCACAATCTTACTGTGAAAGTCAGAGACGCCATTCTTACTATGTCGAGGATTCGTTCTCGACAATCAGTCCGACAGAGGTTAGCTATTATGACTGTTGTTTGTATTTCTTCCGCTAGACTGAGGTATGGTTCTGAGCCCAGACCTTGCCGTCTCTTTTTGGGAACTAGTGAATGTATTGCTTACTGTCTGAGCCGCTTCGACTGATGAATGCCCACAGCTCTGCCTACAGATGTTTTTGCGGGGACAGAATTCACTACCTCTAGTGCGCTGGCCCACAAAATTCCACTTTTCGACCTTGTGTCCCACCTTCTTGCGGTGCAGAGGGAAGTAAATAATCAACCGCGTTTTAACAGATGGTCAACGCAACAAAATACGACGCATTGCAATCTGAATGACGTACACAGTCTCCACGTAAATAAATAACACAACTAAAATACATAAATACCAAAAACAACTAATTGGAGAAAAACACACAATTAAATATTCATACGAACACGTAAGCAAAAGCTTCACACGTGCTGAAAATATTTCAACTAAAATAGTTCAACTGAAATAGTTCAACTAAAATAGTTCAACTAAAATAGTTCTGAAATCACTGCATTGTCGTAAACATTTTAAATCCTTTGTACTTCATTACGTTGTAAATAAAACGTATAGAATTTATTTGTATGAATTGTGTTGTTAACTTATTTAAGTTGCGCTGATGTCTCTGTGGTGGCAATTGAACTGCTAAATGCTTAGATGGAATGAACGCATGCTCCTTGACATGCGTCCAGGAATATTTCACCTTTTAATAAAAAGTCAACGGCAGACGGTTGTTTTGTTTAGATCTTCAGAAAGTGTTGTAATCATGTGTCTTATATAAATAAGGATTCTGTCCGTCTGTCACAATTTTTTTCTTTTATTTAATAAATACATTGTAGACATTTGTCTAATTTCGGTAGTTTGGTTTGGTAGTTTTGTTTTACGGCATATCAACCCTTTTTGGGTTATTTAATGCCGAATCTGGTCATTATAGTGAAAGTTTTTATGCTTCAAGTTCTTTATATCTTCAAATGTTTAATCAAGGTTTTTGGTTTGGTAGTTTTGTTTTACGGCATATCAACCCTTTTTGGGTTATTTAATGCCGAATCTGGTCTTGTTTTCTTCTCTTTTTTGTTTCCTTCCCATTTTAATATCTGTTTCTATTTAACCAATAGTTGGGACCCTAACAGGTACTACCACTCCGGATCAGGGTGGACCTGGGAGCAATGGTAATTAAGAGGAGGCTCCACATTCCCCAAAGTCCGTAAGCCGGATCTCACCATCGGATGTAGTTTAAGGTCATATCCAGGACCGGGAGTAGGGTAGGAAAAATAAAAAGGGGGAGGGAGAAAGGGAGAGGGGCTGTTGTTTTTGTTTTTGGTTTTGTAGAACATAATTAAGTTTTACAAAAAAAACAACAAAAAAAACGTCAATGTAGGTGAATTTCGTCTCAGGGAGCCACAGGGCAGCCTGATCTGGTATCACCAGTTGTCTAATTTTGAAATATCAGAGTTTTTAACTTCTTTTAGAAATGGAAAATTCTGCATCAATAGTAAATACTAAATTCCCAACAAATAAAACGGATTCAATGGCCAGAAATCGAAACCGAAAACTTGAAGTCTACATCTAGACATTCTACAGACTGAGCTATTTGCACTTTCTTATAAATATATCTTAAAACGTTCATGTAACAAAATAATTATAGCTTTGGCTCAACGTCATAGATTAATGAGTTACGTCATGTTTCAAAACATGAATTCAAACATAAGCAATAATAGTACAAAAATAAGTAAATGGGTAAACTTAAATTATTTAAATAATCCAAAACAATTTATTTAGATTTAAATATGTATTGTATGTAGTTTTTTTCACAACTATGTAATTCTAGACAATTTAATAGGAACACCCTCTCACAGACAGCCAGTGAGAAAAGGGTTTCGGTTAGGGTAAGTATAGCAAAAATATGCGACGGGAGAGACGCTATATTTGCTAGTATATGAGAAATCCAATTAGTGACATAATTCGATGATTTTATACAGATATTTTAGTGATATATTAGTACAACCACTGGCGAAGCATACTTTTTTGGTGCATTATGTTTGACAGTGTACACTTGTATTTATTAGAATTTTGAATATATGTTTTGTATGTCTGTCACGCTTTAATTCTATGTAGAGATTTTAACAATTTCAAGACACACTCGGCTTTTCCCGGGAATTCATCAAGGTCACTGTGTACTCCTAATCCAAGACCGGAACCCGTTTATATTCTCTTTTTTTAAATGTTAACTTTCTATAATACGCAACTGATGAATAATAGATAATAAAACAAAGAAAAACGTCGTATCTATTATATGTTAAGCGCGAACGAAAAACGCGCGATAATGTTGTAGCCCCTTTGATGAAAAAAATAAATAAACTCATACAAGGTTTTTTTTCAATAGTTTTTCATGTTGGGATCAAAGTGTAATATATGTTCTGTTCTTGGTCAGTGAAAGACATATCATTTTTTGGAAAAGGGGCAATTTTTATTTTTGTCCCAATCTAGAGTGCTTCTTAAGGGTGGATACTAGACTTTCCTCACATAAAAATCGATCTTGTACCTTACTCTGCCCTCGTGAGAAACTCGTGAGTAAACAAACCGAAAAACAAACATAAAACAAACAAACAAAGAATAAACAAAAAAACAAACAAAAAAAACAAACAAGCAAGAAACAAAAAACAAACAAACACACAAACAAACAATCAAGCAAACATCCAAACAAAACCAACAAACAATAAAAAAAACTAAACAAACACACAAATAAATCATCAAACAATCAAACAAACACACACAACACCCATCAAACAATAAAAAACACACACACAAACACACAAACAAACCATCAAACACACAAACAAACCATCAATCAAACAAACACACAAATTAACACACAAACGCACAAACACACCATCAAACAATCAAACACACAAACAGACAAAGAAACCATCAAACAAACAAACAAACAAAGCAACAATGAAACAAACACACAAACGCACAAACAAACCATAAAACAATGAAACAAAGAAACGAACAAACGAAGAAACAGGAGCAACAAGAGGCACACACTCCAATTATATATAGAAAGAGACAACTAGATGAATAAATTATGAGAAAGAGAGTTATTGGAAAGAGAGGATGCAAGGAAGAAAGAGGTAATTAATTTAAATGAGTCCCACTCTCTCTTGAGATTAAAACTTCTTGGAAATTAATAATTCAAACATCTTTCTTGGCGATACAGAGATTGGGGGAGACGAGAGGAGAGTGTAAGAAAATAGCAAGTAACGGGAGAAGAATATCAAAATAATTCGATAGCATGAAAGAGAAAGAGAGAGAGTGTGTGGGTGGGAGAGGTGGGTATGGGAGTAGCAAAACTGATATAGCAAGATAGAGGGTCAGCAAGTGCGAGTGAATAAAATAATGAAAGAGCAATTGAGAGAGAAGAAGTAGAAGGGGGAAGAGAAACGATAAAGATGAGAAAAAGAATGAGAGAGAGAGATAGAGAGATGGACGGAGAAAGATAGATAAAGAGAGAGAGAGAGAAAGAATGAGAGCGATAGAGAGATAAATATATATATACGTATAGATATAGAAAGAGATAATAGAAATAATATATTTATATATATATATATATAGAGAGAGAGAGAGAGAGAGAGAAAGGGGGGGAGAGAAAGAGAGGGAGAGAGCAAAAGATAAAAAGAAAAAGTTCATAATGACATAGCTAGAGACAGAGAAGAGATAGATAGATAGAGAGAGAGAGAGATATATATATAGATAGAGAGAGAGAGAGAAAGAGAGAGAAAGAGATAAAAAGTTTTTTAAAAAAAAGTTCATAATGACAGAAAAAGTTGATCAGGGCAAAATACAGATTGTGTGATAGAGAGAGAGAGGGAGAGAGAGGGGGGAGAGAGGGAGAGGGGTAGAGAGAGGGAGAGAGAGGGAGAGAGACAGAGAGGGGGAGGGGTGAAGAGAGGGAGCGAGAGATAAAACAAAGAGAGGCCTCGGGAAAAAGAGATGGCTAGCTACAAGAGCAATAGAGCGCAAAATAAATGAAATAAGTTGAGCGTAAAAAAGGAGGAGGGGAAATAAATACAGCGAGAGAATGCAGTAGAGTGAGATGTAAAGGGAGAGAGAACGAAGGAGTGAGAGAGAGAGAGAGAGAGAGAGAGAATGTGATAGAGTGGAACAGAGAGATCCAGAAGAGTCAGATTTGGGGAGAATAAAGGGAAAGTTATATCGAAGTGTTCAGCTACAAAATGAGAGAGACAGATTAACAGCGGGGAAGAGAGAAACATCCGGCTGAGAGAGTAAGAAAGAGAAAAAGATAGAATGATAAAGACTGTGTGAGAAAAAAGGGTAAAAGAAATAGAGAGAAATAGGGTTAAGTAGAGAGATATGGAAATAGAAAGAGTACAGGACCAAAGAGCGCGGACGCACGCACGAGTGAAAGAAAGGCAGAGAGAGAGAGAGAGAGAGAGAGAGAGAGAGAGAGATAGTAAAATTGGATAAGTAGAGAGAAAGAGAGAGGGAGAAGGTGTATACAAGAGGGAGAAAAGAGGTTCAATGAAAGAGGACTGAAAATTTAAAGAGATAGAGAGACAGAGAGAAAGTTAGAGAGAGGTAGAGAGAAAGATATATATATAGAGAGAGAGAGACAAGGAGAGAGAGAAAGAGGGAGGGCCAGAGAAGGGGAAAGTGTACTGGAAATAGAAATAGAAACGGGGAATAGATAGATAGATAGATAGATAGATAGATAGATAGATAGGTAGACAGAGAGAGAGAGGGGGAAAGAGAGGAAGAAAGGAAGGAGGGAGATAGAGAGAGAAGAAGGAGCAGGGGCGGATATAATCGCAAGAAAGATACTGCAGTTAATGCGAATTCAGAAAATGGGGCCAGATGAAGCTGGTCCCACTCTCTTGAGATTCGCGTTCTTGAACATAAATAAGTTAGACAACGATTATAATTCCCCCCTTGTTCCTCAACGGAACTTGCTGGCTTAGATAATAATTTATTTTGACATGCGAGTCGAATAACGCCAGTTAGCGTTGCGTAGTCAGAATCTCAGGACAGGTTAACGTCCCGATAGTTTAATGAGGCTCTTTCAGTGCACCGTGGGCGATTGCAGGGGCTCATTAGGAGGACTTCAACAATTGATCGCATAAGTATGCGATACTCCACTCTGCCAGTAGGCGTTCGCGCGTCTACGTAATGATATGTGCTGGAAGGAGGATTCATTTCTTAGAACAATGAGATAATGTAGATTCAATATAAACCAGAAATCATGTATGATAATCATGTCAACATTTAAGTGATCTTATGACTTGAGCTGACAGTGGAACCTATTTCCATATAATTTGTGGAAAGATATAGATGCGATACAAACGAACGTAAAAAAACTAATTGCTTATACAACATACTCTCTTTTATTTCATGTTCGTTCAGCTTAATCTTCTGTTTTTCGTTTTTTGTGTGCAGTGGAAATGAGAGACAGTCAAATCAATAGATTCGTGCAACTCGGAATACCAAAAAATACATCATTTCATTCACATAAAGGTGTTAACTTGTCATTTTTCAACTAATGAAAATAATTCCTGCTAGTTCGATATTATTAACTCAATGATACGGTGGAAAATACGTAAATCTAATTTTTTTAAATACAGCAACTCTATAACCTTAAATAAAAACATTATTATTTAGAAAGTCATGCTTAACATAGACAGGGGGCTTTGTTTTCTATTCTGTACTTTCGCCTAACAATTTAATATAAAAAAAATGTATATACTTGGGAAACTGAAACTCTCGCCGGAAGTTATATTATAGATGATGTTTAATATCAGGAACTAAATCTGATCGGACACCGTTTGCTGCGGACTTTAGTTTGCCCATTTTAATTGTACGTGTAGGTCTTGGTACATTTCTATAGAATTTAGGTTTAAAACGTTGAATTAAATTTCAGATAAATTAAAATGTTTAGTATATGGAATAGTAGAAAATTATGAGATATATCAGTAAAAATAAAAACACCAGCCTATGTCTAAAATAAACCAATATTTCGGTCGAGTGAAATGACCTTAATATTTAGTGCAGAAGGGCTTCATAAATGCAATGTTTGTTTTTTTTTAAATAAATCCCTTCTACACCTATATCGTTTGGTTTTAGAGAAGTGTAGGTTTTATTTTTTTTACTAGTGTGAACCTGCATGCGTGCGTTCACTGAACTGGCCGCGACCGTCTCATACGTTGTGCTGGTCCAAAGTTGTCGTACAATTCAGAGAGTGCTCAAAGAAGTCTCATCCCAAGTAGAATCACAACTCCAGGATAAAAACAAGTAACACATTTATTTGTTGGAGGTTACAAATAAAACTGGTGTTCACAGGTTGAATGGCAGACTTGCTAAATGAGATTCATCCCAAGCCCCGAAAAATATAAGTCAAATCAGTACAATCCTTTAGCTAAGCGCCCCAGTTTGCCCATCTTACCTGAACAGGCACACAACTCCAACTTGTTGCCAGTTCTCCCAGAAAACCCAACATTCACAGAGGGCCAGACTTCTCCCTCCCATCTCCTGGAGTCCTTCCCTCATTATCGAAAATCTTTGATTCTTGCCTTTCTCACTGGTCACCATTCGACCATACAAGAACTGGCAACTTGAGATATCCACTAGAGATAACGACCAGACAGTTTATTCAAGTAGAGTTAATCATGGAGCCGATCTACGAACACGACCTTTTGGTCTCAGCATGCTTCGCTGTTAAATAAGGCACTTCTTAATTTTTTTCAAAGATAAATGCGATTCTGAGTGGTCGATATCAAATCTAAGACATTTTAAAATTCCTCTGTGACCCCGTCTTTTTTTCTTTGGTCAAGCACTTATCATCTGCACCGTCCGCCATGTATTGAACGTTCCAATATACATGGTGTTTGAAAAATCTATGGGAAAACTTCAGGATTATGTCATATATGTATTAAAAAACATTTTTGTGCGGGGTGCATTGTTAAGTAATAATCACCTCTCAGTGAGAGACTGCCGGAAGTTGAAGGTTCAGTTCTCAGTACGGGCAATACTAAGCAAACAATTGCGAATAACTTGGGACTTTTAATCTATACCCGTGGATTTAATAAAGGGTTCTGCTCTAAATACCGTAGAGATTACTTAGTTTGACGTACAGATTCCCGAGTTCGACACGACGTATTTTTCTGATCGATTTTTCCTCTGCTTAGTCTTTTGTTTTGCTAATCACATGTATCCACTTGTATTTAAGCTCTTGTACTCTGTAAATAAGCCCTGACATTTGCAGGTTAGGGTTAGGGTTGACTGTGTGTACTACAAAGGAGTCAGTGTTGACCATGAAATTTAGGACTTTTTCTGTGCGCCACAACTTTTATATTTGTTTAGTGTTATGTTTTCATGATTTTGTTTGTGTATGTAGCAACAGTAGGCCAAGGCTTATTTACCCGTGAACCATTTCCCAGGGATACTGTTTATTACATATATATTAATAACTGCATAATGTCATACATACGTGTTGTACGAGTCTAGAACAGTATATGTTTAAACGGCCTATAGCTTGTTAACCAAGCGTTTCCGCACCGGGGCGGCGATAAGTACGTATATATATATATATATAATGGTAAAATATGATGAAAAGAACTACATTTTCTGATATTATGAAATATGCCTTTTTGGGTAACATATTTTTATTTGATCTGCGAAAAGAAGCCATCTGTCCACGTCACGCAAAATCACGTGAAGTCACATCGAATAACAGCATGCTATAATTTGCATTAAGTTTAAAGGATGGGGGAAATAAGAAAGAAGCTGTTGGACGGTAATAAAAAAAATGGCGAATAACATGTTTTAAAGATTTTGTAGAAAGAAGAGTGGAATGCATGCATTTTAGATCAAATAAAAATAGATCACGTGTTTAAACATGCACGGAATCTATTTATCGATCGATATACGAAAGCATATATATATATATATATATATATATATATATATATATATATATATATATATATATATATATATATATACATATATATATATATATATATATATATATGTATATATACATATGTATATATATATATACATATACATATATATATATATATATATATATATATATATATATATATATATATATATATTGTCTCGGAAGTTTCTCAACCATTAAAACTATATTAAAAAAATATATATATATATAAAAAACACTTATAGTCTCAAGTCTTCCAGTGGAAAATCACTAATGTAAGTCAATTTATTTTTTACAGTTATTATATTAGTTAGTTTCTAACACTATTTTAAGGGATCATCAGTTGTTTACCATGAAAAACTGTTTCGAGAATTTGATATATATATATAAACAAGATTTAATATATATATATAAACAAGATTTAATATATATATATAAACAAGATTTAATATATATATATAAACAAGATTTAATATATATATATAAACAAGATTTAATATATATATATAAACAAGATTTAATATATATATCTAAACAAGATTTAATATATATATATAAACAAGATTTTGTTAAATTTCAAAAGACTAAGATTTCATTCATTTTACGAACCATTTCTTTAAAACAAACCCTTTTGGTACAATTGTATGCTTCCCATCTACTACGGAATCTATTTATCGATCGATATACGAACGCGTAGATATATTATATACATATATATATATATATATATATATATATATATATATATATATATATATATATATATGTATACACTATAAATATTATTTTTAATTATTAAAGTGTGTTTCACCTACATACGACATCATTTCAGGATGTCTAACTGTCATCAGTGTTGGAGTGGCGGTTGCTGGCGGTCGCATGAGCTCGAACGCAGTTCGTTGAATCAGGCTAGAATCACGAGACAAACGCTCATGACCACGCGGCCGCAAAAAAATCGACACAGACAGTAATTGAAATCCGTATACACTTACCTGTAAGGCGGGGGAAGTATAATTGCTGTTAACAGTGTTCAACGCTCGAGCAGAACTAGCTTATCGAACATGACAACAGACGTTACAATTTCAAACAGGGCTCTACTTTTAAGACATTTTACCTCTTTAAAGAAGATTTTTACTATAAATATTCTTTAAATATTAACGTCTTATTCACCTAAAGATTACATTGTTTCGGGTTCTCTTACCGTCATATATATATATATATATATATATATATATATATATATATATATATATATATATATATATTGGGTATTTTGATCTGTATGGCTAGGTTTCTTTCCTTTTATCTACTTGCCTATCTGGTATCTAAGGTACTTAAGCTTTTTTTTTTCACTGCAACTTTTATTCGTATATAATTGTATTGCTAGCTACTATATGGCAGAATGGTTATTGGGTGTAGTGTTTGGATAGTAGTAGTAGTAGCATTATTATTGTTATTATTATTGTTGTTATAATTGTTATTATTATTATTGTTATTATTATTGTTGTTATTATTGTTGTTATTTTTATAATTGTTATTATTATTATTGTTAAAATTATTATTATTATTATTATAATTGGTATTATCATTATTGTTATAATTAATGTTATTTTATACGCAAATTACTATATCACACGGTGGTCTTAAGGGTAATATATTATTATTATTAGTATTATTATTATTATTATTATTATTATTATTATTATCATTATTATTATTATTATTATTATTATTATTACTATTATTTTATGTACGTATTAGTGGCATTTAAGCTGAATTATTTCTACACTTGATTATTGGGGAGATGGTAGTTTTATCAGTACCATTGGAGAGCCATGAATTCATGTATTATAACTGTCCTTTTTTTTAAATCTCCGAAACTGTTACAAGGTAAACAGCTGATGATCCCCGTTTTAATATTTCATGCTTAAGTTAAGGCCCCCTTTTTTTTTCACTGTTAGATACTCGAATCCCGTTTTAAAAAAAAATTTTTTAATGAATTTTCCAACGAATGTTAAGTCTGCGATATCTTCGATTGAGTTAGTTTCTCTGAGAATTTAAACTGCATTTTCCTTTCTTTTTTTTCTTTTTGGTTAAAATGACTCAAAGCTTATTTAGACTATATATATATATATATATATATAACCACACATTCATGTATTTCAGCCTGGCAGTTCTCTACATGAATGAAACGCAGAAGCCTCTGTGTAGCATAATTGCCATAAATATATGTTAATAACTCACTACCTTTCTTTACTCACGTATTGAGCACTGTTGAAGTAAATACTGAACATATTATATATCCTTATAACATTTTATGTGGATAGATTAAGTATATACTACGTATATATTTGATAATATAAATAAACCATACTATTACATTTAAAAAGTCCAACAAAACCGGGGGGATTTAATAAACAAACGATGAGTTGCAGCGATATGTAATTGACTTTTGTTTTTTATGTATTGCTAAAAATTATATCTTACAACCAAAATATTCGTGGAACAAAACTTTTAAAATGTATCTTGAAAACTTTAAAAATGTATCTTGAAAACTTTAAAAATGTATCTTGAAAACTTTTAAAATGTATCTTGAAAACTTTCAAAATGTTTCTTGAACACTTTTAAAATGTATCTTGAAAACTTTTAAAATGTTTCTTGAAAACTACATGGAAAAAACAATCCCTGCAAGAAGAAACAAAAACAAACAAAAAAATGGTTAGGACCGATATTCAAGAAATGAAAAGTCATTCATTGTACGTGTTTTTAAAATAACGGTATTTCTCTACTGATTTTTATAATTTCATAATTGATTGAACAAAGCGACAGGAATTACCGAAAATTTTCAGTCGCAGAATAGGAATAAAAGAAGGAAAAGTACGTATATATTTAACAATCATGATAATTAAATAGCAAATGCTATTAAGATTTGAAACAGCACCTGATTCGTAGCCAACTCATACAAAACCTGGATAATTTTGCTGAAATGCATCAAGTAGATCAAAATTTTTGAAATACCCACAATATTTCCTGGACTACATTAAACAATATATTTTATCTTCAACGAATCGTTTGAAACACTAAAGTGTTTTTAATTTATTTGATGAAGCCAGAACATGACCTATCAACATACAACAGGATCACACAATGATACCCAATTTAATCACAAATATCTAAATGTAGTTAAATATTAAAGCTGGAAGACAAACTCAACAAATTAATTATGGACAGGAAATAGAGTATCAGACAACATACAAAATCTCCCTATCAAAATACCTTTATATATAGTAATTGGGTAAAAATTCACAACTAGTTTGCATTCAAATGTCACCATCAACAACATTTTTAAATATTAAAATTGAATACACAGATTTTATATATGGTTTCATACAAGGAATTATTTGAATCACAGCGACATAACTTAATGATTCAGTACTACCGAAGAGATGTGTTGATACTTTAAACCCCTCGCAAATATTTAACAATATATATACCATACTTCGAGAAAAACGTCCAATCTAACCGGATGATTTAATAAACATAGCGCTAAGTTGCAGCGATCTGTAATTGACTATTTTTTGTTATTTATTTATTAAAATGAGATCGGTATATATATATATATATGTATATATATATATATATATATATATATATATATATATATATATATATATATATAGATAGATATATATATATAGAGAGAGAGAAAGAGACAGAGTAAAATAAGCTAAAAGAGAGAGAGAGTAATAGAGGGTAATAGGGGGGACGAGAGAGAGAAAGAGAGAGTAAGAGAGAGAGAGAGTACAATATATATATATATAGAGAGGGGTGTTTTGTGAGTTTCTGTTCTAAAGGGTTAATCCGATACACCTAATGTGTTGATACAATAAGGCTCAATAACAAGTAGCACTATATGTAAGCATACATCTATATTTTAAAAACATTATGGCTACATATGCGCATACATGTGTTGGTTAGAAACTCATTCAAGGTTTAGCCTTATCAAGACTCGTTATATAGTGAAACGGTGTTGAAGACAAAAATGTCTTGCATGATATTCTAATCGACACATGTAGACATAAGGTTTGTGTAAATAAAAACATATAAATATATATATATATGTATATATATGTAGATATATATATATATATATATATATATGTATGTGTATGTGTATGTGTTTGCGTGTGTGTTTGTGTGTGTGTGCCTTGTTCTCGTGGATTTCGTTCTGCTGCATATCTATAGCTTTTTTACTTAGTTTAAATCATTACTCTCAAATTATAAGGATGTTGTACAAGCCAGACAAGAGTTTCGAATTTTATATAAAATAAATTTTATTTGACATTTTTAATTCTGAAAGATGGTGTACATTTACTTGCCTCTTCCTCAGCTGGGAAAAGTTGAACAAAAAGACGTTGTTTGGCTTCACAATATTTAATATCTTAAATCGTATACAAACTGTAAGGAGTGCAAGTTAAATTTAGACGAATATAAACCAATAAAATAGCCAAATTAAACAAAGCTAATTCATTTGTTGAAATAAAGAGTTAGTTTAACAAAGAAGAAAAACAGATGCCCATTTTTTTCGCTCAAACCCCGTCGGCTAATTACGTATAAAATAGGAGGAGAAATATTATTCAATGAAAACGTTTAAAATATGATTTAATACTGGTGACTCTCAACAATGCATCCTTATTAAATCAACTCCTGGTTTCTCTGAATAGAATGACGAGGACTTCGCCCTGTGAGCGTTAATACTACAGTTTTTTTTATCTATGATTCATTAAAAATTAAAAAAATCGACAAAGATTAAATATTAAAATATTGAAATCCATTGAAATACAAATTTTATTTTCAAGACCGATATTTGTTTTAAATAACTCGTGAAACAGTAAAATAAGTATCTTGTATTCCAAGGCTATTGTCGTCAAAGAAATGGTAATGCATTTGTTATGCTTCATATATAAGAATATATGTGTATATGTGCTAGATGTGTGTCGGAATTAAGAGTAATACCACCGGCAGACATTTCCTCTTCAGCTTTTATAAGGAAGTAATCTAATTACTTCGGCGAGTGGTACTTTCCTTGTTCATGGTTCATTGTGATAGTCGCTTGGAGAGTGATATTTGTTCTGTAAAAATCTTTCCTAACTACAACTACATGTACAGGCATTGCTTTAACCCGTTTATTAGCTAAGTAATAGCACTGCTCGAGCACGTGTTTGCAGCCACCATGTTTACATACAAAATTGTATGTGGCTAACATATCAGGAAAACGTGATCCGACATCTATTTAAAAATAACTTCCTCATTGTAAGTATGAATAGATTTGTACTTTTAAACAGCTGACTAATCCACGTCAGTTAGCAAATAGATATGCAAATATCATTAGTAAAACGGCGTAAAAGAAATACATAAATAAATATATATATATATATATATATAAATATATATATATATAAAAATAAATATATATATATATATAAAAATAAATATATATATATATATATATATATATATATATATATATATATATATATATATATAATGAAATTGAAAATATAAGCCATTAACAATGCAAGATAATTTTTTTTTTACATTAATCTTATTAATTCCGGAATAAAATTCAATCATCAGAGGTGACCAGTATTAGGTCATTTTTTTTTCATCAAAAAACAAGAATAACCAACCTTATTTCTTTGTTACTTGATAAACGTCTCTCCGCGCTGGTGGTGGTGGCGTTTATGATTCAAATTCCGGTGTCGAACGAAGAGCGTGACTCGCTCGTGTTGATAAGTAATATGTTCGTTCATTTAAAACATAGCTGGATTTGTTTATGAAATTGAAAATATAATATATATATATACATATATATATATATATATATATATATATATATATATATATATATATATATATATATATATATATATATATAAAGTAGACCACTAAAAGCGAACTTTTAGGGGAGGTAAAACCTATTCTGAAAGTATACAGCTCAATATACATGATAGAACAGATAGATAGGTAGAAGGGTGAAAAAACCCCGGTGTCTAATTCCTTTTCACCCTTCTACCTATATATATATATATATATATATATATATATATATATATATATATATATATATATATATATCCTCTTGACATGATGATACACTGGCTAATACAAGAAATGGTACACCTTCTCCAAGTAACGTTACCTCAAGTAAACGCACTTAGCTGGATAATTCATTAGACTAGATGTATCTTTGTTTTTGAATCCGGTAAGACGAAGAGACAACAAGAAAGATATAATATAACATAATTAACTGTTCAATTGGGGAGAGGAAAATTGATGTCCTTAATTTATTTAATAACTAAATGTTTTACAAGTAAAAGAGAACTTTAATAGAATATTCAAATGTCTATGTATTTCATATCGAGATGAAGTTTCAGCTTCAGAAAGGGGCTCCTTGATTTCTGAGAACATCGACTGAAGTAAAATGAAACAAAAGACATCATGATTACAAACTCGTTTCATAGTATTACTGTCGGCTGATCGAACATTTCACGCAATGCCTGGTTGTTGAAACGTTTTCAATTGATAAAATGTATTGCAAAAGAACGAAACCCACCCTTTAAGCGACTTGAATCATAACGCTAAAAAAAGAGGAAATCTACGTCGTTGGAAGCAACAGTCGCTGTAGGTATGATGTGAGAGTGTCCCTTTCCTTACATTCTGCCTTAAACATTATTCTAACTTAATAGATAATGAACTGGCGCGTTTCATCTATCGAACTCTATATAGGTGTATATACTGTCTATAGGTTTATCTTGTCATGCCGACAAAGGGTTCGGTATCGCCTTTCTGTGACAATCGTTTTCTCACGGCTAAACTGATACTAACTTGAGCCTCTCCGTCTACATCTTTTTCTTTTTATCCTACCATTGTCCGAACCCGTGATTCATTTCAGCCAATCAGAATGTTAGAGTTGCATGGCATCTAGTTAATAACACTAAGTGGCCTTCACGGCAAAGTCGTGGAGACGAGACGAGACAGGTAGGCACTGGTTTCTATGACTTAGGTTAACAAGGAAAGCCTTTGACCCAACATCAAAGAAAATACCACAGTCGATGTAAAGTTGAAGCTGGTTTACATTACGGCCTGCATTTGAATTGGTCTGCAAATCAAAGAACATATTCATCGCTTTATAATAGTCAAAGAGAGAAGAGCGTAGACGTTGCCGAATATCGTAACTACAAGACACAGATAATGAGGTACGTTTCCCAACACACACAATTGCGTACATACACACGCACACACACACCCACAATCATATATATATATATATATATATATATATATATATATATGAAAGTTAGAATTACCTACTGGAGAGTGTGATTAAGTTACTGGGGAGTTTAAATTACCTACTGCGGAGTTTGAATTACTTACAGAAGAGTTTGAATTACTTTGTAGACACCACCCTCGAGTGTCTTAGGTCTCTCTGTACAGGGTTTAGTAAGGGCAACCTGACAGTTGTATACTCCCCATTACAAGTAAACCCTAACCAAATATTCAACATAACATAGTATTAATAGCCTAAATAATATTCCCTCGACACAGCTATACACTGGCTCATACAGAGAATAGTGCATATTTACCAAGTAATGTTACCTCAAATAACAGCACTTAGCTGGATACTCCACCAAAATAGATAGATTCTTGTACCAATATTCGGTAGGACCAAGAGACAAGTAATGTATGCTATAACATAATTAACTGGTTAATTGAGGAGAGGAAAATTAATGTTCTTAACTTCTTTACTAATTCAACGTTTGCCAGATAAATGATAACTTTGATGGAATATCTATGTATCTCATATAGATATAGAAGGGTCCCTTGATTTCTGAAAACTTCGCCTGAAGTTAAATGAAAAAAAGAGACACACATATGTATATATATGAATAAAATTTAATGTAAAAAAGTATATATCTGTTTGTAGATTTTCATGTTTTATTATATATTAGTCGACATATAGGAATACAGAATGTTATTAATCAGTTTTTTACGCCCGCTACATGCGGCCTTTTTCCGTGTGATAAGAAGGCAGAAATAAAGTAGAGCTGGTAGAACAGAATCCACAGACTTTTTAGGATCAATAACTATTTATTAACAATGGTTACCCGGAAGACTTTTTAATAACTGTATCAATAAAAATGTTGCGCATTTGAAATCCCCTAAAATGTGTTGTCCTTCGAAATGCCCCATTTATTGAAAATTACCCTGCATAGGGGTAAATATTCAAATGCTGGGTAAGCATATAGTTCCCCGCATTATTAATTAATTCGACTCTGTTTCTCTGCTCTTGGTGTATGCTACAACACCTGCTTTTTCTTCTTTTCGTAAGGATAGTGTGTATTTTATCTTCTATAATGATATTTGTTTAACACAATTCACCCCAAACGAAGCAAGACGCCATTGTAGAGTAAGGGGCTACTAGGAAAAAGGGCGATAGTTTTTTTTTGGGGGAGGGGGTCGACCTACCCTGGGAGCTGTGCAGCGAGATGTCTGTTTACATTAGTTTTAAATTTCTGCATGTCAGGACCGTCAGAAAAAGAGGAAGCAGGGAGGGATTTCCAGAGTCCAGCGGCACGAGGAAAGACGCTTTTGAAGTAGAAAGCTCTTCGGCATCTGGGAGCCTCCACAGTGAATGAATGGGATTTGGCAGATTATCAGGTTGGTCTTGTGAATTTACGTCGTTCGGGCACTAGAGCAGCAAGTTCATCAGAGCACAATCCATTGAAGTACTTGTAAAACAGGCACAAGGACGCAACATTGCGGCGATGAGACAGGGTCTGGTTACCATTTTAAATACAAGTGTCATGGTGGCTGTATTGTGTGTACCTCCTTGCACTTGCAGAGCCGCATAAACTAGCACGTTAAATCTAAGATCAGACAAGGAAGAGCAGGATACCTTTGTCATCCTTCCTCTGCGACTTTGAACTCTGCCAACATGTTGTGCCGGTAACTATGAAATATCGCGTTTTTAAGTACAGCCTAGGGCGGATTTCAAAATGCTTCGGTCTTCAAAAGTTGGCTGATGATTGTACCGCCTCAATAACAGTCGAGAATACTCTCTCGGCAATCAGTTCGACAGAGCCTGGCCATTTCGGTGACCTTTATCTGTCAGATTGAGGTATTATGTCATAGACGAGATCCACCATTCCACGCTTTTGGTTACCTCCTTGGGGAGTGGTTGGCTTATTGCCAATTACTTGACGCGCTCCTAACAGAAAATGCCGACGGAGCTGCCCAGGCTTTTTTTAGAGGCTAACTTGGATCTTCTACTGGGGTGCTGGCTTTTCCCCCTACCTTCGGGCCTTGTGCCACATTTTACTGTCGTTGGAAGGAAGTAAATAAATCAGATTCTAAAAACTATTTGAACATCTTGGAATCTATCGTCATTGCTATGCGTAACTTTTCATTGTACCGGCAGAAGGAGTTTGTAAAAGCCTTTAATCGATTTGGCAAACTTTGACCCACCGTTTTTTTTTGTTATCCCACGCTGTGCTCTTTTAATCGATTTCAAACCACCATTTAATAAGTATTTATTCATTTAACTCGTCTACCAGTATTCCCTGGAACTTCACCTTCCCTGGTGTTTTATTTTTATTTTCCTTAGTATGATTGTTTCATTCATACTATCGGTTTCTCCTGACGAGATTGTAGTCGAAAGAGCTCTAGAGAGTTTTCCGAGAATTATTGTTTTCAAAAGTATTTATGAATTCTGTACCTCCAAGCATTTGTCTAAATATATTTGTATCTTGACAAAACTGGCGTATTTTCATCTCAACATAAATCACGTGTCTGTCTACCCACACTAAACACATGGTATACAGCGACACAGTTGATGAGTATATTTGCCCTCAAATACTTCGCAAGATTGATTGCCAGTTGCCATCTGCCATTCTGCAAAGTGTTTTTCTTAAAACGCAAAGCACTCTCGGAATGTGTTAATTCTATGAGCCTTACCATTCCCATTTATTTGAAGCATGGGCTTATAGCGTACCAGGTAGAGCCCAGGAATGGTGACAAAACGGTCGTCTTCGCATCTCAGCTTCAAACACTTGCTTGTCCAACCACACTGCGGAGCTACGATATTACGAAATAGTGTCTTAGAATCATTATTTATATGTTCTCCCTTTTTATATCTTATTTAGTTTCCGACGATCGTATTGATTGAAAACTAAAATAAAAATTAGAAGTTATTTTTAAAATTGTTTAATTTATTTATTATTTATTAATTAAAATGATGTCAGTTTGCCTACTTTTATGTCCTTGTCTTTTTTCTTCATCTATTTTATTTCATATTGATGCAGTTTTGTGAGAGATATAACTGAACTGGTTCAATATAAAAGAAACTAGAAACAGAAAGAAAGCTGACTTACTGAGATAGATTGATAGATATAGATCGATTGATATATATATATATATAGATTGGTAGCTATAGATAGATTGGTAGATAGTGATAGATTGATAGATATAGATAGATAGATTGATAGATATAGATAGACTGATAGATATAGATAGATTGATAGATATAGATAGATTGGTAGATATAGATAGATTGATATATAGTGATAGATTGGTAGATATAGATAGATTGGTAGATATAGATAGATTGATAGATATAGATAGATTGATATATATTGATAGATTGATAGATATAGATAGATTGATAGATATTGATAGATTGATAGATATAGATAGATTGATAGATAAAGATAGGTTGATAGATAAAGATAGATTGATAGATAAAGATAGATTGATAGATATAGATAGATTGATAGATATAGATAGATTGATAGATAAATATAGATTGATATATAAAAATAGATTGATAGATAAAGATAGATTGATAGATATAGATAGATTGATAGATACAGATAGATTGATAGATATAGATAGATGTTAGTCTAACAATATACTGTTCATCCTGTATATGAGTAACCACAAATCTATTACTAATGAAGAGTTAGTATCTGTTTTTGTAAGCCGACATTATACTATTACTACTATTAATTGTATTATTATACGATAGTTCAATGTTCAAATCAGTTTACTATACTATTTAATACGATTGTTCTATTTTTCAATGCTCAATTGAAACGTGTATAATAGTATACGTCCTTATTTAATAATACCATTTTCCTAAGTATTACCTCCTTCTTTTATTGTGAGAAAATTGTGGAATAAATGTTCATTCTCATGAGATCCTCTTTTCAGGCGTAACCTCCTCATTATAGTTATAGTGTAGTAGATGTGTTGTTCCCATGCATTACCTCCTATTTTGTGAATGTAGTGTAGTATATGTTTGTTCGTCATGATACAATTTTCCCATATACTACCTCAATTGTGTAATAGAAGGTAGTGTATTATCCGTTCTATTGTCATAATACTTTCATCCCAGGGATTCCCTCTTCCTTATTTCGAGGGGGTAGTGATACAATATCAAAGATACACGGTCTATGGTCGTATAACTTTGATAATGAACCATAATTGTTGAACTTCTGTCTGTAAACTTTTATTTAATCTACGATTATTTTCTATCCGCCATTTTGTTCCTTTCGAATCCGTAAAACTACGAAAAAAATTAGTGAAACAGTAATTGTTTTTTTATGTCTGGCATGATGTTTATGTCTGAAAATACGAATGTAATTACGAAAACATTGCGATAGTAATTCGATAGTAATTTCGGTTTAAAATTAAACTTTACAAATACAAGTCAAATGTAAATGTTCGTTTCTTCACATCAAACCAGATATACCGTCATTTTCTTAATTATCGGTCGGAAATTATTTACTAATAAATCGGTGTTAGTGGGGTTACCTTTCTTTTAAAGAAGTTATATATACATGATGTTATTAATAAAAACAAACAACTTAATTATGGTTTAATTTAATTCACCTACTATGACAAAAATGGCTATTGTTGTTAGGAATCATATTTTTAGCGGCGCAGCAAGATGTGTAATTATATTATTGTAAGATGTCTGCATATTGTGACAGTCGGGGAAATAGGGAGCAGCGATGGGGATTCCAAAAGCTAGCTATTAGAGTAGAAAGTTTTCCGACATCTGGTTAAGAATCTGCTGCGTATCTCGTTGGTCGCAGATATTTACGTTAAACGGGTTCAAGTGCAGTCAGTTTCGTGGAAGTACTTGTAAAACAAAGACAAGGATGCGACATTGAAGCAATGGGGCAGGATCTGGAGCGTGGTCAACCAGTTGATTATGGCAGATGTAATCGTATATGCTACTCGCGAACTAAATAAGCCGATCTCTAAAATAAAATTGGGCGACAACAAAACATGGAAAATTAATTTCTGATCAAATATTACGTTACGAAATATAATTCGGAAGCGACATTAATCCCCTCCCACATACATCCCCTAAAAAATTGCACTACGTCATACAAACACAGACTAATTGTTACACCGGCCGTTCTTACACAGGAGAACCTACACCGGTTGTCACTATAAATAGTACGAGTCACCAGAAACACAGGGAAGACAAAGCACAGTCTTGTAACTGTCTAGCAAAGTGCTAGTCACTTTCATACTTTGTTAATACACTTGTTAAACCAACCCTCGACTTGACTTCCTTTATTTATTATTTACTGTTGGACAACTTCACAACACTAATAATATAAAGTATTTTTATGTTTCATTTCATTTTGGATATTTAGTTTTAATTCAACTAAAAAGATATTGGGTTTGATATTTTTTACAACAATAGGTGCTTAATAATAAAAACGTTATACGGCGTCGAACTGACGGAGGGTTTGAATAAAAAGTAATTGAAATCATAATCATATTTACATTTATTGTTTGGAATAGGATGGTCGACATTAGTTTAATTATCCCTTAATAATCGATTGTAATAAAAGGGTAGATAATAGTAACAGCAAAATCAATCAATTCAATGTGTATTTCTGAAAGGTACGTATATATGAAAAACATAAATGCAAGATGTAAGTTTTGTATATATTAATGCACCCCGCTTATCAAATACCAAAGGCTACTTGAGGATAAGGGTTCATGAGATTGTTAATTTAATGTAGAACAATACTATAAGAGTATAAGAAACAATGGGTTCAAAGAACGGGAATTGCTTACTTAAGATGGCGGGAAACCAACATTTATTTGACATTGGATTGAAGAGGACTATGTTGCAGTCAACAAGGAAGACATTTTGGGATATTGTGTCGTACAGATGAAAGCTTATTGGGCAGAATATTTGTTAATGCAAGGTACGTTTAGTTTTTAGAATACAGGCGAAGAAAGGAAGGTTCATTGAAATGGTTGTATCTAGACGGTCACTTATTGTGAAGATCGCAGCTCAGTCCTAAACCTACCATGAAAATAATGTAAGAGTAGAGAAAGACTAGCCACATCTCTTCTTTGAGAAAAAGAATTTGGGAAAGAGAAGACATAATCAACCGTTGGGTGTAAAGTTTGTTCTGTAGTCTGTCAAGGCAAGTAAGGGTGTTCTGAGTCGTACTATTTCATATATTGCCACAGTACTCCATCTTAAAACGTATACCAGCATCATATCATATGTGCCATGGTCGAGATGACCGTTGGTGTTCCAAAGATGACCTTGAACCCAGCTTCTCCAGCCCTTCCGATTTTCCGCCTTCCTGACCGTGTTACTCAGCGCCAGCAATGCCAACTCTCTTTCTGTTTCTCTTTATTCCTCTCTGTGCAGTTTATTTGCAAGATTGCTCGCACCACCCGTTTCCTCTTTTTCACAGTGGTCAGCAGATCCTCATATGGCCCGACTATGAGTTTCTTATTCACTTCCTTATTTGTAATGTAGTCCGTGTATGACGTGTGAGAGAATTGTGTGGAAGATCTCATCTCTGCGGCCTGCATCGTCTGTCAAGTCAGAGTCCACGATTCACACACACACACACACACACACACACGGAGACGACCATGAAGCACACCAACATGTATACATATATAACTTACGTATATTCTTCTTCGGGTATCAGGTCTGTTTGTAGACATCGATGATCATGGCTCTCCATTCATTTGCATATTTTGTTTCACCATGATGTTCTTTGCAAAGAGGTTTCCTATATTGGGTTGTAATTACATTCTATAGTGACAGTGCTCTTACAGAGCAGGACGTCTTAGCCATTATACAAAAAACAGTATCATCTGCCTAACCCAAAACGAAGGGTTGACCAGTTTCTAAAATCCATTAAGCTGCTCAACCGTCCATCCATCACCTGCCTGCAATGACTTCGGATATCCTGATCGGGACGCTAAGTGGATACTCGAACTTGCGCAAGGGTCTCCCACGGACTAGCGGAGGGAAGGAATCGCCTTACTGCTACTGTTGGTTGAAATGTTTCCACCCCACTACCCTTTACATATATACCTTTGTTAAAAAATGTTGTATTAAATGAAAATACTAGAAATAATTGTTTTCCGTGAACTTAAAAATCAACTGTATTCGCTACAGCAAATAGTTCGAATTACCGCATGTATTTTGGAACGAAGTGAATCTGTATTCGCTTGTAAAATGTTAATAGTTTTGTTTTCGAGTTAAAAGTGACACAAATAGTATATATTTATTGTGAAAAGAAAATCAATTTGAAGGCAGGATTGAATTTTGAAGCGACACTGCAAAACAAAAAAATGACAGGTTTCCGCCATCGAATCTCTACCAAAACGTTCAGCATTTGAAAAGCTCATTAAGCGAATGTTCAAGAAATAATTAAGTTTTCATTGTTTTTGCAGAAGTGATTGATGGAACGAAACCTCGTATTGACATGAAATGAAACGAGAAACGCCATTTTGAAAGTTACGTAAAAAAGATGGTAACAGCAGGTAACATTTCTGCCCCGCGTGACGTAATATTTTATGGAAGTGAATTTGTAATGCGTCTAAAGAATCCCAAATTGTTTGCAAGTCTGTTCCTAAACCGGATTAATGGTGTATTATATAAGTCTTATTATTATTAACAAATCAAATAATGAGCTATTAACGGTCATCAGTTGTGGCATGTGCTGCTGATATAAAAGAATGACGGCCAGTTTAATGGAAAGCGTCTGCTGATAAAAAAGATGTTATGTTTGTAAAGATATAATCTAATCAAGATAAAGAACATAACCAAAGAATGTAAATCAATAATATTGACTAATAGTAAAGAAAATTAAATGGATAATTTGAAATAAATATTAGTATTTTAGGACAGAATATGCGAAATTAAATCATTATATATATATATATATATATATATATATATATATATATATATATATATATATATATATATATATATATATAAAGATAGATGAAAGAACAGGGATAAACATGAAAGAATGACAAATTTATTTCAACTTCGGTTGTTCAATGCAAGGTGCACTCGGTAAAAAACATGTTTAGTATTATTTCCTTAAGCTAAGGCTTTTCAAAGATTAAAATCTTATCATCAGAGGAATTACATAGATAGATAAGTTGGTAGTGGAAGAGCCAAAATTCAAAAACTGTAAAAAATATTAAGTAATGGAGAGTGAGTATGTGCATGTAAAAAGATATGGGGTCTGACCAGTTGGTAAATGTCCGTTGATAAGGTGTCCAGTGAAAGGATATTTAAGGATGGAAAATAAGGGTTTTCGTGAAGGCAGCATTGAAAAAGTTCAAGAATGAAGTAAATCCGATAGAAAGATGTTTAGTTCAATCATAGTGCTTCTGAATAAGTGCTAAATCACAGGTAAAGCTGTATTATAGTATACATTAATTTAGTTATACTAGCATTTAGCTACATATGGGCATACATGTATCAGCTGCGATCTCGTTCGAAATCTAGCTTCTTCGAGTTTATAAAATAACCCCAGGAAGCTAGATTTCGAAAGAGATCTGCAGCTGAAATATGTATGCACATATTTAGCGAATAATGTCTGTATAAGTATAAATATTCATACTATATATATATATATATATATATATATATATATATATATATATATATATATATATATATATATATATCCGACCGATTTAATTATATATATATATATATATAAAATTAAAAGTTCATTTTTTTTTTAATAAATGTCAATTAGATGCTTAAAAAAAATATGAACTTTAAATTTTATATCTGTCTCGCGAGCATACGCGCCTTCATATTTGAAAACGGATAACAACAACAACTTCCGCTAAGCCCGTTTATCACAACAGTAGTCGGGAAACATCCAAATCCATTAACATCGGAGTATAGACACACTGATGAGGCCAGGTTTTCAACTGGCGAAATTATTCGTATCACTATAAACCAAAAAAAAAAAATGATGAAGGTTTATATAAAGAATAAAAACAAATCGGTTTCGATTTATTTTTCTTTAAAAATGATATCGCATCTTTATATGCTTAAAAAGGTAATTCTTTTTACCTTATTCTTTAATATAAATATATATATATATATATTTAATATATTTTTTAGTTACACGAACATTATTGGTTTCATATGTACATACATGTTTCAGTGTTACTCTCCTATAGAGATTCAACATTTTCAGACCAAAACGAGAAATTAAGATGCCTTGATACAGATATCTTGAATTTCTCTTTTTAGTCTAAAGCATGTATGCACATATGTAACCAATAATGTTTGTATGAAGAAAAAAATATACTAAAATCAGCTCTACATGATATTGACCACTTTTAATAAACAATGGAGTTTCAACGGATTAACATCTATAGAAACAAATATAATACATGTACCATATATATATATATATACTTAAAAGATACCTGTCTCAAGACGGGTAAAATTAATTTCATGTCTAAAAAAGTTGTGTAACTTACGAAGATAAACATCACGAAATAATAATGCGACTACACCTTATGTTTAGAATCATTAATCAAATGTTTGTCAAAATCAATTACATGATTTTGATTCTAGAAAATATCTCAAATTTAAGACTTTAGCTTGAGGGTCTTCGAAAGAAATTGAAAATTAGAGAATTTTAATTAAATGGTTTCAGATGAATATAAATCAAATTTAATACACATCTAAAATATAAAAGTGAGAAAGGCAACAAGGGGGCGCGTTAACACCGGCAGTTACACCTTAGTTCAGACTATTCACTACCCATCTAACTTCTGTCCCTACGTTCGTTTGACGCGACGACCCAGACAAGGCCTTTCTTTCAAGGCTGAAGCAGTGAACTAATTTTTGACCAGCACATCCCTCTAACCTCCTAGAAAACTCTGTAGACTGATGCTACTGCTGCTGCTGACGCGCGGCCTTGTTGTCTTTCTTACTTTTTAAATTTTTATTTTACTCACAAATCGCCGCTTTAAGGCAAATCAAATTAATGCTTGTATGATTTTTACTTCATTTTTCTTTATCCTGAAGAAGTCTTACAATAAAGATGAAATGCTGATGAATACATAAATAATATAGTGTTTAGCTTTCCTTTTTTTAATTTTCAATTACGTTGGATCATTTTATCTCTATCTTTATTCATATATATATATATATATATATATATATATATATATATATATATATATATATAATATTAGTATTTCATGTATCCTCATAACATTTTATAACGAGATATATTTTTTTATGTATCAATTTTCAGTATTAACTTCAACAGTGCTCGATACCTAAGTAGAGCTAGGTAGTAAGCTATGAAATATATTTATGGCAATTAAGCTACACAGAGGCTCCCGCGTTTCATCCCCGGGGGAATCTTCAGAAAATTAGTACAACATTCGTACCGTCGGTTTCAAGCACAGAAGGACTTAGCCATCCGGCTCTCTTCAGTTTCTGTTCAGCTTCTGCTTCTGTTGTCATCTCAGAGATGACAACATAAGCTGAAGAGAGCCTGATGGCTAAGTCCTTCTGTGCTTGAAACCGACAGTACGAATGTTGTACTAATTTTTCTTTACCAAAATTATTAAAAATTACGCTCCTAATTTATAATTTTAATTTTAATTCTCAATTAATTGAGCACTCTGCTGGTATTTTTCCTGCTATATTACAATGAAGTTATATATATATATATATATATATATATATATATATATATATATATATATATATATATATATATATATATATATATATATTTAAATTAGATTAGAATCTATTACTTATTGTTTTATTATCTAAATATGCCTTTATCAAATATATTATAACCTTCCCGATATCTCATGTTCTCCCATTCAGGTTTCCGGTTCCTTTTCAGTAAAAACACCCCAACAATGCAATGCGATAAATACCGTGGGTCTAAGGTAACCGAGGTTAAACATAGATTACATTTAATCCCTTCATCGATTCATTTCTATTGAAACCGTCAGCAAGAGGCGATAAACAATCGTTAATTGACACGGCCAATCGCAAGGGCGTGCCTCTCAGATGTTTCTAACTATTATTTGAGACGAATAAGAAAATATGCACAAGAAACAATTAAAACTGAATGACTGCAATTTTTTTTTTTATTTAACTTATCTTTTCTTTCTGGTGCGAAAGATAAAGTCGGAGGATTAATACAAGAACCGATATTTTAAGATGCGTCTAAGAATTTGGAGTAGATTAAGTAAATCCATGGAACTTATGACATTACTAACCAGCAGAGTTAACAATGTCGAATAAGAAAACAGTCTATATGGCATGCATTACTCAGTGTGGTGATATATGGAAGTCAAACTTGACCAGTGAGGGTTGGGGACATGCTTTGCATAGAGGGAAATGATATGAGCATGAGAATGTGTATTGTGCGTCTTAGCAAAAGGCTTAGTTCTGATGACCTCAGAGGAAGATTAAAGGTGTACAGTATATATATATATATATATATATATATATATATATATATATATGTATATGTATATATATATATATATATGTATATGTATATATATATATATGTATATGTATATATATATGTATATGTATATATATATATATATATATATATGTATATGTATATATATATATATATATATATATATATATATGTATATGTATATATATATATATATATATATATATATATATATATGTCTGCAGAAAAGTAGAGTTCAGATGGAATAGCTACGTTGAAAGGGTGGATCAGAGTTTTAAGTTTAGAACAGTTAGGGTGGCAGGTTCACTTCACATGTAAACATTGGAGGAAGTGATTAAATGGGTCTAAGGATAAAAGGGACGAATAAAGACATGGTCAGAGATAGGTTAGTTTGAAAGTTATTTTTTTAAAGTCACCCAACGCATGCCAGCATATAAAACGGACGTGTTAACGGATGCAAAACAAATAGGACAATGATGATGATGCTGATGCTGCTGCTGCTGCTGCTGCTGCTGATGATGATGATGATGATGATGATGATGATGATGATGATGATGATGATGATGATGATGATGATGATGATGATGATGCGACTATTCAATGTGTGCGCTTTATTTTTTTCTATGGAAGTCGCTACAGACAAGGCGTGAAGCCACTTGATGTAAGCAGCAAAAAATACGTAAACAGACTACTTCAAGGTAAAAACTAGCCAACAATAAATTTATTATGGATAGAGTCCGACCCAGAAAACAGCAATTATCCCCCTATGTCAGAAACATCGCAAATGGAATGTGAGGACTTAAGGACAAAATAAGGGAAGCTAGAATTACGAGGATGCCAAAAGTAAACCCAAGGTTAAGTTTCTACTCTTCTAAAATAACAGAAATAATAATTATAACTTTGACATGACAATTCGTCGACAATGCTATTTCAAAAGTAACCGGAACAGAATAAGAATATACTATTCTACAATCGACGGGAGAGCTTCATACTTACTTGCCTCCCCACGACGGTATAGTAATGTAAAAGGGGATTCCAGGTCCCCAGAAAAAGGGTAAATTTGTATTGGGGAAAAATTAAGATATTGCCTCTGTCTAAAAGTATTTCTCCTTGACTTACCGAGGACAGAGCAGATGAAGTGTCGTATCAGAACAGATTGATACACATTGGTCGTAACCAAAAGATCAAGGAACGTATATGCCGACAGAACCTATTACATCAATCATTGGACTCATCTATGATAAGATGCGTTCACTCAATCTGGACGTTTAGCGATGAAAAGGCTATTTCGAACCTAAGCGCGACAGGGCGATGAAAATGCTATTCAAATTCGGACTCACACACATGCCATTTAAACCTGAAACATGGCACATCTACGAAAATGACATTTTTTAAATTTTAGCGACACAAATCAACGAAAATTCTATATCTAATTAAGGAGACACAACACAAAGGTATTTCTTTTACTTAAGCGTGTCATTCAAACGACGATGCAATTACAACTCTGCAATGATATAAACATGGCAGACCAAGTAAATGCTATTTCAAACTTAAGTGTGACAGACTTACAGCAATGCAATTCCAGATTTAAGAGCCACAGCCCAATAGAATACTGCTATTTTATACCGAGAAAAATGTGCATGTGCAACTTCAACGCGACATGTTCTACTAAAACATGTTCTACTTAAACATGTTTTACTTAAACATGTTCTACTTAAACAGGTTCTACTTAAACATGTTCAACTTAAACGCGACTTAATGCTAATTATAACATAAACGTTACATACCAAATAAGATGCTTAAATATCAAACGTAATAATCAAACGACAATGCAATTCATAATTTTAGCTTGGCAGACCAAATATATTTCTGTCTTAATTCTGACATACCTATGACAATGAAGTTTCAAATTTAAGCGCAACAGACTACCGTAGATGCTATTTGAAACTGAATGACGACAGGCCCACAGCATTCCTTTTCGAAATTAACGGACCCAAATTATATTTCAAGCGTGACAGACTAACACGGTATACACCAAAGAAAGCTTTTTTTAAAACCGTGACAGATCTAGTAAATACTATATCTAACTTAAGTGTAACAGACTTGCAATTACAAATGCCAGTGCGACAGATAAATACGAGGTTGTCGCTAGAAAAGCGGTGAATTTGCGCATGCTATTCAATTACATTTCTTTAGCAACATACTCCTGATTTCATTACACCGGTAGATTGCCTCTCAAAAAAACTTAAATGTCATGGATTACTGTGTTTGGGCCTAGTTACTAGCAGAAACTATCAAATGTCGACATGATGTAATATCTATTGATTATTTGCTTGTAATGATATCCCACAGGTTACCATTCAAAACGCCACGCGAGCTTGGATTTCTAGGTTAAGACACTGCTATGAAGTGCACGGACGGTATTTTGAGATTCTGTGAGTGTATTATAATATTAGTCTTCGAAAAACTTTATAAAAGTAATTCTTTGTAAAACTTAATTATTATTTGACACATTTCTAGTGTTTCTAGCGACCTCCCTATATATTAGAAAGCGAGGAATGACAGGCCCACATGAATTCTATTTCAAACATTATTGTGACAGACGAATGAAAATGCTCTATTTAACCTTAGTGTAGAAAATATCGCTAATTAAAAAATGGCGGACTGACGGACCGAGCCATTCATAGTGATGCAATGACGAATCTAAAACTAATTTAAAAGGATTAAATATTTAAAAAAAACGAAATGTTCTAATATATCTGGCTTTTGGTAATCCTGTGAGAAAATAATCCATCAATTAAACAGAAATGCAAATGACGTTGTTTGATTATGTGACATCGAAGGTTTATTTACAAAGCGGGAATTAAAAATTAAAATATTCCGATCATGTGGCAGAATTGATTCAAGTCTCGCTGATGATCAACGTGGATCAGTTTTTATTTGATTTAACGAGCGTGCAAACATGGTTTCATTATAGAATGAATATTCCTTACTTGAACAAGCTGTACCTACTCGGAGTTGTCCGGGAGTCTTTTATGTTTATTACGGTTCAGCTGTTCTTATTTACTATTTTATTTCACTAAATAATTATTTTTAAGTAAAGATTCTAAAAGTAATTTACTGAATCGATAGAGTATGTATATGAAATAATTAACTACGTTTTTGTAAAGATAATGTTGTATCAATCGACAACATCGTCGGTTAAGTCACTAGACACATCAGTGCGACGTAGCTCAAATGACGTACCACCACTGGAATTTTTTTGTAACCGCAAGATCAGAAACCGTCCAAAGTCGGAGATCTACCGGGCTATTTTGAGTCACGTTGCTTTGTACAACTCCGAGTGCTTGCTGACATCGAGAGAAGGCGGGTCGATGATTCGCCGTAATTGAAACCAAAATGTTCAGCTGGATCTCAGGAATTACACTGCTTAACCACATCTGTAATGACGACATCAGAAGACGCTACAGCATCGCTAACATCGAGGCCAACAAGAGGGAAAAGTGGCTTCAATGGTGTTGACATGTGCTGGG
This sequence comes from Sepiola atlantica, assembly GCA_963556195.1. Classification (NCBI taxonomy): domain Eukaryota; kingdom Metazoa; phylum Mollusca; class Cephalopoda; order Sepiida; family Sepiolidae; genus Sepiola; species Sepiola atlantica. Next base: position 43,778,964 of record OY744539.1, read on the forward strand.
GACATACGACGACAAGTTGCGAAACTCAATTTTGAATTAGAAGTGGCAGCTAAGTGACCGAGAAAAAGACTGATGTATAATAATCAGACCTGCTTCTTCTAAAGTCGGTTCTCTCTATCGCCCCAAACACTTTCTCACACCTGGGTCTATTCTCTATCTCTACAACTCTACTCTCAGACTATGTATAACGTACTGTTGTCATATTTGGACTGGTGAATCTCTGTCCCAGAAGAAACGTATTGTAATTTGATTGGCCACTCCCAGTAAATTGCGTGAACGTCGAGTTTTATTTTTTTCACCCTGAGCTAAATTTCGTGAAGTATCTTGTTATCAACTACGCCGTCTCCTTTCGCATAGAAAATGATATCGGTAGCTTCTCGAAGTGTTACGGATCAATCCAAACTCATATAGCATGCTCTTGAAAAAGAATAGTTTATACGTGCTAATATGCGGCCCTTGATTTACACACGTGATGTGACAACGCACACAATGTCAGCGCAGCTGTTACGACTATACTACTAACAACAACCGTTGACTAATTTAACTTTAATTTCATCTAAAATTACACTACCAGTGGAATTCTGTATTAAACAACAATTCAAATCGCCCCAGTCAAGAAGTTTTCCTCTTACCCTTGCTCAAAACAGAACAGATGCTACACTTTGATCTCAAACCGGAGATTGAAAGTTACTGAACAAGGTAATATTCAATTATTTTATAAAATAGAGATTAAAAGAATATTCATCTTTTTCTGTTTTTTTGTTTTGCGTTTGTCTCGATATACGTAGAGGTCCGTAATAATGGAGTTTTGTCTTTACTTGGCAGATATTATTATTATTAGTAGTAGTAGTAGTAGTAGTAATAGTAGTAGTAGTAGTAGTAGTAGTAGTAGTAGTATTAATGGAAATCGCGCCAGACAATACATTAAGCCACTTGATGTAAGGCATAACAAGAACAAATATGATAATCACAAAGACAGGAGATGCCTATTGGCCTAAGTCTTGAAAAGACCGATGCTATAGGTAGGAGGAAAACAATCAGCAAGAAGAGAGTTCCACAGTACTGTAGTTCGTGGAAAGAAGCTACTGGAATAGTAAGCTGTATTACAATGAGGTATCAAAATAGCGAATAAATGGATACCACTAGACCAACGGGTCAAACGAGCTGGAACAAAAGAAGCAGGGAATAGATGACATAATGACAGACGACAGTTGATCTGTATCTATGACAAAACTGTGTGGGCACTATCCCCTTGCTGTATGGCGGCGACTTGAGTACAATTATGCGAACAGAAGAACAAGTGAAGTAGACTGGGATAGTAGTTTCGATTAACTATTTAATGTGGATCGAGATAAATGCATTCACAGTATTAAGTAAGGTTAACTCTAGTATACTGTGGAAAGCTGCTCAGGAAATGGTTGTTAAGCGGCGATTAGGAATATTCGAAGAGTTTGTGTCCGAATTTAGAGTGAGAATAAAGGTAGCGTCTGTGCCTTCGCCGAGATGCGTTAAGACGAATAAACAAACGGTGGTTAGGTGAGAAAGAACGGGGTTCACATATGCTATCTAATAACCAGAGAACTAGACTAATTGCATGGTATGGACGACATTGGAGTTGATAAAACTTTATATTTGGTGCAAAAAGTTGATCAACTTATAATACGGGAGGAAGTTCAGAAGGCAGTTAAGAATTGCGTTCTATTTTAATAAATCGCTTATGCCCCAGATATACATAATCCTGGTGAGATTGGGACTGCAAACAATTGGACCAAGTTATCTATTGATACAGCTGTTGTGATGGTGGTGGGGGGCTCATACTTGTCAATGATTGACTCTGGACCTGGAAGATAAGAAATATGGCGGGGGTTACATGCGCAGTCAGTAGCAGCAGTTGCAGAGAAATTAGAGAAGATGATGAGCCAACGCATATTATAATGACGACTTGCACTGGTTTATTGCTCAGAACTTACCAAGACAATACTAAAAAATGGAAGATAAAACAAAATTAGAGGGCAGCTGATAAGACTAGATGGAAATGGGATAGTGAGGCGAAATCATCGGAAAGTGAGAATAATGACAGAGAGGAGATCATAATCACCTGAAGAGGTCACATTCTGGTAGAACATGACACATAATGTCAGGCGGATGGAGGATACGTTGCCGCATAGATAATTTTTTTTAATTATGAATCGAGACACTCGAAATATACACCATCAGAAGACGATGAGCAAGGGCCATCGAGAATCCAAATAAGAGAAGAGATTTTGATGAAACAACTGAATACACGATGTACGACCAATAAGGAAGAATGGTAATTATAGGGTACAATTCCATAACAACGTGCGCGTCGATGGAATGCCGCGGCATATTTGAGATTTAGACCGCGTTGTTATGCAAACGATGTAGTTTAAGCGCCGGACATATTACAGTGACAATGCAAAGATCGAGGAAATAACCTTCTCTGTCAATCTGTACAGGAGGTTACCTAATGTTAAATAGTCGTTGATGATCGTGAGGGTGTTTTGTTTAAAATATTAGGGAGAGTTAAATGTTGTCAACTGTAAGAAAGAAGAAGAAAATCAAGGATTACCAGCTTCGAAGAACATTTATTTATTAGTAAAAAAAAAAAACTTGCATTGGTAGTTAGATTTTTTATATGCCTATAAACAGAACAACTACTTTAAAAA
>OY744539.1:43786650-43791650 GCA_963556195.1 Sepiola atlantica
ACTTTAAGAGTAAAGGGTGACACAGTTCCAGCAAAACTGAGGACGAGCCGTTAACCTATCTATATCCAAGACTGGTGGGCGTAGTGAAGAGCTACATCCTTCTCGAGGTGACCTATGTTTTGCTCAAAACACAACAGATTAAGTGGTAAAAACCTTCCCCTAAAATTATGTCATAGCTTTGCTGCCAGTATACTGCAATAGCAACCATCGAAATACTGAAAATGTCTTCCTGTGTTTTGGCGGATGATTTGCTTTAGTGTGAACAACTGTTTAGTACATTGTCCACGTTTTGTGGGGGTCCTTTTAATTTTTTCAAGGTCTGAGGGAGATTATTATTTATGTAAGGTCGTCCGTCTATTCTTTACTGGTAGTTTTACTTCTGTGGATAATCTTCGACGGACGGATGTTCTGGTCGAGAGAGTACTGCAGCTGTGTCGAAAATCATCTCTATGTCCGAGTGATAAGGTCATAAAACCACACTAATTACGCCTAAAAATGTAGCCCCATACACCCACCCACCCACCCAAAAACGCGGCGAATTTAACTCCCATAGGAAAAAAAGAATTTAGTTTACTGCCCTGAAACTGTACTGCAAAACAGGGATAATTTTACATTGAATTTATATACGAACATTTTACCCCTTTCTAGCTTCACCTGCGTTGTCAAGTGTATGGTATTTGCGTTCGGAGATGACCGTTAGGTATCCGCAGTAAACCGTGCTTGCCTAAATCCATACTCAATGTCATACAGAATTTTAGAATTAACAAGGTGCCGGACTATCACTAAATTGGTTAAGGATTCAAAGATTTTTGCAAATAGCGGAAGTAGCCTGACGGAGACTAGTACCACAGAGGCAATTTTCCAGCTATCGGGGAAGTAAAATTCAGAAAGTTTTGTAGAGTTTAGAGAGGGCAGGGGTCAGTTATGTATATAAAATACCAACGCAACGATCAAGGACGGTTTAGTATACATATACGATTTTAGTCTGTACATGAATGTTTTAGAATGTGGGAGGGAGGGCAAATGATGTAATTCTCAATATACATTGACACGTGCTAATAATCAGTTCTAAGTGACAGGCGTCTGGAAGTTGAAGGTTCAATACTCAGTAGAGGAGGGTGCGCTACTCCAGTTAGCGGAGAACCGTATAAGTAAACAGGTGTGACGAATCGTATGCATATCCATCCATTAGAAAGAAAAAAAATACATCATAAAGTAAAATGGTGAAACTCTAGATGATCGGCTATTCATGCGGTCTGACGGTGCGGTTCATGCGCGAAATGAAACGCCTATCTAAAACCCTGCTTAGGTTGGACAGAAGAGATTTGATAGTAGAAAAGAGACAAACGGACGCTCCAGACACAAGTTAAGCATACAAAATAGCAACATTCAATTGCAGAACTCTGCCACCACCGTCATCACCAGTAGAGCTTGACAAGTTAATCAATAAGGATTCTACATACAAGAAAACTGTTTTTTTACATTAAAAAACCGATCCCGAATGAAGTATCCGCCATCTTGGATGAAAAACGTGATTTACTTCATCTGCAATACGAAACAACTGCGGAGCCTCAATGCACGGCACCGGCATTGCTTGCAACTCTACTGCTTTTCGAATCTGTAAAAAATGCATGATCAGCGTATTGTGGTGTCTACATTCAAAAGTAATCCCAATACTAACGTCATAGTATGCTACTCGTCACACAAAGACTTCGCGTGTGACATTGCTTTCGACTTCTACAGTAATTGTGTCATATTATGGAGCACGGTGAACCACACTCTATGTTTTTCATCGGATGTGATATGAATGCCCAACTAAACCATCGCTTTTCTTGCCATACTGAAACACAACGTAATAGCTTGCTCCTTCTCGACTCCATTGAGCAACGCAATACCGTCATCAGAAATCCATCATTCCAGAATCCATCAAGGAAACTGTAGACATAAGGTCACCAACATGTTCTCTATTCCACGTCGATGTTTTCATCTTTGGCGTAAGAGCATACATAGCTGTTGGGACTTCTCATCTTCTAACTCTGCTGGCAGTTATCATCGCATGTAACTGTGACTTTTAAGCTCCCTAAACGGTATTTCAGGGGGAAAAGCCCTTCTGACTGGCACTTAACTAATGAAAAATACCTTGCTGCTCATATTGTGAACACACTCCTCATGTGGTTTAACAATTTGTGAAACGCAAAACAAGACTATACAACCTTCGTCTCAAATGTGACTTATACAGGCGCAGAACTGCTACCTGCAAGACCTCTCAAACCAACGAAAACAGTTGATATTTAGCCAGATGTATCTGCTCGCAAAGCTACTCCCTGAGTATTAACCCAGTACAAAATTCCATCACTGTCGTCCGGGGCTGATTCTGTTTCATGATTCATTCCACGAACGGAGGCTGATGTGAATAATGGTCGGTCAGCTGCTACTAGTCAGTGGGAATGGGGCGCAGTAGTCTCAAATGGCCTTGCTGTAGCATGGTAAATCTCTCCTCAAGTAATATTTCATTCTCTCGCTCTATCGTGTACCAACTGTTTCTAGTTCTGTCGTGTCTGGTTTAGAAATAAAACACTTTTAACACCAGATCAGCGTCGACGTGTTATCGTTCATCGGTCGAGAAACACCAACTGGCGGAAACGACACACGGATACTCACAGTTTGATGTGAGCAGCAATGTTTCACGCTGAAACCGAACACGATATGAACGTAAGGATTGTAGTGTGATTCCTTCGTTGCCGAATGTTTCGAAGTCTCCAATCAAAAAGGAAATAAAAATAAAGGTTTTCAAGACATGCATAGAGACAATCCTTCTGGACGGCTGAGAATCGTGGACTCTGAACGTAGCGCGTATAAAGCGTCTTGATAGTACGTATACCAAACTGCTTCGATCAGCTTATAACATCATCCTGCACATATTTCAAAGGTCAACGCAACAGTTGTGCGAAACGTTGAGATAATGTTTTGTGTTTCAGGTCTTCCCCTTTTTAATTTTGGCTCATATAGTCGGGTTTATTTTATCTATTATTGGCCATATATTTAAATTGAGATTTTATAACTAATTTCAAAAAATGTCCTTTTACAATTGTTTTAATCCAAGAACCTCATACGATGTATACACCGAGAATGGAATTCTAAAAATAATAAAATAAAACAACATTGAAGACCTCTCATCGTGTAGGAAGTTTATTTCAAATAAAATGTCGATAGATTATTGATTGTGTGACATTGTCGTTTAAAGTGTGTGTATATCATCAGATCTTTCATTATAAATCGATGTTACAATTCGAAAAGTTGTATACGTTTTCTTATTTTTAAATTTCGAACATTTATAACTTTATTATTAGAAACTTACTGTAATTAAAGGGTGTTAATCATGTGTTCTCTTTTATTTTTTGTTTCTATGATTCGAAATGTATTAGATAAAATAGATATAACTATGACTTTATTAGCAGTGAATTATTCCCCTTATATTATAACAGATTAATTAATAAAAAAATTAATAAAAATACAATAATGCACTTAAACAGTTTATGTTGTTATTACCTTAACACCTTTAATTGACAGAAAAAATCCAATCGTTCGATCAAGGTTGATGATGAATAATCAGATGTCGCTGAAGTACACAATTCCGTGTTTACCCATTTTAAAATTAATTTAACAACATCAAATAATGTCCTATTGCGATTTCAAAAACGTGTTACTCATTTTATTGGTTTAAAGAATATTAAGCTGAAAATATATTTAAATTATAAAAACTGAAAATAGTTATTGTTTTTAAAAGAATGGCATTTCTTCAATTTTAAATAAATGAATGAATAAATAAGAGACATATTTGTTTCATTTATTTAAATAATGTTTAGCTATATATAGAAACGTAAAATTAGTACCCAATAATTTCATAAATAGAATAGTTTAATAAATAGAATAGTTAATCAATGCTCCCGATGTTAAAATAGCTTTCTAAATTATAATGTTGTAATTGTAGGGGCTACAAAAGTTACTGATGTTGTTTACGGACGGGGCGTCCGTAAACAACATCAGTAACTTTTTTAATTTTTCGGGGGGATGGCACAGTGGCTTAGTTGGTACCGACGCGGACTGAGAACCTGTATGTGCCAGGTTCGAATCCAAGTAATTCTACTAAAAAACTCTTCCATCAAACCCACGTGACACTTGAGTCTAATCTCCTGGATGCGAGATAAATAGAAGTCACATAAACACTTGTCCACGTGGTGGTTTCTGTCTTTGTATAAAAAAAAACAAGAAAAAATTGTTTCATTCATTTTCTTACTAATTCTCTGGATTTTTGTTTATGGGTTATGGTTGCCACAAAAAATGTTGAATTATCTCCCCTTAACTCACTCTTCTACATTAAAGATGTACATTTCATATATTCTCAATAATACAGTTGTACAGTTTATTCAATCTGAGCGCCAATTCTTTTTCAAACTTAAGCATCAAACAGGGAGGACAGGCCGATCGACAGACACGAACCCTCAGGAAGAATCTAAAAATAATAAGCATAAAATACAAATGAAAAATTAAACAAGATAAGTAAAAAAAAAAAAACAGGTAAATAAATAATGTTGGTGTTTCAGATAAGTAACGAGTGAATCTAAAATGGCCGACATTTGATAGGTTTCGGCCGTTTTGTTTGTCTCACGTAACTTTTGATAAGATTGGCATGTTTCAAAGGAAAAGTAAAGGAAAGAGAACATGTAATAAAATAAAAAAAGAAACGCAGTGAAGTCTTATCACTGGCATCGAAGTAACGTTTACTATTATACGGCATATATATATATATATATATATATATATATATATATATATATATATATATTATACGCGTGTTGGGGCAGAGGATATACATATGCATATATAAATATATATATATATATATTTATATATATATATATATATACATATATATATATTTATATATATATATGTATATATATACATATATATATATTTATATATATATATATATATAT
>OY744539.1:43794150-43809150 GCA_963556195.1 Sepiola atlantica
TTATTGGTCTTTGAGTTATGATTGATCAAAGAAATGAGATTTCCAGCATAGGCAATTCGTGTAGTCTATTAAGGGATAGATGCTCTCGCGCCTCCCTTGATATATATATATATATATATATATATATATATATATATATATATATATATACATATATATATATATATATATATATATATATATATATATGCGTATGTGTATATTTCTATAGTAAATCTTAAGAGGTTATTTTGTTTTTCGTAGTAAGAATATTCTGTAGAGTATTTAAAAAAATGTCCCGTGTTTAATTTTGTTTGCTAATAAGAAACGCTGTACATTGATCAGCATTGAAAATGATTCTTGTAGTCCATTTACGTTTGATTTTCTTCCTCGCATGAGTTACTCGCATTACTTTAAAACGTTCATGGATTAGTACTCAATATCAAGTAGAGCTAGAGCTAGGTAGGTTTATGGAATTATTCATATGAACATGGAAATAAGGATGATATATATATATATATATATATATATATATATATATATATATATATATATATATATATTAAGGCATGTTTTATTAAAGACGACAGAAATCTTCTGTTTAGTGATTCCTTTTTTTATTTTTTCCATTCGTCGAATGATCTTTTTGACGTGTAGATGGAATGAATTGATGAAGGATCCATGTGTTTGACTAACGTTTTCGATTCTCTCCGGAATCATCTTCAGGTCTTTTATGGCAAAAATGAATAAAAAGCGAGTGAAAGAATGGAATTTCTTTAAATAAAATACGCCGGCAAACCGTTAGCGTAAAATACGGACGTCTACATTTTAAAATGTGACAATTGAAACAGTTCTTCGTTTATTTATTAATTTTATTTATTATTCTTATTATTTTTTTAATTATTTTTAATTTAAAATAATGGCTGATTTAATTTTGTCTAGTCTAATAATTATGGAGAAGGAACATGGGGGAGATAGGCAGTAAGTAATTTTAATAAGATGTCCCTATTTTTTAATTGAATTAGGCTACACCGGTTGATATCACTAAACTAGACTAAGCATTTTAAAATAGTTTTACTTGTCTCGTATGAAATATTATTGATTTTAGGTTGCTGCGTTTTTATGTATACGGCTTCAAGTATTTTTAATTTTTTAAAATTAGTTTCGGAATGTATTATTTTTGTGTTCATTACTAATATCTGTCTCAACTCAGATGTAGGGCAGTTGTGCGTTTGTAGGTGTTTGTATATTGAACTAGTGTTTGCGAGGTGCATAGTGAGGCGGCGGGATAGAGTGGTTGTTGTAAAACCAATGTAGCAATTATTATTTTGGGAGGTACATCCTCCTAAAGGGCATTTAAATTTATAAACTACATTGGTTCTTTCTAGTGTTTTTGGGGTCGGAGAGGGGTTGTTTTTTACTACAAGGTTTTGCGTTGTGAATCTTTTATAATAAATAATTAATTTGATTTTGTTTTCTTTATCTGTTGGAGATATATATCGATGTGTAATATTCTTTATAACTTTTTCTTCTAGTTTGAAGTTTGGCTGCATTTGGTTGCGGTAATATATGTTGATGTAATTGGAGTTATGTTGTGTATTATTATTATTTATATTAGTGTTTGTAAGGTTTTTTATCATTGATTTAATTAGTTCGTCGACGAGGTAGTTGGGAAATTCATTGTTAATTAATACTTGTTTTATATTTTTTAGTTCGATGAATAATGTTTTTTAGAGGAGGAAATCAATTTTGCTCGGTTTAGTAAATTTTTTATGATAGCTATTTTATAACGGTGGGGGCATTCACTCTTAAAATTTAATAGGCTGGAGTTTTTGCTGGTTGGTTTTTTTATAGGTAGAGGTGTTAAAAGTATTGTTAGAAGTGTCAATTAGTACATCTAGGAATGGGATTTTATTATTAGTGTTTAATACTATAGTGAATTTAAGGACAGAGTTTTTTTGAAATAGGTCTTTAAGTTTATTAATTTGTTTAGTGTTATTGGCTAGAATTAGTATATCGTCAACATATCTAACGTAAATAGGAGGTTTTTCAATTGTGTTGAATGTTAGGTTTTCAAGGTTGGACATGTAAAATTCACTAAAAGTCGGGCCGAGAACCGAACCCATAGAAACCCGGTCAATTTGCGTATATATGTTTCCCATATGGTCGTAAAAAGGTACTTCAGTGGTGCAAATTGTTAGTAGCTTTTTAAGAATTGTTTTATTTATTTTAAGTGGAGGGAGAGATGAGTTATTATATATATTATTTATGATTATATCTATTGTTTCTTTTACAGGTACGTTAGTAAATAGACTTTCTACGTCTAGAGAGGCAATGGTTTTATTCTCAGGTTTTTTGCTGTGTAAGATTTGTAACAGTTGTTGTGTGGACTTAACGCTGTATTTGCTAGGAATATATGGGCTGATAAGTTCATTTAGGGTCTTTTTTAAGGAGTATATGGGGGTAGTGATTTGGGATATGATTGGGCGGAGTGGGGAATTTTGTTTGTGTATTTTAACAGTTCCGTATAGATATCCGGGTTTATAATCTCCGATTATTTTAGGGAGTTGATAATTACCTATTTGGGCATTGTTTGCAGTGATAAGTTTGTTAACTTGTATTTTTAATGCATTGGTTGGATTTTTGTTAATTTTCTTAAATTTAGTGTGTTCATCGAGAATTGTTTGGATTTTAGTATGATAGTCAGATTTATTTAATATTACGAATATATTTGTTTTGTCAGCTTTTTTTATAATGATGTTAGGGTGATTACGTAGTTCGTTGGCAGCTTGTTTAAGATTATGAGTTAATATTGAGTTTAATTGTTTTTTATCAAGTCGAGTTTTTATAGATTCTGCTTTTAGAAGATCGCGTAAACCGGGATGTAATGTAATTTTATTGTCTGTTTCTTGTTTGGTTAAGTTTTCATATAATAGTTCTATTTCAGCTTTTTTGTTTGATGGTTAAATCGATTAAAGATGTGGCAGTTGGGTCCAAGGTTTAGAAATTCTTTTTGATGGTCTGTAAGTTCGTGGTCAGATAGATTAATGTAGTGCTGCGTGTGGTTGGGTAGTAAGATAATAATAATTGCTACATTGGTTTTACAACAACCACTCTATCCCGCCGCCTCACTATGCACCTCGCAAACACTAGTTCAATATACAAACACCTACAAACGCACAACTGCCCTACATCTGAGTTGAGACAGATATTAGTAATGAACACAAAAATAATACATTCCGAAACTAATTTTAAAAAATTAAAAATACTTGAAGCCGTATACATAAAAACGCAGCAACCTAAAATCAATAATATTTCATACTAGACAAGTAAAACTATTTTAAAATGCTTAGTCTAGTTTAGTGATATCAACCCGTGTAGCCTAATTCAATTAAAAAAATAGGGACATCTTATTAAAATTACTTACTGCCTATCTCCCCCATTTTCCTTCTCCAGAATTATTAGACGAGACAAAATTAAATCAGCCATTATTTTAAATTAAAAATAATAAAAAAAATAAGAAGAATAATAAATAAAATTAATAAATAAACGAAGAACTGTTTCAATTGTCACATTTTAAAATGTAGACGTCCGTATTTTACGCTAACGGTTTGCCGGCGTATTTTTTAAGAAATTCCATTCTTTCACTCGCTTTTTATTCATTTTTGCCATAAAAGACCTGAAGATGATTCCGGAGAGAATCGAAAACGTTAGTCAAACACATGGATCCTTCATCAATACATTCCATCTACACGTCAAAAAGATCATTCGACGAATGGAAAAAATAAAAAAAGGAATCACTAAACAGAAGATTTCTGTCATCTTTAATAAAACATGCCTTAATGAAAAAATGCTGCCTAAATACACACAATATATATATATATATATATATATATATATATATATATATATATATATATATATATATTTACACAGACATGCACAAAGTCTGCGACACTGGCATATCAATGTTATCGATCAGCAGTTATTATAAACTGAGATCTCATCAGGCAGAGTTAGAATCTGATCTTAACAGTGTCGCAGATTTTGTAAATGTCTGTGTAAATAAAAATAATCATATATAAAAGCTATATTTGATATTGAGCATTTTTTAGAAACCCGGTTTATATTATTTGGATTACTACTCTGTGGATGTTTTACCTGGATTATTATTATTATTATTATTATTATTATTATTATTATTATTATTATTATTATTATTATTATTATTATTATTATTATTATTGTTGTTGTTGTTGTTGTTGTTGTTGTTGTTGTTGTTGTTGTTGTTGTTGTTGTTGTTGTTGTTGTTGTTGTTGTTGTTGTTGTTGTTGTTGTTGTTGTTGTTGTTGTTGTTGTTGTTGTTGTTGTTGTTGTTGTTGTTGTTGTTGTTGTTGTTGTTGTTGTTGTTGTTGTTGTTGTTGTTGTTGTTATTATTATTATTATTATTATTATTATTATTATTATTATTATTATTATTATTATTATTATTATTATTATTATTATTATTATTATTATTATTATTATTATTGATCCAAATTTGATCAAGCATAAAGACTCTCGAAGAAAAGGTTTGATGAGATGGATTGATTCATAGTTTAATGATGCTGAATATGATGCGAGAATTGAAAACATCTTAATCCCACCTCATCAAACGAACAGCCAACCTCCTGAAACAGCAATTATTTTCTTCTGGTCAGAAACATTGCTCATGGAATTTGAGGACTTCATAACAAACTAGGAAGAAAGCGAGAGTTACGAGCTTACAGAAAGTAAACGGAAGTTATTTTACTTTTCTATTTTTCTCATTATTCGAATTCATATTTTATATATAAAAAATAACGGAAGCTTACATAGATCGGTGCGCATATGAAACCCATTTTTAACTGAAAAGTATTGTTTACAATTATGTATCAGCAAAAATAAGTATCCATTTAAAATTCCGAAAAATTATCAAATAGAATTTCAATTAAAAATAAAAATCAGTTTTATCGTGTTTTGTCGACCGCTATTCATTCACTATAAATTTACATGTAAGAGTGAGTTATACGCCCCTGATTCAACTCGGTAGAATACGAGAATAATGATTTATTTATCAAACAAATATCGTTACTTGTTTGTGTTGCAAGTACTTTCGAGCCCATCCGTGGCCATCTTCAGTAAAATCGGGTAATACCATGGTGTTGATATAAATACGTAGTTTGGGCGGGAATCATATTATTAATACGAAACTAAAGTTAGCATCATGCACATTTCAGAATTATATCGTTTGTATTAAAGTTGATTGTGTTAATTGCTGTTTTTTCTTAGATGTGTAAAGCTTCTAATATACAGAGATATGGTTTAATGTAAAAAAACGCCACACTATTAGATGATACGCCTGTAAGTCCGCTCGTATTAATGGCGGTCGGCAAAATACGAGAAAACTGATTTGTATTTATAATTAAGATTCCACTTGATAATTCTTGCTATTTTCTTTGTGTAAACACTTATGGTTGCCTAATACTGAAGTATTTCAAAGAGTTTTACAGTTAACTTATTTAGAACTGCAATTTTCACCTGTGTAACTCCGTTTTTCATGTGTCCTGATCAATATAAGCACCACATAACGTATTGTTAGACTGCAGAGTAAGAACTTGTACCTGTTATCTATTTTGATAGTAAAAATAAATTCGTATGAATCAGAATGATATAATTGTGTTGCCCGATTTGATGCTGTTGTTAGCATTCTTGCAGGAAGGGCTACTTAATGGTTGGCAACCCCCCTACGCGAAAGTTAAATTATGGAATCGACTGGATTTTAACTTAGCACACCCAGATCTTTAAAGTGATATATGGGTATACTAATGTGTTCTTCTACGTATTTAAATAGCGATATATATTTATTTTATTAACAGTAACAGACGCGTTACCTTCTCCCTTTGTTTGATGGGAAGTGAGTAGTGTACTATCTATTCTGTTGCTACGATATCATCCTCTCAGTCATGCTTTTTCTGTTAAATGTTTGTGTAATATATGTTGATTCGCAGGGGTATCATCCTCCTAGGCTAGCAAAAGATATGCGATCGTAGGGAGCATATATTTGCTAATATATATATATATATATATATATATATATATATATATATATATATATATATAGTAAATTACATTCGTATGAATCAAAATGGCACACTGTTTTTATTCTGTTGCCATTCTCGCATTAGGGGCCATGTACTGGTTGCCAACACCCCTAACTGAAAGTGTAATTATGGAATCCACTGGATTCGAACTTGGCACATCCAGGTCGTTAGTCCGTGTCGTTATCCACTTAAGCACTATTGTCTCCTTGATCTATTTTGATACAAGTCGGTTCTTTTATCTAGTCAATTGTCGACTATAATGTATTGCAATATGGAAAGTGTTTCTTCTTGATATGAGTTGCCTGTCTCGCAACTTTCTTTGTTAATTTCTGCTCTGATAAGCATCATAAATATATATGCAAAACCTGCGCTAGTTAGCGTCAAGAGTCAAACAGAAATCAAGGAAAAGCGAGATTGTTTTTTATTATGTGTGCCTCTTCTTAATTGACAAGACAGAAATGCAAAACGAAAATATATTTATCCGCATTTCTATTTTTCTTTTTTACTGTGTTTATCATTTTGTTGCTGTTCTTGTTTTGGGGGTGTCATCCCCTTGCGGGAAGCGTTGTCAATTACCAACCCTGTTTTATTGACGCACATGTCTGACGTCATGCGAACCCAATCAATTTGTAAAAAAAGATCGATGATTTTAACGACATTCGCCTTTTGATATATCACTTTCCCTGTACCTTTTTTTAATTAATTCTCAGCGCATTTGTCACGAAATTCGTTTTCCGAATATATTCACACTTAAAAGTAAAAGCAAAAAATAGTAATTTTTAAAGATTCGTCCATTCAATCTGTGCGGTTAGAACTAAAATGGCTACAATGGATTTTAAAAGTCTGACATATACAAGAAAATTCCACTTGAAACTGAGGTCTGACAGGCCAAAGAAAATAGTATTTCAAACTTATGTATTAAAGACCAAAGGAAATAGTCTTTTAAATTTAAGTGTAACATACAAAGGAAAATAGTATTTCAAACTTAAGTCTGACAGATCAAAGGGAATCGTATTTTAAACGTAATAGCTTAATACTGTTGACAATTCTATTGAAAACCTAATCGTGACAGACTAATACATATACTATTTTGTACAGACCAACGGAAATAATATTTCAATCATAAATGGTTCAGAAAGACAAAAATAATATTTCGATCTTAAGCATGACAGACTAAACTACATGCTATTTCAAACAAATCGTGACAGACAGTTTTACTAGGAAAAAAGTGTAGTATCAGTTCCGATACTACACATAATTATTTCCGTCCTCGGGCAGTGAATGGTAAATCCTCTTAGGCTAAGGCAATTTTATTTTGTTCGAATCCAGAGTTCCCCGTCAAGGGAAGCTGAATTATCTCCACATTAACGAAATACTTTCTGTTTTACTCTGTCCTCGTAGGGAGGAAAATAAATAGGAACCCATTGACGCAGAGACGTATCTAAAATAGCATGCGTCAATTCAATCTGCGCGTCCAACAAAGAAGATTCTTTTTAACAACTGAAGTTCGACTTATCAAACAATAAACCGATAGACGAAACCTCTCATATGTATGCGAGGACGCGCCTGTAGAATAACTCTGTGAAATGAAAAGTAAGCAGAATGACAAAGCCGTCCGCCTCTTATATTTACTTAGCGTGTGACATCTTATCTTTTCTTAAAAACTCTAAAATTAACGTATGAGAGTAGGAAGAAAGAAACAACAGCGAAATTGAAATTGCAACACGGTTTAAAATCTCACTCTGATAATAGATCATGTCATCAATTACATCTGCTCTATCGGTTTATTTACATCGTTGATGCACCTGTCAATAGATTTCGATAAATATATATGACTACAGCAGATAACAAACGTTTTCACGATAACAATCATCGCAAATTGTGTCGTCTTTAATTCGTTTGTCGTTATTTACGTTCGTTTCCAGTGCGGCTGCCTGCTTAACTCGTATATACTTACAAACCATCGATCCGTATATTTACCGATGAATTTATTTCAGTTAATAATTTATTTCAGTTAATAATTTATTTCAGTTAATAATTTATTTCAGTTAATAATTTATTTCAGTTAATAATTTATTTCAGTTAATAATTTATTTCAGTTAATGATTTATTTCAGTTAATAATTTATTTCAGTTAATGATTTATTTCAGTTAATAATTTATTTCAGTTAATAATTTATTTCAGTTAATAATTTATTTCAGTTAATAATTTATTTCAGTTAATGATTTATTTCAGTTAATAATTTATTTCAGTTAATGATTTATTTCAGTTAATGATTTATTTCAGTTAATAATTTATTTCAGTTAATAATTTATTTCAGTTAATAATTTATTTCAGTTAATAATTTATTTCAGTTAATGATTTATTTCAGTTAATAATTTATTTCAGTTAATGATTTATTTCAGTTAATGATTTATTTCAGTTAATAATTTATTTCAGTTAATAATTTATTTCAGTTAATAATTTATTTCAGTTAATAATTTATTTCAAGTAATAATTTATTTCAGTTAATAATTTATTTCAGTTAATAATTTATTTTAGTTAATGATTTATTTCAGTTAATGATTTATTTCAGTTAATAATTTATTTCAGTTAATAATTTATTTCAGTTAATAATTTATTTCAGTTAATAATTTATTTCAGTTAATGATTTATTTCAGTTAATAATTTATTTCAGTTAATAATTTATTTCAGTTAATAATTTATTTCAGTTAATAATTTATTTCAGTTAATAATTTATTCCAGTTAATGATTTATTTCAGTTAATAATTTATTTCAGTTAATGATTTATTTCAGTTAATAATTTATTTCAGTTAATAATTTATTTCAGTTAATAATTTATTTCAGTTAATAATTTATTTCAGTTAATAATTTATTTCAGTTAATAATTTATTTCAGTTAATGATTTATTTCAGTTAATAATTTATTTCAGTTAATAATTTATTTCAGTTAATAATTTATTTCAGTTAATAATTTATTTCAGTTAATGATTTATTTCAGTTAATAATTTATTTCAGTTAATAATTTATTTCAGTTAATAATTTATTTCAGTTAATAATTTATTTCAGTTAATGATTTATTTCAGTTAATAATTTATTTCAGTTAATAATTTATTTCAGTTAATAATTTATTTCAGTTAATAATTTATTTCAGTTAATGATTTATTCTAGTTAATAATTTATTTCAGTTAATGATTTATTTCAGTTAATAATTTATTTCAGTTAATAATTTATTTCAGTTAATAATTTATTTCAGTTAATTATTTATTTCAGTTAATAATTTATTTCAGTTAATGATTTATTTCAGTTAATAATTTATTTCAGTTAATAATTCATTTCAGTTAATAATTTATTTCAGTTAATAATTTATTTCAGTTAATGATTTATTTCAGTTAATAATTTATTTCAGTTAATAATTTATTTCAGTTAATGATTTATTTCAGTTAATGATTTATTTCAGTTAATAATTTATTTCAGTTAATAATTTATTTCAGTTAATAATTTATTTCAGTTAATGATTTATTTCAGTTAATAATTTATTTCAGTTAATAATTTATTTCAGTTAATGATTTATTTCAGTTAATGATTTATTTCAGTTAATAATTTATTTCAGTTAATAATTTATTTCAGTTAATAATTTATTTCAGTTAATGATTTATTTCAGTTAATAATTCATTTCAGTTAATTATTTATTTCAGTTAATGATTTATTTCAGTTAATGATTTATTTCAGTTAATAATTTATTTCAGTTAATAATTTATTTCAGTTAATGATTTATTTCAGTTAATGATTTATTTCAGTTAATAATTTATTTCAGTTAATAATTTATTTCAGTTAATAATTTATTTCAGTTAATGATTTATTTCAGTTAATAATTTATTTCAGTTAATAATTTATTTCAGTTAATGATTTATTTCAGTTAATAATTTATTTCAGTTAATGATTTATTCACGTAAATTTTTATTTTATTTACAATTCTTTTGTCTCCTTTGATTTTTTTTGCATTTCTATTTCTGTCAATTCCTCAACCTGAACCACAACAGCGGTAGCAATTGTTGAAACTGGACAGAACTTGATTAGTTCAGATGACGGCTTAACAAAAATTTGTTAACATTAAACTTGAAAACGACCATGTTGAAGTCAGCTCGGAAGCCAACCCGTAATATTGTGGTCTACAACTGGGTAGTTGTTAGAAAGAAACTTTGCTCATAGGTGGTTCAGTTAAGTTTTAGGTAGACAGAGAGAAGAAAGGAAAAATATTTACAGTGATTATAGATAGACGAGTTTTGGTTTTATTTTTTTGCAAATGAATCACAGATTAGAACCTACCATGGCAATAATGATAGAGTAGAGAAAGACTAGCAATTACTCTTCTCTGAGAAAGAGGGTGTAAGGAAGAGAAGAGAGTACCCCCACTATATTTCAAAGTCGGTTTTCAACTCTGTAAAGACAGGAAATGGTGCTCGTAGCAGCAGAACCTCTCCGCCAATATGCAGCAAAATTACTCAATCTCGAGTTTTACGCTCATACAGGTCGGGAAGAGTTTGAATATTTAACTGTTAAATGGTGAAATATTTTGATCGTGACCAAATGTGCATTGTCCCGTATTAAACAATATAACCATATGTTTTAATTAAGAGCGTGCTGTGCATCTTAATAGACTAACACCTTATATTGTAGTTTAACTGAAGGTTCCCTATACATGCGTTGAATGTTCCTCACACGGGCTTTGATTGGCTAAAATAGTATAGTTAACGAAACGATCTGTGATTGATCGTCCAATAAGAAGTAGTTGTCCCGAATCAAAATCCTTGATGATAATTGAATTCTTGGAGGTGCAAGGCTGAGAGAAATCGATGATCGATCAAAAGCAAAAAAGATAAAAGACTAAGAGTACTTCCTGTTCCCCAGAAGACAATATAAATAACCCCAAAGTTCCTAAACTCAGAATTGCTTCAAAATGTGTTTTCTCCTTAAACAAGAGCAGCATATATTTTCGTTTTTTTAATATGTGTATGTCGGTAGTGTTTGCTATTGTTAAACCATTTTTCTGTTTTCCGGGTTGCCGACCTAACTAATATTTGCGACTACGTTTTGTCATTTCAAAGTTTTGTGGATCGCTTCACGACAACGTGCGCTATTGCCACATGAACCCGTCGGAATGAATGTGGTATTTGTTGCATAGAAAGTCAATCGCCCATTGTTAATTTTAAAAAATATACGAGAAACAATCATTTTATTAATAGTCATCTCGATAAAAACCACTATGAACGAAATAAACACGTGATGAATACTGACGAAAGTAAACTATTTATTCAACATGATCTTCGTTCCAAATTACAGATCCGCGGGGTAAGCTAAAACAGAGAAAGATCAGTATAAGTAATTAGTTATATCTGTGTAGCCTATTTCGTTATCTTTTTGACATTGCGTGCTCCTAACAGACTGTTTTGTTGCTATCGCCTTCGCTCAGGAACATATGACCTAATATCCGCTATATTATATATTCTAACAGATTAGCTAATACAATTCTTTGTTTCAGCCGGTTGATTTTGATGACCTTTCGTCTTCCACATTCCTGTTATTCTCAAAGAATTGGTTATCCTATCCTTGAATAAAATATAAACTAGTGGATCTACCTGTCAAATATTTAACACATACATTTTATCTTGATGAATAATTTATGTAAAAAAAATTAATCTTGCATTGATAAAGGCTTCTATTTACCATTTTAATAATTTTGACCCACCAATGATTTTAAATGCACAACTAACTGTTCTAAACTACCAGCATGCCAATACGTCTTCGTTCGACAACCAGAATTTGAATTCATAACCGCCAAGAACATCACCGCGGATAACACCCATTACAAAGACGTTATATTAAAAAAAACAAATAGAAGTTTGTTTATTTTTATTTTTTGAAAAAAATGACACAATACTGGCCTATTCTATGATGAAATATTATTCCGAAATTAATAAGATTAAAGTAAAAAATAATAATTAATCTTGCATTGATAAAGGCTTCTATTTTTAATTTTAATAATTCTGACAACCAATGCTTTTAAATGAACGAGCTATGTTTCTAAAAGTTATTTACTACTAAAAAATGTTAGATTCTTATTTTATATTCGCAAAATAAAAAGGAAGCAAGGAGATAGTTATTACTCCTTTTGTTAACAATATTTTTCTCCCTTCTCTCTATTAGTCTTATTTCTTTCTAAAATTGCAGTATATCTAATCGACAATCCCATTCTTGATAAACAGCATTTCCAACACGTTTTTATTCTGAGAGAAATGCAATATATAATATCAGCTTACTATTGGATCGAAGCCAACTAACAACTTATCTGGTCTCTTTGTTCTGGATTTTATGATGAGAATGACGATAAAATCAATTGGGGATTGTTCCTATTTACTAGCCTCCCCACGAGGACAAAAGTTAGACACAAGGTCAATTTTATATCTGAGAAAAATCAAACTCTTTCAAAAATAGTACTCTGGATTTTCACAAAAATAAAAAAAATGCCTCAGTGTTGATCCATTTCTCTTTTACTAACTGAGGTTATAAAACGTGAAGAACAGATAATATAATTTGCTCCTTACCAAAAGATTGTTAAATTATTACACATTATTTTTTTAATATTTCTGTTGTTTTTTTGTGTATGAATCAAAGGAAAATGTTCCATAGGGTTCACAGGTTTCACGGACGTTTTCCATTCTTCGTCAAATCATCCTCAGGTGTCTAAAGCAAATGAACTTTTTGTTCATTTGCTTTGGACACCTGAGGATGATTTGACGAAGAATAGAAAACGTTCGTGATGGAGAAAGAAAAGAATTTTAACAAAACAGCGGAGAAACGCGCAAAGAACGTTTTCGCATTGTACCAGGAATTCGTTGAATATATATATATATATATATATATATATATATATATATATATATATATATATATATATATATGTGTGTGTGTGTGTGTGTGTGTGTGTAAGTAGATTTCGCGAACAACAAAATCGTAAGATAAATTTCAGAGGAAACATTCTTTTAGTCAATGAAACGGGCGGGTGGAAAAAAAAGAAAATTGCTAAAATGTTCCTTAAGGCCTTATCGTCTGACCCTCTAAGTGGAAAGGTCAGAATGATAAATTAAAAACTAAGAAAATCGAATGAGATATAGGGGGGGGAATTGTCATAGTTGAGAGAAAAAAAACAAATAAAAAACGTAAACATCTCAATGTGGGTTTGAATCATTAAAGATCTCCAACTGATGTTTCAAAATCTTTTGTCTACACAGGTTAGGTCGAGAATTGATAATAACTAACGCTTCAATAATATTAAGATGGTAGTTAGACCTGGCACTGTGTAAAACAGAAAACCACCCATCGGAATACTTGTCAGAACAATTTTTTTACCAACAAGGTGATTACCGATGGCGGATTCATGTGCTTGAAAGTTCCCGGATGATCTCAAAACTTGGTGTAAACGAATATCACGTGGTATGTGTTGGAATATATATATATATATATATATATATATATATATATATATATATATATATATGTAGGATCAAATATAAACCAAAGTAAAACTTTTAGTAGATGGAACCTATTGTGAAGAGGATTAGCTCAATATACGAGATAGAGCAATTGTAGAGATAGGAGAAAAAAGAGTGATAAAAATGCGACGATTGTCCAAATTTATTTCAAATTTCAATTGTTCAATGCAAGGTGTATTCAGTAATAAACTAGTTTTTATTATTAGGAAATAATAATAAACACTAGTTTATTACTGAATACACCTTGCATTGAACAATTGAAATTTGAAATAAATTTGGACAATCGTCGCATTTTTATCACTCTTTTTTCTCCTATCTCTCTCTCTCTCTCTCTCTCTCTCTCTCTCTCTCTATATCTATATAATACTAAAAGTCTATTGTTCTTGTATGTTTGCAATCAACTTTCAGCTTTCCGATTTTCAACATCCGGTTGAGCATGCGTAAATAGCATCGTCTTCAATCTGTTATTCCAATTCCGTTATTCTCTATTATGATTAACGAACACATGAAATTTTTCATTCTGGAAATTTTTAAACAATTTAATTTAATTTCATCAAATAGTTTATTTGTTTTCTTCACGGCTAAAAACATTCAACGGGAGGACTTCGTAAAGTCTGTCGCAGTTTCAAAAAACTCCTCCCTTTTAAAAAACAAAAACAAACAAACAAAAAAACAACACTCATTATTAATATCAGCCATACTAGCGGTCGGTGAACGAAACCACCTCCCACTTTCCCTCTTATAGATTTCACCACTCCTACTCCCTCTGTTTTCGTTACGTACGCGAGAAAGCTTGCTGTACCCCCTTCCTTTCTCAAATCGCCCTAACCAACCACTTATAATTCAGTAACTGTAATTTAAAAATAAAACAATTATAATAAACAGAACGACTCATAGAAATCTATCTATATTCTTTTTTCATTTTAATATACTTTCATAGAAATGCTTCTGTTATGTAAAAAAAACCTATTTTCTTTATGCCACAAGTGTCATGCTCATACATGAATTCCATAGCTAATATAACAAACTGACCCAATGGGTCACGGGTGGTCTAGTATATATATATATATATATATATATATATATATATATATATATATATAAGGAACAGGAAAATAAAGATATGTTGTATACCTTTAAAGTAGAGCCACTCGTGAAAAGTCAGGCTCAATATACGAGCCAGAGCAATTATATAAACAAGTAAAAGATGAGAAGAAAGTGTGTATGAAATAGAATATATATTAAGTCATCAGTTGTTAAAAAGGGGTTTCAAATGAAATACATTTTATTATTCCTTTCTTTACAACTTCAGTTTAAACTGGAGTTTACCTTGTTTTGAACCAGCTG
>OY744539.1:43814150-43826650 GCA_963556195.1 Sepiola atlantica
CGAATTCGGGATATGTTTTATTATTGATGGGGGTGGTTAGACTTTGGGGGTACGTATATTGGGTTGGCGTTATCTTTTAGGTATGGTTCGTAGGTGTTTTTACATATATATATATATATATATATATGTTTTTACTTATATATATATATGTTTATATATATATATATATATATATATATATATATATATATATATATATATATATATATATATATATATATTGTTCAATATAATTGACTACTCGTGTCTGGATATCCTTTGGTAGATCCTTTCGATAGTCCGAATAAGGATCTTTGTTTCGGATGGGAATTGGCTGATGAATTTGTCATAATTTGCATCTGTCTTCCAAGTACTTTCGGACCTTTCTGGGTCCATCTTCAGGGGGGATGAGGCTAATCAGTCGAGACCATGTGTAGTATTTATAAAAGGTGTTTGTCGGGAATTATGTACTAAGTACGAAACTATATTGGAGCTATAAACATTTTAGAATATTATCACATATATTATAGTTAATTCTATTAATTAGTTTTTTATTGTTTTTATATACAAACACCTTCTATAAATACTACACATGGTGTACTTCTATTTGGGATGAGATTTCTTGGTTTCAGCACTGACTGTTTTATTATTTGTATAAGTTTTACCTCGAATCGCAGTTTCGGTTTTTACGGTAAGTTTTACCTCGATTAGTGGTTTTGTTTTTACAGTAAGTTTTACCTAACGTGTGACAAAAGTGAGGAACCAATTGTTTTATGTCAAAATAAATTATTTTCTACTCACCCGAGCTGTTTGTTAAAATTAAATTTATACACGAACAAAACAATACATAAATATATCCTTGCATTTTCTCAGACGTCTACTATAGAGCAATAAAAAATACTCAACAATAAATAATAATTAACAATAAATAATACTTTACAATAAATAATACTTAACAGTAAATAATACTTAAGAATAGATAATACGTAACATCAAATAATACTTAACAATAAATAATACTTAACAATAAATAATACTTAACAGTAGATAATACTTAACAATAAATAATACTTAACAATAGATAATACTTAATAATAAATACTACTAAACAATAGATAATACTTAACAATAGATAATACGTAACAATAAATAATACTTAACAAAAAATAATAATTAACAATGAATAATAACTTAACAATAAATCATACTTAACAGTAAATAATACTTAACAATAAATAATACTTAACAATAAATAATACTTAACAATAAATAATATTAACAATAAATAATACTAAAGAATAAATAATACTCAACAATAAATAATACTTAACAATAGATAATACTTAACAATAGATAATACTTAACAATAAATAATATTAACAATAGATAATACTTAATAATAAATACTACTAAACAATAGATAATACTTAACAATAAATAATACTTAACAGTAAATAATACTTAACAATAAATCATACTTAACAATAAATAATACTTAACAATAAATAATATTAACAATAAATAATACTAAAGAATAAATAATACTCAACAATAAATAATACTTAACAATAGATAATACTTAACAATAGATATTACTTAACAATAAATAATATTTAACAACAAATAATACTTAACAATAAATAATACTTAATAATAGATAATACTTAACAATAGATAATACTTAACAATAAATAATACGTAACAATAAATACTACTTAACAATAAATGATACTTAACATTAAATAATACTCAACAATAAATAATACTTAACAATAGATAATACGTAACATCAAATAATACTTAACAATAAATAATACTTAACAATAAATAATACTTAACAATAAATAATACTTAATAATAGATAATACTTAACAATAGATAATACTTAACAATAAATAATACGTAACAATAAATACTACTTAACAATAAATAATACTTAACAATAAATAATACTTAACAATAAATAATACTTGACAATAGATAATACGTAACATCTAATAATACTTAACAATAAATAATACTTAACAACAAATAATAATTAACAATGAATTATAACTTAACAATAAATCATACTTAACAGTAAATAATACTTAACAATAAATCATACTTAACAATAAATAATACTTAGCAATAAATAATATTACCAATAAATAATACTAAAGAATAAATAATACTCAACAATAAATAATACGTAACAATAGATAATACTTAACAATAGATAATACTTAACAATAAATAATATTAACAATAAATAATACTAAAGAATAAATAATACTTAACAATAAATAATACTTAACAATAGATAATACTTAACAATAGATAATACTTAACAATAAATAATACTTAACAACAAATAATACTTAACAATAAATAATATATAATAATAGATAATACTTAACAATAGATAATACTTAACAATAAATAATACGTAACAATAAATACTACTTAACAATAAATAATACTTAACAATAAATAATATTTAACAATAAATAATACTAAAGAATAAATAATACTCAACAATAAATAATACTTAACAATAGATAATACTTAACAATAGATAATAATTAACAATAAATAATACTTAACAACAAATAATACTTAACAATAAATAATACTTAATAATAGATAATACTTAACAATAGATAATACTTAACAAAAAATAATACTTAACAATAAATAATAATTAACAATAGACAATACTTAACAATAAACAATACTTAAAAATAAATAATACTTAACAATAAATAATACTTAACAATAGATAATACTTAACAATAGATAATACTTAACAATAAATAATACGTAACAATAAATAATACTTAACAAGAAATAATATTTAACAATAGATAATACTTAACAATAAATAATACTTAACAATAAATAATACTTAACAATAAATAATACTTAACAATAGATAATACGTAACAATAAATAATACTAAACAATAAATAATACTAAACAATAGATAATGCTTAACAATAAATAATACTTAACAATAAATAATACTTAACAATAAATAATACAAACAATAGATAATACTTAACAATAGATAATACTTAACAATAGATAATACTTAACAATAAATAATACTTAACAATAAATAATACTTAACAATAGATAATACTTTACAATAAATAATACTTAACAATAAATAATACTTAACAATAGATAATACTTAACAATAAATAATATTTAACAATAAATAATACTTAACAATAAATAATACTTAATAAATAATACTTTACAATAGATAATACTGTACAATAAATAATACGTAACAATAGATAATACTTAACAATAAATAATACTTGACAATAAATAATACTAAACAATAGATAATACTTAAGAATAAATAATACTTAACAATAGACAATACTTAACAATAAATAATTTTTAACAATAGATAATACTTAACAATTAATAATATTAACAATAAATAATACTTAACAATAGATAATGCTTAACAATAAATAATACTTAACAATAAATAATACTTAACAACAAATAATACTTAACAATAAATAATACTTAACAACAAATAATGATTAACAACAAATAATACGTAACAATAAATAATACTTAATAAATAATATCTAACAATAGATAATACTGTACAATAGATAATACTTAACAATAACACACCAATAATACATTTAGACTTGGCAGCTCTATTCTAGCAGGCTTTTTTATATGATTGATTTAGAGTTGGACATTTTACGCTTGTCAAACGATTCTCTGTGAAGGAATAACTGCCTCAGACACATGCAAACACTGATATATGTTTGTATTTATTTATTTATTTAAGTGATTATAAAAGTATCAGTAAAAGTTTCAAAATTCTACAGAATAAAAAAAAGTGAAAATGTTTACTTTTTGAAGACCCCATCTAATGGTTTATTTGTTCCAAAAAACGTATTCCAAGAAGATGCATATGTACACGTTTCCAGCATCTCTCGTCGAATTATACCAACATCGATCATGTTAACAGCGGGATTGTTTCAGATGCGAATTGTCCTTTCACACCGAGTTGAATCGTTTTTGGAAGTATAGCCTTTGATGGCGTGTGAGCAATGTTAACCAATTCTAAGACATCACGCGGCTTAGCAGAAATTGCAACAACAACTTCACTAAATAAAATCGATGGTGCATTGATCTCTCGAAAGGTGAGCTATCCTATTTGATGTATCGCTTATTGATTTATATATTTACATGTATTTATTTATATATGTATATATAAAATAACAGATGAATAGATTTAACACATAACTAAAAATATTTAAATCTGTCTTCAGGAAGAACGGTTTGTACATACCTTTGTATTGTACATGTGTTTCTGAGAATAGTTCCATAAGTTAGAGAACCATTTTCTGATCTGGGATTCCTCGAATGTAAACCACTAAGTGAGCGTTGTCTGCTTACGTTTCTTAATCAATTGGTTTTATAATTTACATAATTCTAAAAAACATAGATAAGTAGCTATTAATTCCTTGCCAGAAAGTAAGACACAAGATCAGGTTTGGGTGTGAGAAGCCAGCGCACTAGAATAAGAGCACTCTGAACATACAAAAATGCATGAGAAGCTCCGTCAGCATTCCCCAATTGAGGCGCCTCGGGCGATCAGCAATAAACTAACCCTAAGACTAAAGAAAACAGGAGACCACGAGAATTATTTCATCCTGCTTCTGGACTCTGGAACTCCCTCCATGCTCCCTGTTTTCCTGACGGTACTGACATGCAGACATTTAAAACTAATGTAAACAGACATCGCGCTTCCCAGCTCCCGATTTAGGTTGCCCCCCCCAAAAAAAAAACTCTCACCCCTTTTCTCAGTAGCCGCTTACGTCTACATTGGCGGCCTGCTTTTTAGCGTGAACTATGTTGAAAATAAATCCGCTGTCGGAACATATTTCTATATTTTATCAAACAACATTAAATAAATAAGTAATATACATCAAATGTTTATAAAATAACTGTTGCTTGTACAATAGCATTGCTTTTAACAAAGCTTTCATCAGGTGATAACTCTAAGTTTAGACATACTTTCGGGGTCGGAGTACTATATATATATATATATATATATATATATATATATATATATATATATATATATAAAGTTGTGACTTCTTTGGAATTTAACTTTGAATCCTCTCTCACTACATCTCGTGCCTTTTTACGACCTACCTATCTACATCTCATTCTCTCCGCTGGACATTTCGACACCGGACTTTTAAGCAATCAGACATTTGCCAACTTATTTATCCCAGCGACTTCCTCTGATGATAATATTTTTATCTTTGAAAAACCTGGCTTAAGGAAAATTTAACTTGAATAAATTGCCTTTTTGCGGAATATACCTTGCTCTGAGCAATCGAATTAATTTTGATTTGGCTTTTGCTTCTCTAATTCCTTTCCATTCTTCTTCATATATATATATATATATATATATATATATATATATATATATATATATATATATATATAAATATATATATATATACGCATACACACACACACACAAATATATATATATATATATATATATATATATATATATATATATATATATATATATATATATATATATATATATTTTACTCACCGCTTTTAGCATATTTTCGCTCTTGAAAAAGCCCATACAACAGTTGGGCGAAACGTCGAGTTTTTAGGCCTTCTGCTGTTTCCTTTAAAATTCATGGATATATATATATATATATATATATATATATATATATATATATATATATATATATAATTTTACAGCATATCAATATTATGAACTACAGATTCAGGTCATTTAATAATCCTTGTTTTTTATCTATCATACAATTGTTTCGGCTTACATACAGGAAATTTGTAACATACTCCTGTGCATTTATTTCTTGGTGTGGCTATCTTCAGTGATAATTATACAAAACAAATCAAAAGCAATAAAAAAAAATAGGCAAGCAGAGCCTAAATGACAACTAGTACTCATTATCAACAGTATACGCTTTTTCTTATCAAATGGAACAATGATCTCAGTGTATCCTAGTGGTAACATATACGTATTCTATACGTTTCACTGTTTGTATTTTTAATCATTAATAATCAGCTAAAATATTGACCGAAATATTCCTGCATTAAGACATTAACTTTTCTTGTTTCAACCAATAATTTCCTATGTTCGGGTTTTAACCTTTCAATTTTTACTTATTTTATATTTCTTATCTAACATTATACTTTTTTATATAAGTAAATTAAGGTGACTTCCGTTTTTTGAAAAAAAGGAAGTCACCAAATATATTGGTGTAAGTCGAAACAATTGTATGATTATTAAAAGCCGTGAATCTGTCCTTCATAACATTGATATTGTATACAATTAAATGAAAAATATTAAATGGCCTTAACCTATTAAGCTATTATAATTATTTCAAGCTATACAACTAATTTTTGAATATACATTAAACATTCTAAATATAAATATAAATACATATATATATATATATATATATATATATATATATATATATATATGTGTGTGTGTGTGTGTGTGTGTGTGTGTGTGGGTGTGGTTGTGGTTGTGTCTGTGTTTATATATAAAATAATAATAACAATGATGATGATTATAATAATAATAATAATAATAATAATAATAATAATAATAATAATAATAATAATAATAATAATAATAATAATAATGGATGACCTTAAACTGTTTGCAAAAAACAAAAAAGAACTGGAAAAGCTGATAAACACAACCAGGATATTCAGCCAGGATATCCAAATGGAGTTTGGAATAGAAAAATGTGCACTGCTATGGATCAAAAGAGGAAAACTGGAGACGACAGAAGGTATAGAACTCTCCAACCAAGAGGAGATGAGGGCGCTAGGAGAACAAGAGAGTTACAAATAC
Organism: Sepiola atlantica; assembly: GCA_963556195.1. Lineage (NCBI taxonomy): Eukaryota > Metazoa > Mollusca > Cephalopoda > Sepiida > Sepiolidae > Sepiola > Sepiola atlantica. The sequence continues at coordinate 43,821,022 of OY744539.1, forward strand.
CTGGGAGTTCTGAAAGCAGACACAATCAAATATACAGAATTGAAAGAGAAGATTGGAAAAGAATATCTAGAAGAACAAGGACACTCTTAGAAACTAAACTATATAGCAGATACCTAGTAAATGGATAAACACATGGGCTGTATCACTAATAAGATACTCTGGACCATTCATAGGCTGGACCAAAGAAGAACTCAGGCACCTTGACCAAAGAACTAGAAAACTAATGACTAAGCACAATGCATTGCACCCAAAAGACGACACGGACAGACTCTACGTGAAAAGAAATGAAGGAGGTAGAGGACTGGTAAGTATAGAAGACTGTGTGGAAGACACCAAAAAAGAGCTGGAGAAATATGTAACCCAGAACACCGAAAAGACTGATCACCACAGCAAGAGACACCAGCCCAACAAACAACCCCGGAAGCTCTGAAACTAGAAACAAAAAGACGAGAAAGGAAAAGTGGGAAGAAAAACAACTACATGGACGCTTTATAAGACTCACAAGCGATGAAGCCAATGAAAACAGCTGGGCATGGCTAAGAAAAGGACACCTGAACAGAGAAACGGAATCTCTGCTCACGGCCGCACAGAACAAGGTGATTAGGACAAACTTTATTAAAGCAAAGATAGATAAAACCCAGGAAAACAGCAAATGCCGATTGTGTGGACAAAGAGACGAAACGATAAATCATATAATAAGTGAATGCAGCAAGCTAGCACAAAGGGAATACAAGAACAGACATGACAGCATGGGGAAAGAAGTACACCGGGAAATGTGCAAACAACTGAATTTCGAATATGCAAAAAAACGGTACAAACACAAACCAGAAACTGTACTAGAAAACGAAAAACACAAAATCATATGGGATATGAATGTACAAACAGACAAACCCATAACAGCAAGGAGACCGGATATGATAATAATCAACAAGAAAGAAAAATCCTGCAAAATCGTGGACTTTGCCGTTCCAGCAAACCACAGAGTGGAGATCAAAGAGACGGAAAAAAGAAGCAAATATACTGAACTTGCCAGAGAATTGAAAGGAATATGGAACATGAAGAAAGTCAGTATAACACCAATAATCATAGGAGCACTAGGAACAGTCCCCAAAAACATGGAGAAAAGACTAGGAGAAATAGGAATCAAAGGGATAACTGAGACTATACAAAGGACATTAATGATCAAAACAGCTACAATCCTGAGAAATGTCCTCGAATGCGGAAACCAACTCACATAAACAACGAATGGAGAACAAACACATGGAAGCACAAAACAACAGAACCGGGGAAAATACAACCGCACGAGAGAGGCGCAAGCATTGGGTGACGCCACAAAAATTCTGGACAGAGGGTCGAGGTGGGAAAGCGCAAACCAGACCTCCACTGGAAGAGCGCGGACAGCTCTGGGACCTTGGGAAGGCTTGTTGCCACTCGGGCCCCAGAGGGGACCAATGGCCCTTATCAGCGGGAAATCGTTGGGAGGTGGCTGTTGCGATTACCGCAAGGTCATCAGCGGTGATGAACGAAAAGAGGTGGAGCATACTGGAGGCCTGAGGAGACTTGTTGTCACTCGGACTCCAGGGAATACCACAGGTTGTCGGCAGTGGGTAATCACTGACGATGACCAGTGTGATAACCCATAGTGAGTAAATAATAATAATACAGGCAGTGTAAACATCTATGAGATAGTAATCCAAATAATTTTAACCGGGCTTATAAAAAGTGCTCAATATCAAATAGAGCTTTTATATATGATTAATTTTATTTGCACATACATGTACAAAATCTGCAACACTGGCATGTCGATGTTATCGATCAACATCTGTTATAAACTGAGATCGTATCAGGCAGAGTTAAAATCCGATCTAAACCTTAGATCATATTTGGAAAGAATCTATTTGTATATATATATATATATATATATATATATATATATATATATATATAGAGAGAGAGAGAGAGAGAGAGAGAGAGAGAGAGAGAGAGAGTGAGAGAGAGAGAAGTGAAAGTATTTCAACCGTTTGAATGCATTTAAATTTGAAATTATAATGGTTTAGAGACCAGTAAAATGCATGGTTGTTTTAATAAATAAAGATATATATTTATTTAAAATACTTATTTTCGACTTATATGAGAGTCTGGATCAGAAAAATGCAGACAATACTTTTTTTATTTTCTCTATTTGTATGCAATTATTCACTACTTCGTATAAATAATTGAATTCGTTCAAAAGTATCGCAAACGAAAAACAAAACAAATGGATGAAATATATGTACAAGATCTAATCTATGTTGCATGGTGTAGATTGTATCATTACGCAAAACATTATATGTTTTAATATATCATATGTTACGTATGTCTGTTTTTATGTTTGTCTGTACAGGCTATTGCGTTCAAATTGCTGTTTTATATATAAATTACGTCACCTTTTAAGGATCAGTTTAAATTTGAAATCTTGGAGAAATGTGTTTTCAATTTTATTTTTCGTGATAAACGTGTGATACACCGACTTAAAAATTTTTGTGCTACGCATAACGAAATGATGTGACAAGCTCGGACCGTTCTTATTGAGGCATGTTCGTCAGCGTCGTACTCCTATATAATGGGTTCCCTTACTTCCTCCTATCTCTACTGTGTTTTATTCCCCTGGATACTAATTCCGGTAAGCTGATCTATTCTATGGAGCTTCCTAATGAGTCTAATTATTTCATTCTATCTCTCTCTCTCTCTCTCTCATATATATATATATATATATATATATATATATATATATATATATATATATATATATATATATATATATACATGGTTTCCTGGGTAAACATAAAAAAAACTCTTCACATATGAAATAGAAAAACGTAAATATACCCGATCAAAAAGACGATCAACTAAATCCAATGAGTTCACTGTCGAGGTCTCCAGATTCCGGAGCGCTTTCTATTGTAGTAGATTCTTTTCCTCAAACTCTCAGCCTTTGGAACACCCTACCTGCTCCTTGTTGTACTGACTGTACTGACATACATAAATTTAAATGTCATGTGAACAAATATCTCGCTGCACAACTCTTTACTTAGGATGCTCCCTATAAACCGGCCCCTAACTTTTTATGTCTCATGTAGCAATATAACATATGATAAACTATGATAAAATGTTGGTTAGAGTGACTATGGTGTTTTAGAATTATTTCAAATAGATGATTGACTTCAGTCTGTCGTGCTTCCGGTTGACATAACATTTTTGTTACTTTCTTACATTTACCGGAATGTTGACAACTGTTATATTTTCACTTACCCATGCCTGTATCTACCGTTAGTCACACATGCCGTCGTTGTGACGCCAGGTACTGTCTTTTATTTTTGATACAATCACTCGGACGCCAATTTTTTGTTTTTAAATAAAGGTGTATTACAAAGAGAAGAAGAGTCACATCCCACATCGGAGAGACGAGATCATTTTGTAGCCATGAATAGGAGACAAATACAGGCAGACACATTGACGGATAGCTCGTCTCGCTACACTTAGCCACACTTTGCGCGCTTCCTCTCTCCTCATTGGGGACAGCCTCATAGACACGTTTTTTCTGCTTGACGACACTCTCTGGCGAAAGTCACCTGGTTTTCCAGCCAAGAGACAGAAAATGTTCGCCCATAAATCATGTGGTTTCGCGACTTCCGTTTTGGGGTCACCTCAGACCCGTAAAATTGTCACTCGATCTCGTCCATTTAAAAACTGCCCTCGTTACGTAATCCAGAGCATGTAACTTTCGTTTTGTGAGAAGGATCTCTTTAATAGGCTTCGTCTATTGATCTTTCTGTCACACATCATATTTTAAATGCGTCCACGAGTCTCGTTATGCGTCTATGTGTGTCTATCAGTCAGTCCTTCGAGCTGTCATGTTTCATTTAAAAATTAGACTTTTATCGCAAATCGCGCTGATCGAAACGACGCATCTTAATAATGCCCATTTTTGTTATCGTGTAGTTCCCTGGTGAAACTGACACAATTTGCAAACCGTTGTATTTTTTAACAAAGATGTTGAACTAACAAAAAAGTTTCGCGGGAAATTGTGGGGAGAAAAGTCGCTGTGACTAAAGAAAAGCATTTATTTGCGAACAGATAATGTGAGCGATGTTGGCATGTTTATTTTAGCCATTTTGTGCTTCGGTTATCTCCCTTGATAACACCACGTGCGAACCTCGTACATTGGATTCTTATTTGCCTTTTGTTTAATAGGATTGACTTATCTCGCCTGAAGATTTCCTCTGGAATGAAACACAGACATTACTTTGTTGCTTAATGTTAATACTTATATTTTTAAAATAGCTCTGCTCAAAGTGTGCGACACTGTTAAACTAAATACGAAAAGTATATAAGTACTTACATAAAATAGTATATTACATATACAAGCAAAAACCTCTGGTTGTATATCTTAGCTAGTATGTATTATATATATGTGAGTGTAGGATATAATAAAACGCAGAGAACAGATACTACACGCCACCTACAGATATAGAGAAGGTATTGTATGGGGTGGCAGCAAAAAGGAAATGTATTTCTTTCATTTTAGAGAGAGGACATTCAGGTCTTTAATCTTTTTATGTTGCAGACCGTATTTTAGGATTTGTAATGCCAATCATATGTGGCTAGTTTTGTGGTTTTATTTGCCTTCTTCGACAGCAGCCTCGCTTACGTACTCTCACATCACTCTTCTGAAGCAATGTGTGCCGATCCACACTCCTCACATATTTCCAAACCTTCCCTTGGCTGCCCTCACACACCAGCACACACATACAGGTAGGTATATATATATATATATATATATATATATGATAATTTTATTTACACAGACATGTACAAAATCTGCGACACTGGCATGTCGATGTTATCGATCAACAGTTACTATAAACTGAGATCTCATCAGGCAGAGTTAGAATCCGATCTAAACCTCAGATCATATTTGGAGAGAATATATATACATATATATATATATATATATATATATATATATATATATATATATATATATACATATATATATATTTATTATTTATATATAAATATGTATATATATATATATACATATATATGTGTTAATATATATATAATGTTGATAATGATTACTGATTGTAAGAAGTTAGGCTCTGATCGCCTAGTTCTTCATGTTTTTGCGTTTTTGCTTTCTTTCGTACGGGTTAGCACTAGAAAAATACATGTACAAGAGCATTTTACAAATATATTCGTGTTTGCCGAGGCAATTGTGTGCTCAATAAAAATAAGTTTTATGAAATGACGTTAATCCGTTCTTTCCTAACATTGATATGGTATTAAATTACATGAAAATAGTTTCCATAGCATAGCTCTGGTCTTACACTATTATTAGTTTAGGTTATACAATTAATATTTGAATATATATACATATATATATATATATATATATATATATATATATATATATATATATATGCGATCCGCTATATTTAAGTTCTTCATTTTTTGTTTCAGATTACTTCAATCGAAGTTCTCAGAAATAAAGAAGCCCTTTTCCTGTGGCTAATACTTGATCTCTATATGAGATTCATAGTTATTCGAACAAGTAACAAAACTTAGCTTCATACTCCACCAGACTAGA
>OY744539.1:43829150-43854150 GCA_963556195.1 Sepiola atlantica
TGTCACTCAGACTCCAGGAAATACCACTGGTTGTTGTTGGTTAGCAATCACGTACGATGATCTGTGTGAGAACTCCTGGTGAGTAAAAATAATAATAATAGTTGACAAATGGTACAAATAAAAACCAGAGACCAACTGTCACAAAATCATTTGTGACATGCAAGTGCAAACAGATAAACGCATACAAGCAAGGAGTCCGGATGTCATAATAGTCAACAAGTAGGAAAAATCTTGCCAAATCGAAGATTTTGATGTTCCAGCAGACCACAGCGTCAAGCTCAAGGAACGGGAAAATGAAGCAAATACCCAGAACTTGCCAGAGAATTGAAAAAAATATGAAGCATAAAGAGAGTCAATATAATACCAATAATCGTAGAAGCACTAGAAACAATCTCCAAAAACCTGAAAAAAAACACTGGGAAAATTGGAGTCAATGGGATCACTGAGATTATACAAATGACGATAATTATGAAAACAACTGCAATCTTAAGGAAATCCTCGAATGCGGAAACCAAGCAGTAGAAGCTACGAACGGTAATCAGTCACATTGAAGTTAAAACAGGAATGAAACACAACGACAAGAATAACACCACATGAACAGTAACTGAAATAAATTTCATAAACTGACTCCCTCCAAAAAGTGACGGCTAATACCATACAAAATAGTCGAGAAAGGATAGTCAAGATGGGAAGACCAAGGAGAAAGAGGATTAACCAGGCCTCCACTTGAAGAGTGGGGAGAGACAATGGGACATTGAGGTAGCTTATAGCCACCCAAATTCCAGAAAAGACCAATGGTTTTTTAACAGCGAAAAATCAATGGTAAGCAGCTGTTGCGATACCGCAAAGTCATTTGCAACGGTTATCGAAAAGAGGTGGAAAGTGCTGGCAATCTGGGGAGGATTGTTGTTTCGCACACGCCAGGGAACACCAGACTCCGGTAACTCTATATTCTGTACCAGAATAAAATATGCATTTTGTTAGAAGTACGCTATCGATGACAAGGCGACGAAAATCGACTAACTTTAATTTTTATATTAGATGATTATTATTAGTAGTAGTAGTCTTCAGTATTGTCCTTCTCGTTTACTTGTTCTTGTTCTTTTACATGTGTATAGGTTTCCTTTTTTCTTTATTTCTTCAGCTCATTCACGTTTGTGTTTTTGTTTTTATATTATTATTAGTAGTAGTTGTAGTAATAGTAGTAGGAGGAAGAGGAGGAGGAGTCGGAGGAGTCGGGGTATTCTTCTTCTTAGGATAAGTATTATTATTATTATTATGTACTCACTTGGAGTTCTCACACAAGTCATCGTCAGTGATTGCTCACGTATAATAACCAGTGGTTTTCCCCGGAGTCTGAGTGACAGCAAGCCTCCCCAGATGTTCAGTACTATCTTCCTTATTTCGATAATCATTGCAAATGATGTTGCGGTATTGCAAAAGCCGCTTACCATTGATTTCTCGTTGGTAATGACTATTGGTCTCTTCTTGAATTTTGGTAGCAATACGCCTCCGCAAAGTCCGAATACTCTCCGCTCTCTTCCAGTGGAGGTCTAGTTAGTGCTGTCCCTCCGCGGTTTCTTTGTACGATCACACATTATTATTATTATTATTATTATTATTATTATTATTATTATTATTATTATTATTATTATTATTATTATTATTTGTGCTCACTAGGAGTTCTCACACAGATCATCGTCAGTGATTGCTCATTGACAACAACCAGTGGTATTTCCTGGAGTCTGAGTGACAACAAGTCTCCCCAGACTTCCAGTGTTCTTCACCACTTTTCGATAACGATGCGGTATCGCAACAGTCTCTTACCATTGATTTCTCGCCGGTAAGGACAATTGGTCTTCTCTGGGATTTGGGTGGCAACAAGCCTCCCCAAGATCTCAGCACTCTCTGCACTTTTCCAGTGGAGGTCTGGTTTGTGCTGTCCCTCCTCGGTCTTCTCATCCTCCTCGACCCTCTACAAATATGTTGTCTGGTGTCAGCCTAGGCCGGCATCATTAAAAAAAAAAAAAAGTTTTTAATTTTTAAATTTTTTCCCTTCAATTCATTTTTTTTTTTTTCCTTTCCTTTTCTCTTCCATTATGGTAAAAAAAATAATTTTTTAAATTCTTTTTAATTTTTTGGGTGGGTGGGTGGGTGAAGGAGAGGGAGGAGCTTATACTGTTTCTTGTAATTTCTGTTTCTTGGTTCATTTTTGTGTGTGATAGCTGAGGCCGGTGTAATTTATTTAGAGGGGGTGGGAGATTATGAAGTGCTGTTTCTTGCAGTTTCTGTTCCTTGGCTTTTGTTGTGGTGTTCTTCGTGTGGTTTTGTTTTCTCCGTTGTAAATTCCTTGTGACTGGTTAGCCTTTGTAGCTTATGTGTGTTAGTTTCCGCATTCGAGGATTTTCCTTAAGATTGCAGCTGTTTTGATCATTGCCGTCCTTTGTATGGTTTCGATAGTCCCTTTGATTCCAATTTCTCCAAATCTTTTCTCCATGTTTTTGGGGATTGTTCCTAGTGCTCCTACGATTAGTGGTATTATTCTAACTTTCTTCATGCTCCATATTTCTTTCAGTTCTCTGGCTAGTTCTGTGTAATTACTTCGTTTTTCCGTGTCTTTGATCTTCACTCTGTTGTCTGCTGGGACGGCGAAATCTACGATTTTACAAGATTTTTCCTTTTTCTCTATTATAATAACATCAGGTCTCCTTGCTTGTATGAGTTTATCTGTTTGTATATCCATATCCCAGAAGATTTTGTGTTTTTCGTTTTCCAGTACTGTTTCTGGTTTATGTTTGTACTATTTGTCTGCATATTCGAAATTCAATGGTTTGCACAGTTCCCTGTGTATTACTTTCCCAACACAATCATGTCTGTTCTTGTATTTTTTTTGAGCAAGTTTGCTACATTCACTTATTATATGATTTACTGTTTCGTCTCTTTGTCCACACAGTCTGCATTTATTGTTTTCCTGGGTTTTATCTATTTTAACTTTAATGTAGTTTGTCCTAACGCATTGTTCTGTGCAGCCATCAGTAAAGATTCCGTTTCTCTGTTCAAGTTTCCTTTTCTTAGCCATGTCCAGCTATTTACGTTGGTTTCTTCTCTTGTGAGTCTTATGAAGCGTCCATGTAGTTGTTTTTCTTTCCATTTTTCTTTTCTTGTCTGTTTGTGTCCAGTTTCGATGCTTCCTGCGTTGTTCGTTGGGACGGTATCTCTTGCTGTGGTGATCAGCTTTTCTGTGTTCTGGTTTATGTATTTCTCCAGCTCTTTTTTAGTGTCGTCCACACAGTCTTCTATACTTACCAGTCCTCTTCCCCCTTCGTTTCTCTTCACGTAGAGTCTGTCTGTATCGTCTTTTGGATGTAGTGCATTGTGCATAGTCATTAATTTTCTAGTCCTCTGATCAAGGTGCCTGAGTTCTTCTTTAGTCCAGTTTATGAATGGTCCAGAATATCTTATTAGTGATACTGCCCAGGTATTTATTCCTTTGATTAGGTTTCCGCTATATAATTTTGTTTCTAAGAGCTTTCTTGTTCTTCTCAGGTATTCTTTTCCAATCTTCTCTTTTATTTCTGTTGATTTGATTGTGTCTGCTTCCAAAACTCCCAAATATGTATAGCTCTCTTGTTCATCTAGCGCCCTCATCTGCTCTTGGTTGGGTAGTTCCATGCCCTCAGTCGTCTCCAACTTTCCCTTTTTAATCTCTAGCAATGCACACTTTTCCATTCCGAATTCCATTTGAATGTCTTGACTGAAGATTCTGGTCGTATTTATCAGCTTTTCCAGTTCCTTTTTGCTTTTTGCAAATAGCTTCAGGTCGTCCATGTACATGAGATGGTTTATTCGTTGTTCTCTGCCTGTGAACTTGTATCCGGCATCACATTTCCTGAGTATGTAGTTGAGTGGCATCATGGCTATGATAAACAGTAGTGGTGATAGGGAGTCTCCTTGGAAAATGCCTATCTTTATTTTTATCTCCGTCAAGTATTGTCCTCCAGCTGTCAGTTCTAATCTCCATGTTTCCATTGCTTTCTTGATGAAATTAATAATCCTGTTGGGTATCTTGTACATTTTTAAACATTCAATTATCCATGCTTGAGGGATTCTGTCGTACGCTTTCTTGTAGTCAATCCATGCCATAGATATGTTCTTTTTCTTGCTTTTAACTTATTATTATTATTATTATTATTATTATTATTATTATTATTATTATTATTATTATTATTATTACGTCAGAAATAAATACAAAGTTTAAGAACAGCTCTGTTAACCTTCTGGTGCATGCTGGTTTATTGTTGCATGATGTATATTTACTCTTGTGAAAATTGAAATCCACATTCATGCATGTATGCATGCATCATTCTATGTTAGTTTAAACGGTTACACATGGCATTCGTGCGACTAGCGTAAGTAGGGAGTCATTTGACAATCATCAGATGTCAGTTTTTAGCACAGTAGTCAATTAGAAGCGAGTCGGCGTAAATCAATTAAATGAGTTTTTGAAAAGTTAGTCGGTTAATTCCTGTATTTATCTATCCCTTTTTTACTTTTTCTAATTTGACCCAGACCAAAAATATACTTCGTCCCAAAAAGATTCAGATGATTATGAATACGTCAACGATAATGAAAAGATGAGTTTATAAACTTACATATTATTACACATTGCTGGTCATATTTTGTCTTTATTTGTTGTATGTATGTATTGTTATGCGTTAGTCATAGTGGAAAAGATTGTGTATGAGTTATTTCCGACTGCTACACTAGATATTCATTTTTTTACGGATGGTTAAGTGAAGACATTTACATCCTCTGCTGTGTCTCAATGTATAGTAGTCACTGTTAACTTGTGTGTGGAATAATCTGCACTTGTGTTTGCATCCATCTCTCCTGATCATAGTGGGACGATCCTTTTTTCGGCCGGCCTATCTATATATTCCTGGGAGAGTTCATCGAGAAATATTAAGCACGTTGCTAGTTGGCCCATTCATCTAGAGTTCTGGCGGCTCTTCCAGTCTATTTTCGCGTCAGGCTTGTTTTCTATTTCTGCCTCATTTTAAGACAGTCCTGTCGAAAATGTTAGGTCAGTTATGTGATAGAAGTTGTTTTACTGGCTCTGGTTTCATGTGGTGGCGTACCATCATAAGGTTTGTGTTCTGGGATCTCATTAAATAGTGGGCCGGGTTTTATGGTCAGTTTCTCAGAGACCTTGGACGATTTACATATGTGAGTGTTTAGCGTCAAAATAAGACGGGTAAGTGATATTCCTCTTTCCGTAACTTTCTCTAATAGTTCCCAAATTTATAATGAAAACTAAAGTTCTTTAATTCATTGTGTGTTTTCTTTCTTTTGAAGAGAGGACTAATTCCATTGAAAAACCTGGGTTTAAAGAACTTTTTCTATATACTATAATATTCCTTTTCGTACTATTTGATTTTATAAAATGTTAAAAGTAGATAACTTTATATTTGTTTATTATCATATTCTTCTACACACACACTCAAAAAGCCCTTTGAACTAACGTCAATTACAACTTGACATGTTTTTGCTGACTCTACAGTGATTCGACCCGTCGAGGTTAATAGTATCGAAATGAAGAATTAAAAAAAAGCTATAGTATAGTCACGCCTGACAAAGTTGTTTTACAACGAAAGCTTGCAAAAAATTAAATAAATTATTTATCATTTAAATTTCACCATGTGTTGGCTTTTCAAAATTTAATTTAAATACATTTTCATATGTGCTTCAAAGATGTTGTCAATTGCCTCATATATATATATATATATATATATATATATATATATATATTTATAACAATATTTTTAATAAATATTACATTATCATTACCTACATACAGCGAAGTTTTTCGGACTTATTGCTTTTATCAGTGTAGGAAGTTATCATTACATACTGTCGTAGGGCGCAAACCTCGTTCACAAGGTAAGCCTAGACTCCACACGTTATCGCCCTATCGCTACAGCTACCGGCAACCACGTGATTAAAGGAGAAATTAAGTTTTATGTGTGCCTTGAAGAAGCGGACGGCAGACAGAAGACAGTCAAGAGGGTTCAACGAACGTTCTCGGAAGCTAAGTGACAGTGTATGTTAAACATCCCCGAAAAAACTAACATTTTATTTCTTAAAGGGGCTTCATGAAATAAATATTAAATGACTATTACTTGCAGACGCCGGCGTATTGCTTTCATCAGTGTATAAGTGATAGTTACAGATGATTGCAGGACGCGAACCTCGTTAACAAAATCAGCTTAGACTCCGCAAACTATCGCTTTATCCCAACGGCCACAGGGACCTACAACGTGATTAAGGAGCAAATAAGGTCATATTGATGCCTTGAAATGTAATGGTGTTCTAATCGACTCGATATAATTAATTGTTCCCATATTAAATTGTATACTAACTCAATTTAAGAGGACATTCTCGCCTAACATATGTACTGCCTCTTTAAGACGGCTTACTTTCCACTGTTAGTTTTCTTCATGTAATTTTGATTTCGTTCCACATGGATAAATGGTTTCGCTTCCAGTCAAATACAAGAAACTCTCAATCTTTTTTGCATTTTATTTTCATTTCATTATTTTTATCGCGTGTTGTTGTATTTCTTGTTTTCATTGGCGTTTGTAACTCAGGGCAGTCCGTTGTGTACAGATTTGTCCGGCAGAAACTCGGGAGCTCATGCGTGAAAGATTTACCGGCATTCCGGGTAAACAAACAAACATTTGGAGCCAAGTATCTGACAGTAGAATTGAAATACGACAATCCGAACTATTTGGGTAAAGGACGCGTGAATAGTGCAAGTCGAGGGAGAGAAGACAACTAGAATGCAGGAGAAAGACATACTTACCGCATATATATATATATATATATATATATATATATATATATATATATATATATATATCTATATACAAGTAGAAGGTAAGAATAAAGATTGCAAGAATACAATATCTGTTTAAATAGATGTATTTTCCATTCCTTAGGCCATGGGTTTTCATAGAATGAAATCTAATCCTCAAAAAAGATTTTGTATATATTCCATAAAAAGATTTTGTATATATTCCATAGTTGTATGTATATATATATATATATATATATATATATATATATATATATATATCTTATATTATATGTATATCTTTCCAAATTATGACTTTTATAAATTTTCCTACCAATTTATCTCTCTGTATTCCTCAGATGATAAGATTTTCATAATTTAAAAAAACATGGCTTAAGGACGAACATTTTTTCAAACACCTTGTTTAGAGCAACTGAAGACATCATACATATTGTATTTTTACAATTTCTATTCTCACCTTTGACTTGTCTATTTAATAGCTCTATCAACCATATCGAACATCAATTGTTTCATAATAGGTTCTTATTTAAAATATACATTATATTTTTGTTTTCGTGTTCTTTACCTATATATATATATATGTATATATATATATATATATATATGTCTAAAAAAGAAGGACAATGCAATTTTAATTTTCAGGGATACTAACTAAATTAAACATATCACAGATTTAGCATTCGTAGAAGCTAACTTGCCGCTGGGAAATCTACAAATACAGAAAGTGATTCAAGTATATTACAGGGAAACATTAACAGAGGGACTTAACTTAAATTGTAAAATATTAAACGGGGATCATAAGCTGTTGACCATGTTGGTGTTTTGGAGATTTAAAAACAGAACAGCTCTAAAATTCATGGCTCTCTATTGGTTCTGATAAAATAACCACTTCCTTAGTTAGTATTTCACTAATATCTATCTATCTATCTATCTATATATATATATCTATATATATATATATATATATATATATATATATATATATATATATAATTAAAATAAGAAATAATAATAATAATAATAATTATTATTATTATTATTATTATCATTATTATAAAAAAAACATTACCATTAAGACTACAATGTGATATGACAATGTGCATATACAATAATAATAATGCTAATTATAACAATAACAACTATACTACTACTACTACTACTACTACTACTACTACTACTACTACTACTACTACTACTAATAATAATTATAATACGCGGAAGTAGCTAGAGAACTGAAGAATGTCAGTATAATACCAATAATCGTAGGAGTACTAGGAATACTCCCGAAAAAAAAACGTAGAAAAGACTGGGAGAAATTGAAGTCAAAGAGATAATCGAAACCATACAAAGGACAGTAATGATAAAAACAGCTGCAATCTTAAGGAAAATCCTTGATTTCGGAAACCAAACCGAATAAGCTAGAAACTCACATGGAATTTACAACAGGAAAACAACAAAACTACACGATGAATACCGCATCACGAACCAAGAAACATTACTTCATGAGCTCCCCCTCAATAAATTACACATCATCACATAAAAATAAACCAATGAACAGAAATTGCCAGGAACACTATAAACTCTTCCCCTATCTTCCCCTTCTACACCACCAAACAACATAAAAATTAAAAATTAATTATTTTTTTTAAATAATAGAGAAAGAAAAAAAAAGAAAGAAAAAATTGTGCCGGCTTAGGTAGACACCTGACAAAATATTTATTGAGAGTCGAGGAGGATGAAAAGGGACAGCACAAACCAAACCTCCACTTAAAAAATGCGGAGAATGCTGGGACTATGGAGAAGCTTATTGCCACCAAAATCCCAGAAAAACCAATGGTCTTTACTATGGAAAAACCAATGGTAATAGGCTGGTTCGATACCGCAAGTTTATTTGTGGTTATTATCGACACCAGCTGAAGAATACTGCATATCTGGAGAGGCTTGTTGTCACTCACACTCTCGGAAATACAACTGGTTCTTCTCGGTCGTTGACCAATCACTGATGATGACCTGTGTTATAACTGCTAGTAAGTACAAATAATAATTATAATACACTAACGAACCATTCTCTGCTATAAAATAATAAAGGAATAAAAGAAGTAAGGTCTATTTTATATTCCAATAAACATGTTTTATTGTTTTTATTTTTTTTATTTGTTTCACATGTTCTAAAACATAACATTTCTGTGAGATCTATTTTACGGTCCGTTTCATTAGTCGTGAGCCAAACAACATTTTATATGTCAATATCTTCTCTGCAACACTACAAAATAATCAGAAAAAATCAACAAAGAATAAATAGTTCTTGAATTAAAATGTATTTGTTACATAACTACTGACATTCAAACGTAGCGAGAGCAAAGGGGGGGAGAGAGAACTTCTTTATTACTTCAGGCAGAAATCCTTCCGGACTGAGGCATTTCTCCAAAACCACCTCACCGGCCGAAAATAACGCGTAATGTTCACGAGAGGATTAATAGTGACTTCAATCTCTCCCCCCAGCACCTCCGATGATACAATTTACATAGACATTCTCATAGTCGTTTTACTCTATAAAATTCGAACAGTATATCACTTTTTCTCTATAAATTTCGTAAACACAGTCCTAAATCTTCACTCATCAACTTACGGCATCTCAAGCCTTTTTCATTAAACGTCTCTTAAAACCACGAATCTTTTCACGGCATCTCAGCCCTTTTTCAATTACGGCCTCTTTAAAACCACTACCGTTTACGGCATCTCAGGCCTTTTTCAATTACAAATATTTTCACGGCATCTCAAGCCTTTTTCAATTACGAATCTTTTCATTTATACGTATCTTAAAGTCTCTAAACAGTTCTCAAACAAATCTCAAATAGATCTCAAAGGTTACCTTAATTTCTTCTGTTCTCTTCTTTGGCCTGTGATTCGTCTAGTCTTCGCCGCTGTGTCGTCTCGATCAAAGGAAGAAGTATGTCTCAGACAAAAGGAACAAACGAGACCCGGGTTTTCTTGAGGGAATATTTCACACAGTTTTATTTATTCTCAACACACCATTTTCTTACTTTTCGGTTCGGTTGTCGTCAGGGGGATTCCGGCTTCGATTCTCTCACACTCGGGCTATTTTCTTTTCTTCTGGGGATATCTTTTGGCCCTCCCACAGCGGGGCCCTGCCCGTTTTTCGGCTACATTTTCACAGCCGATCTGCACGGTCTCGCTTCTAGGTACAGACTGATTTCTAAAAACTAATTTCTTATTTTCTCTGGTGACGTAATTCTCGTTCCCACGCAGACTATGGGGACAAAACCGTCTCACTCTGATCTCTGACTCAAAGGTCACGTCAGGTTTCTAGATTTGTTTTGACTATTCCTGAATCAAACACTTCTCTGACTCATTTCTGAGTCCAGAAACAAAACCTATTTTTCGAATAACAAAACTAGCTATTTGATACTAGTTAATCTACCCGTTTGAAATACAGGGCCCGTCATAATATAACACTCCTCTCCACCTTATCTTTCAAAATTTCTTCCCTGAAGAAATTTACACAAATATCCAAATCCATCACCAACACTTTTTTTTTTAAAATACACACGCACATATTCATCTAATCATCGGTACACGACCGATTGCTGATCGGGCGTATTGCCGCGATATGGGGGCACAAAAACAGAAACCCCTTTCCTTAAGCTGTAAACTTAAATGGTCAGCCTCTCAAAATTACAAGAGGTACCGTTTTCCTACCACTGTCTAATCTGGACCATATACTTCGAACATTCCAGTGCCCCGGCGCAAACGTCCGCGAACAATCACCCATGTCTCTAACTCCCAGCCCTGTTCATTAAACGTGGAGGACCCCATCCCATGGATCTATCTAGTCGATACGGTATTGAGCGAAATGTCACATCGAATCATCCTGCTCCCGGAACACGCCGAATGACCACAAACTAGGCCCAACCTATAATCTTATAATTAAATCCAATTAACACCCGGTACCTCTTTTTTTTAAAAATCGATCCCCATGGTTCTATCCGCCCCGACGCGCGCACCCGGGTCACACCACACCCCAGCTTAACTCCATCCCCACTGGTGTTGAGCAGACACCAATTCTATGCGTTCCCTTCCCGTGTCCTTATCTATGCGGTGAGGGGGTGGGGTATCTTCGCAGCACACTCGTCGGCAAACATCCAAAATCCACAAAAAACAATGGGACCACAATTTCAAAGCTTAACATTTTACACAACTTTCACACACTCTATCGGCGCAGTTGGGCACACCTGGGTCACAAAAACAACAATCTCTATAACTGACCACCTTCCTTTTCTCGTGGTCCCACAGAATGACCATCACCGTCGTTCTCCCGTTCGCAATTTTAACGTATGCAGGCTTTACCACAAGCCTCGCCACTAACCCATGGGTACTCTATAAAAGAGAGCATACGAGCAAACGCCGGGAATCCCTCATTGACTTTCCAAGCCTGTACATACTCTGTACACGGGGATTTTTCCCGATAAAATCAACCCAGTCCAAGGGTTTCCGCGATCCGACCCAAACCAACTCTAGCTGCCCGAGCCTAATCAACTCAAATCGCCCGGCTGACCCACGTAACATTCAATTTAAGAACTGTCTTTTTTTTTTTCAATTACATTTTTAAATTTCTCCATCCTCTAAATGGTAAAATCTCATTCACTCAAGCATTGGAAACCCGGAATCCTCCATGTAACAAATACATCAAAATACATCAAAAAACATCAAAAAAAAAATAAAATTCATTCCACCCAACAACAACAAAAAAAATAAAACCGAAACCGACAGAACCAATGGAGAACACATCTCCACAACACAATATAACATAATTCAAAAAAGAAAGGGAAAAGAGAACAGCGCCCGACACAGCGGGCCGACATGCCGCCAAACTCCAGCCCGGACGCCACCAGATCACCCGTCGTTGTCGTCGTTATTTTTCTGCCACCTTCATAGCAGTTTTCAAGGCCCACGGGCGCCTTCTTTCTCTCTCTCTCTCCCTCTCTCTCCCTCTCCCTCTCTCTTTTTAACACGCATATTCCGACCTCGCGCGCACATTTTTTTTTTAAACAATCTCTTTTAACATTTCAATTCTTCTCTCTTCTTTCTCTCTCTCTTTCTAGGACGCACACACATTCCAAAAAACAAAAGACATCGGCCACAGGGTGGCACATCGGTCCCTCTCTTTCCACGCTCTCTCCGTCTCTGTCTCTCTCTTTCCAACACATTCTCTCTTTTTTTCTTCTTAACACGCACACTCCGTCCTCGCGTGTACATGCCATTTCAGCACATCCACCCTTTTTTAACATTTCACTTCTTCCTCTCTTTCTCAATTGCATACCTCCCTCGTTTCTCCTTTTTTCTTTTTTTCGCCCGTCACCGCCTTTGTCCCCTCACCAACACAAACCAGAAAAAAAATTACAGCAACAAATTTTTAAAACACAACACAAAAAAAACATAATTACGGCAAATCGTCCTTTTCTTTCTAACTAGAATGTACTTTTCCTACAAAGTCTTAACAATTGTTTTTGCGCGTGTGTGTGCGTGCGTTATTCTTTCTTTTTTTTGTGAATCTTAACAATTAATAAAATCTCTTTCTGCGTAATCTAATAATTGTGTGTGCGTGCGTTCTTTTTTTAACAAAATGTGTCCTTTTTTTTTTTTCTTTCTTTTTTTGTGAATCTTAACAACTAACAAAATGTGTCTTTTTCTCTCTCTGCGTGATCTAATGATTGTGTGTGCGTGCGTTTTTTTCTTTTTTTTTAACAAAATGTGTCTTTCTTTTTTCTTCTTTCTTTTTTTTGTGAATCTTAACAATTAACAAAATGTGTCTTTTTCTCTTTCTATTGTGTGTGCGTTCTTCTTTCTTTTTTTTTTTTTTTTTTTAACAAAATGTGTCTTTCTTTTTTCTCTTTCTTTTTTTTTGTGAATCTTAACAATTAACAAAATGTGTCTTTCTTTTTTTTTCTTCGTAATCTAATAATTGTGTGTGCGTTCTTCTTTTTTTTTTTTTTTTTAACAAAATGTGTCTTTCTTTTGTGTATCTCAACAATTTTCCCTTCGTGTCTCGTTCCTTTTTTTTCTTCCTTTTTCTATTACTTTAACTTCGTAAGAGTTCCTTTTTTTTTTTTTTTTAAATTTATCTATCCAACATAAAAATACGAGGTACTCACTGTTCGTTGACATCACTCTCCGTTGATCTCCCTCTGTCTTCGCTTGCTTCTGGACCCCAAGATTTTCGCTGTAGCAACGCGGTTCGTTTCAACCTATTTCTTGTGGAAATAGCAGGTCACGGCAACCAATTAAATATATGTTGCATACACGCTCACATTAAACGTCACGCGAGCAAAGGGGGGGGGAGAGAACTTCTTTATTACTTCAGCAGACAGAGATCCTTCCGGACTGAGGCATTTCTCCAAAATCACCTCACCGGCCGAAAATAACGCGTAACGTTCACGAGACGATTAATGGTGATCTCAATCTCTCCCCCCAGCACCTCCGATGATACAATTTACATAGACATTCTCATAGTCGTTTTACTCTATAAAATTCGAACAGTATATCACTTTTTCTCTATAAATTTCGTAAACACAGTCCTAAATCTTCACTCATCAACTTACGGCATCTCAAGCCTTTTTCATTAAACGTCTCTTAAAACCACGAATCTTTTCACGGCATCTCAGCCCTTTTTCAATTACGGCCTCTTTAAAACCACTACCGTTTACGGCATCTCAGGCCTTTTTCAATTACAAATATTTTCACGGCATCTCAAGCCTTTTTCAATTACGAATCTTTTCATTTATACGTATCTTAAAGTCTCTAAACAGTTCTCAAACAAATCTCAAATAGATCTCAAAGGTTACCTTAATTTCTTCTGTTCTCTTCTTTGGCCTGTGATTCGTCTAGTCTTCGCCGCTGTGTCGTCTCGATCAAAGGAAGAAGTATGTCTCAGACAAAAGGAACAAACGAGACCCGGGTTTTCTTGAGGGAATATTTCACACAGTTTTATTTATTCTCAACACACCATTTTCTTACTTTTCGGTTCGGTTGTCGTCAGGGGGATTCCGGCTTCGATTCTCTCACACTCGGGCTATTTTCTTTTCTTCTGGGGATATCTTTTGGCCCTCCCACAGCGGGGCCCTGCCCGTTTTTCGGCTACATTTTCACAGCCGATCTGCACGGTCTCGCTTCTAGGTACAGACTGATTTCTAAAAACTAATTTCTTATATTCTGTGGTGACGTAATTCTCGTTCCCACGCAGACTATGGGGACAAATCCGTCTCACTCTGATCTCTGACTCAAAGGTCACGTCAGGTTTCTAGATTTGTTTTGACTATTCCTGAATCAAACACTTCTCTGACTCATATCTGAGTCCAGAAACAAAACCTATTTTTCGAATAACAAAACTAGCTATTTGATACTAGTTAATCTACCCGTTTGAAATACAGGGCCCGTCATAATATAACATATTGACAAAAACCTACACTATACAGTAGTTCAATTTTGTGCGAACACACACACACCCACACACATATATATATATATATATATATATATATATATATATATATATATATATATATATACACAAAAAACAATAATTAAAACAATAATCATGATAAATAATAATAATAATAATAATAATAATAATAATAATAATAATAATAACAACAACAACAACACAATTAAAACACTACACTTAAGAACCATTCTGTGATATGGCAGTTAGTATATAAACTTATATAGGAATAAAAGATGCATGAACAAATAAATGAAAAGCTTAACTACCTTTGGTACCAAATAGGTATATATATATATATATATATATATATATATATATATATATATATATATATATATATATTTATGCACCTATTTTCTTCAATGCATGTTTCATAAATTAGTGCAGATTACTTGTCTCTGCATGTTTATTTTAAATCCTTTCTAGATATATGATTAATGTTCGAGTCCCAGGTTGAAGCTGGCAAATGAACTTTCCTTACTGGGTGCAATTGTAATTTCAGTCGTTCCGGAGTCATCTTCAGGGGTGGATTTTGAGTAAAGAACACTCGCTTTTAAATGATTTAGTGTTGTTTTGTCAGAAAGGGTTAATCCTAGTTGTAGTATTAATATTAACTTGTAATCACATTTTTGTTCATCATTTTGGATTCATGCGAATTTTTATTATTATTATTGTTCCTTCGAATTATAATTTAATAATAATAATAATGCATTTGTTGCATAATTATTTTTTGTTAAATTTATTAATAAACAAATTATTATTGTTCCTTCGAATTATAATTTAATAATAATGATAATAATTCATTTGTTGCATAATTATTTTTTGGTAAATTTATTAATGAACAAATTATTATTGTTCCTTCGAATTATAATTTAATAATAATAAGAAAAATTCATTTGTTGCATAATTACTTTTTGTTAAATTCATTTATAAACAAATTATTATTGTTCCTTCGAATTATAATTTAATAATAATAATAATAATAATAATTCATTTGTTGCATAATTTTTTTTTGTTAAATTTATTAATAAACAAATTATTATTGTTCCTTCGAATTATAATTTAATAATAATAATAATAATAATTCATTTGTTGCATAATTATTTTTTGTTAAATTTATTAATAAACAAATTATTATTGTTCCTTCGAATTATAATTTAATAATAATAATAATAATAATAATTCAGTTGTTGCATAATTATTTTTTGTTAAATTTATTAATTAAATTTATTAATAAACAAATAATATGTACATCAAAAAGAAGCATTTTATTCTTAATGTGAGTGTTTGAAATCAGAAAAAAACATATGCTATGATAATAAGACATGTTATTGAATTAATTTTAACGAACAAATTATCAAAGGACATTTTATTTTCTCTTACTAACGCTACTTTTTATTACACTTCATAACATTTCCTAATTCTATATAAAATGTCGAATTTTAGAAAAAGTGTTTTGAAAAATTTGAAAGTGCAAATATTAATTTTTGTTATTCAGAAATTATTACAAACACGTTTAAGTTTTTATTTTTATCGTCTATACGTCACCTGGCGCTGTATTTGTTTCAAGATAAAACAGCAAGTCACAAAGACATAAACATCTTTGATTTAAGTGTAAGATAATGAAGAGTGGCAAAAATGAATCGTGGACGAGTCCATTGTGGGTGGGACGTCGAGAAAGAAAAATGAAGGCGACTTGATAACGGTTAAAAAGCAGAAGGTTCCGCAATGCAAAGAGACTTGAACGACGGCGGTTTCAAAAACGTGAAGAGCCGAAGCGCTTGGTGATCGAGGTACCGAAGTATCGGAAGAATGGGAGTTTACCGATGTTTATGGCACCGATACTTTATTGGATATGGTATCCAAGCCTGTATTGTTGTTAGACTTTCGTGCCCGCTGACTAAAAATGGGGCTGATAAGCAAGTTGGTACAGTGAAGGAATACCCTGACTTGTACTTCATGAAAGCGCTTGTGGACCGATTGATTTAGTTCACGCTCGGATAGACAATGCAGAGTCACTTGCTTTCCAATCGGATGTATATACGAACGAGGTTCAAGATGAAACCAAGTCGGTTATCTCAGCAAGAAAAAGACTTTCATGAGACAAACATACGTCAAAAGATTGTGGAATATGTGTGCGTAGCCGGCGTAAACCATCCGGTAATGGTAAAGATAGAAAACCAAAGTGTGTTCATATAGGTTCTGTTCTTTGTCATTCTTGTTGGATCTTACCGGGTACCCTGAAAGAACGGGTAATATAATATAACCAGTTTCTCGTAAATATGATAATGTTATTAGGATATTAAAATAATACATTAGTAGGTCTACATATAAAAACAAAACAGCCAGTAATTAATTAAATTATTTTTGATAACAATGAAAGCATCCTGAAATTCCACTAATACTTATTCTCTAAAATGAGTCTGAATGGTTCCCGCCAAAACCATCACTTATATATTTAAAAGTGTATGTTCTGTACTGGATCCCTCTGAAAAAACCCGAACCGACTAGGTTACCAAACCAGTACTGTAAGTTCATTGGCCAGTTCAAGTCTTCAGGCATATATAAAGATAAACGCTATAACATATGCAGACGTAAATCACTAGTACTAATTTACGAAGCATATATACATATACATAGGATCGCTGCACTATAATTAGGAAAGAATGATAATGGCTGCCCAAGATCAAGGCTTCATGACTAATGCCTTAAAAAAATGAGTAGTCTCAGCGACAAGTGCAGTAGAACCTTTGATCTTTTTAAACAAACTGAAATAAAATAAAAAAGAGACACTGTACAGAGTAATGTACAGAAACCAGTGTCTACCAAGGCTGCATCTGCCAAGAGAAGCAGGGTCTCTCAGAAATTGACCATAAACACGGAGCCACTATGTAATGAGATCCCAGGACACAAACCGTACGCCACCACCAAGAAACTAGAGCTAGTAAAACGACCTCTATCACAAAACTGGCCAAACATTTTGAGGCAGAAATGGAAAATAAGCTTGCCACGAAAATAGGTTGGAAGCACAACCAGAAATACACGAATACCTTCAATTGCGGAAAACTGCAAGAATGGGCCAACCAACAATGTGCTAAATATTTTCTGGATGAACTATCCTAGGAATGCATAGATAAGAAATGTTCTATAGACTAGTTGAAAAGAGTATCACTCCACTATGATCAGGAGAGAATGTTAATGGCTGCCCAAGATCAAACCTTCATTACAATGCCTTTAATAAGATGAGTGGTCTCAGCAATATCAAGTGCAGGTTCTTCCACATAGAAGTGAAGAGTGTTAACTACCTGACATCCAGTTGTAATGTCCTGCTGGGGGATGGCTACTATACAATGTGACACAACGAACTGTGCAAATATCTTCAGTGAACCATTAGCAAAATGTTGAATATCTAGTGTAGCAGCAAGTCTTGGAAGCATAAACCAGACAGAATAGTTGGAAATAAATCATACACCATCCTCTCTGCCTATGCAAGCCTTACACCTAAATATCTAGAAGACGGGGCTGTAAAATCTTACATGAATGTAGGGACAAAAGAGAGAAAATAGAAACCTTAGTTGAAGTCAGTGTTCCTAATGATTCTGGATTAAAAAGATCTGAAAGGGAAAATATAATGAAATACTAAGGTCTTATGTACGACATGAAAAATAAATTGAATCTCTGACAGATTTTCATCTTTCCGGTAATTATAAGAGCAACCACACTTGGGAAAAATGATTTGAAAGACTACATGGCGAATATTCCCAATGAACCAAGTTCAAGAGAGATACAAGCAATTGCCCTTTAAAGGACGGTTTGAATCTTTTAAAAGATATCTCGGTTTGAGTCTCTGAAATAGCGAGTAAATGGCTAGCACCCGTATATATATTATATATATATATATATATATATATATATATATATACATATATATATATACATATACATATATATATATATATATATATATATATATATATATATATATATACATATATATATATATATATATATATATACATTATAACCATAACCAATAATTTATAATTAATGGTTACCATATTGTATTAAATTCTATACTAAGTCTGCATAGTAGGTCATTGTGGCCCAACATATTTGTTGCATCTTCGAGTCGTCTTACTCTCCACTGCTCTTCTCTATCTATAATGTTTATGCCGTCCGATAATAGTAGATTGTTTCAAATGTCCCTCCATATGTGGTCAGCCATACTCGACTTTCTGATATCTTTACGTACTACGGCTTTCCGGTATTCTTTTTGTGGCCGACATGTCTCACTTTTGGATATTTTACAACGCTTACATGGAATCGCACACACACATTTCTTAATCATTTTCTTTGTAGGAGGTTTGACTCTCACAAGATGATTTCTGAGAGTTAAGTCGCTCCTGAATACTGTGCTGATTTCATATGGATTAAATATTCGTTAGATAGTTTCCCGACCCATTGAGCTGAAGCCTTACATTTTTGCCAACTTCTACGTTAGCGACCGTTATACCGCCACGTGTTAGTCAAGTAACGAAGACAATAGAGATTTCATGTTAATTAGTTTGATCTCTATTTAACGCTTTTAGATATTGAAATTTAAATATTACTTAGAGAAAACAATTAACAGTGTGTATGATCAATCAGAGGTGGGACAATAACAAACTTACGTTTTGAGGACTTGATGGACTTTTAGAGACTGAATAAAGACCTGGTCCACCGAATAGAAAGCCTAGACATGACCTCAACAGCCTAGACATTACATAGATCAACGTAGAAAAAAAACAAAGTGACGACCAACTGCATCACAGGCATTAGGGCATAAAGGTCAAAGATGAGGAAAAAAAGCTATCAGCAGTTTCAAGTGCATTGGGACGGTTGGGACGGATGATGGGGCTATGACTGAAATCCTTGCTAGATTTACGCAGACAACAGAGATATTTGCAAGATTAAGGCTTCTATGGAATGACAGAAACATAAAAGTCAGTAAAAAATCAGGCTGATGCGCTCCCTGCTAATTTTCATATTTATGTATTGCGTATGAGTCGTGTTCTCTAACTATTGACCTAAGGAGAGAAATACAGTCCACAAAAATGAGATGGTTCCGAAAGATCCTCAAATCTCTTATCGGGACCACATAACTAATGAAGTAGTAAACAATGGACTCATCCAAGCAGTCGGGTCATATGAGGATCTACTGAATACTGTTAAAAGGAATATTATATTATGTGGTACGGTCACGTCACTACGTTCATCAGATCTCGTAACGACAATCCTGTACAGAGAGGACATGGATGGACAACATCCGATAGTGGACAAGACTAGGGCTGAGTAACACGCCCAAGAAGACAGAAGCTCGGGAGGGGGCGCGAAAACTGGTTTCCAGGTAATATTTAGTACCCCAACAGTCACCCAGACTACGGGACAGATTATATTGATAGTGACAATTATTTTAAAAATGTTTTGATTTGTAATCACGTAACATTACCGATTATAGTTTTAACTACATTTAACAAAATTAAATCTAAAAAAAGAATGTAAACGTTGTGATAGAAACATGTATAAATAAATATAAATATGTAAATATGAATAGGAATGAATGGCCAAAATTTAAGTAAATAGCTCTGTTTATTATTGAGCACTATTATATAAAAACAGTAAAAGTTCTCCGACGTTTTGATCCTGTAGATACAAATTTTACCTAGAGTAATATATATATATATATATACATATATATATGTATTATATATTGTGTATATATATATTGTATATATATATATATATAATATATATATATAATATATATGTATATATATATATTGTATATATATATATATATATATATATATAAGTATATATATATATATTGTATATATATATATATATATATTGTATATATATATATATATATATATATATATATATATATATATATATATATATATAAAAGTATCAACATTATTATGCTCAAGATTTGAAAGATTCTGAGTATATATGGAATGTGATAAGTTTCTTTTTCTTTTCTATTTGTAAGGTTTTTCTATTTTGGAGATGATTATACAATTGGTTTTGTTGTTGCTTCAAAATATGCCATCCGGAGTTGAAAAATCGAATGTGAAACCTAATGTTGATGTTTGCGTGACAACTTTGACAACGCAGCTAGTATTCTGGCGCAGTCGACACGGACATAACGAAAGAAAAACAAACACGCACAAAACCTAAAAAAAGCTAAAACAAATATTAAAAATACGCGCTTTTAAAAGAAATAAAAAATATTAAAAATATTTTTTCAAAATATCACTTTCTTTTCAATTATAGGAAAACAGTCGGCAATCGAATTGACAACATAACGGAACTTTAAGCTGACGGAAATGTCAATTGTGCTTCGACTTTTGGGAAGGGCTCGAATCATTTGATGAGGAGCCTGGAATAATAGGATGAGGAATAATCCAGAGTCTGACAATACTTGAATCATATGAAGTGTATTAAGGTATTAGAATAAAATCTGTGGTACGTCATATGTTCGATTATTAATTATAATATGGGCGAGTGTTAAGATTTTATCTCGTGTGTCCGATTAGAGTTCATTGTATGTCACAGTGTAGCAAAAGGTTCGGCTATTTGGCGTCAGATTCCTATCAATTTTTCAGGAAATGTTAGAATATGCCTTTTACTTTCTCTTGCTTGTTTGAGCTTTACCAAAATTCAATCTAGATCCGTACAGACATGATAACTGAACAGCGTTTTTCGCATCAGCTTGTTGAGAGAAAATAGAACGTGGATAATCAGAATCAATCTTATAGAAAGGACATCTTAGAACAAGCATGACGTACGAATAAAGAATAATATATTCTCGTTAATATAATAAAATTATATATATTTTACGGATGGCTAAGTTGTTAACGATGCGGACTGAGAACCTGAGTGTTTCGGTTTCGAATCCAGTTCGTTCCACAGAAACACTTTTATCAAAACCTACAACTGACCCTGTGTCTAACTTCCAAGAGAAGAAGTAAATATAATACATGCTTTGCGTGATCGTTCTTTAAGCCCAGTTCTCCACAACAACGTCTCAACAACGTCTTGTTTCAAGTCTGACAGATTCTCAATTCCTTCGGAACAATCATAGGTTAATTTGTGACATTCTAAATGGAGTTGGACACCAATAGAGCAAGCTTCAACAGTCGTATTTTTGTTTTCTGAAAAATACAATTAAAAAAAATATTCGCAAACTCGAATTACACGTACACCTGTGAAAGACTTTTCACTATATAATCACACATCTACCTATTCATGACAACTAATCAAAGCGAAGACTCAGGTTAATTAGATGTAATGGTTGTCATCCGAAACATAACGGTCCCTATAGGATTGTAATTTGATTAATTGTAAGACAATTTCTGAAAAGTATTTGTTGACATAAAATGTTAAGATAACTATGTTGCTATCTGCAGGGACGAATTCCCACGATAATTCGTTCCACAGACGGAAAATCCTTGCAAATTTCGATAGACACATGGAAGGAAAAAGTAAAGTCTGTTTTCCAGTAGTGTATGTGTATCTAGTCCAGGTTAGATGACTTTATATGTTTATATATTTGAATGTACAGGATTCGCACCTAAACTAATATACTGCTCATTATGAATGTTGGAACACAGCTGCTAAGAGTACTTGATCAAACTCTGATCTCTCTTAAGTTTGATATAGTTTCATGCAAATAGGGTAATAGAGGGGTTAGTGTTGAGGTTAGGGTTTTGGTTAGGGTTAGGGTTAAGTTTAGGGTTAGGGTTAGGATTAGAGTTTGCGTTAGGGTTAGGGTTAGGGTTAGGGTTAGGGTTAGGGCTGAGGTAAGGGTAAGGGTTAGGGTTGGGATTAAGGTTAGGGTTAAGGTTAGGGTTAAGGTTAGGGTTCCGGTTAGGGTTAGAGTAAGAGTTAAGGTTAGGGTTAGGTTTAAGGTTAGGGTTAGGTTTAGGATTATAACATTGATAATAGAGTAATAGAAGGGTAACATCCTTTCATGAAAATTCGGATAACCTTGATTTTTGTGAACTGTAAAGTATATGAATTAGATCTCAAGTAATAACTAGTCTTCATATCTCAGTAGTTAAAGGATTTAAACGGGTTTTGAATGGACATGATACAAACACAATCTCCGATTTAAAAATAAAAATATTTCAAGCTTGCACAGAATTTTATCCAAAACCATTCCACACAAATCAAGTACTATTCACTGAATTAAAATTTATTTACATATATATATATATATGTATATATATATACATATATATACATGTACGTGTATATATATATATATATATATATATATATATATACACGTACATGTATATATATGTATGTATATATATATATATATGGTAAAATGAAAAAGGAAAACCAAAAACTGGATGTTTTTTATGTGTACATCAACGTTTCGTCTTTATTTATAAGACTTCATCAGGATGATGATATAGGGAAAAGATATCATGCAAGTACAGATACATGTAGGGTAGACATGTTGGGAAGAAAAATAAAATAAAATGAAAAATAATGGCAGCGTCTTGGTGGACGTCCGTACTTGTTAGAGAATGAAAATGAGTGACGAAAATGAGTGGGAGAAAAGGGGAAGGGTGGAGGGAGCAAGGACTACTGTGGCTGGCGATGAGAGAAAGAGGTGGGGGATGAGCAGGGGTAAAATGGATGGCAGAGAGAGATTGGAGGAAGAGAGGGAGGGGGTGTTTGACCAGATGGCTGTGGTCAAGATTGAAGGGGAAGAGTGAGTTGGAATGTTTGTGTGTGGGGGGGGTGTATGCAGGGAAAATGGGGATGGGTAGAGAGGGAGGGGGGCTGTGATTTTGGTGGATGGGCGAAAGTTATGGTCTTAGAGAGCGTTTTGAGAAAATGAGGGAATTCAAGAAGAGGTATGGGAGAAAATAGATGAGAGGGGGAAGAGGGAGGATTTGTCGTGATAGGGTGTGAAATATTTGAAATATTTGGAAAATGATAGCAATGAGTGAGGGATTGGAGTGGGTGGGGGAGGGCGGTGATTGAAAGGGTGGGTGAGGAATATTTGAAATATTTGGAACATGAGAAAGTTTATTTGGACTGTAGTATTAAAAATGTGAGGGAAAAAAGTAAGGGAAAAAAAAAGAAGATTCAGGGAGAAGAAGGAAGGGTGTGGGTGAATGGAAGAGTGTCATAAAGGTTAGAGATGAAAATAAAAGTTAGCCATGATCAGGCAAAATACTTAGTTCTGTGAGGATGATCTTGCTTATTAAGGGTGATAGGTTAAAGAAACCATTTCGTTGCTTGATGGTGGTGGAGGAGGTGATGAGGGCAGTTTCCAATAATCTTCGCCGAGATTTGTTGTGGATGTGTTTAGTGATTTTGGC
This sequence comes from Sepiola atlantica, assembly GCA_963556195.1. Classification (NCBI taxonomy): domain Eukaryota; kingdom Metazoa; phylum Mollusca; class Cephalopoda; order Sepiida; family Sepiolidae; genus Sepiola; species Sepiola atlantica. Next base: position 43,852,936 of record OY744539.1, read on the forward strand.
TTGTTCAAATTTGAATGCATGATCATATTCTAGAGCATGGGAGAAAAGTGCACTAAGAGGGTTGTTGTTTTTTATGTCCCTTTTATGTTCATTTAATCGTTTCTTTAATTCACGTTGTGTTCCTCCCACGTAGAATTGATGGCAATCATTGCAAGGGACAGTGTATAAGCCGGCATGGGATGTGGGTGTTTTTTGGAAATGTCTAGATGTGTTTAAAGTTTGTTTTATGGATTGAGAAGTGGTTTGTACTGTTGGAATGCCTAGTTTGTTGAGCGTGTTGCATATGGATGTGTTATTGGAATGTGTGGGTAGGAGAAGGGGTCTGTCTATGAGAGAGGTGTTAGGGGTTTGATTTTTTTGTGTGGTGTTTCTGGAGAATATTTGGAAGGCTTTTTTCTTGGCATTTAATATGAAATGTGTGGGGTATTGCAATGTTTTTAGGGAATTAAAAATGTATTTTATTTCTTCATCTATGTGTGGGGGGCTACATATTCTAAGGGCGCGTAGGAAGAAGCCTATAATTATACCTGTTTTGATCTTGCTATGATAGTGGGAGTAGAAATGTATGTAGTCATCTATTTTCTCCCATACCTCTGCTTAAATTCCCTCATTTTCTCAAAACGCTCTCTAAGACCATAACTTTCGCCCATCCACCAAAATCACAGCCCCCCTCCCTCTCTACCCATCCCCATTTTTGCTGCATACACCCCCCACACACAAACATTCCAACTCACTCTTCCCCTTCAATCTTGACCACAGCCATCTGGTCAAACACCCCCTCCCTCTCTTCCTCTAATCTCTCTCTGCCATCCATTTTACCCCTGCTCATCCCCCACCTCTTTCTCTCATCGCCAGCCACAGTAGTCCTTTCTCCCTCCACCCTTCCCCTTTTCTCCCACTTATTTTCGTCACTCATTTTCATTCTCTAACAAGTACGGACGTTCACCAAGACGCTGCCATTATTTTTCATTTTATTTTATTTTTCTTCCCAACATGTCTACCCTACATGTATCTGTACTTGCATGATATCTTTTCCCTATATCATCATCCTGATGAAGTCTTATAAATAAAGACGAGACGTTGATGTACACATAAAAAACATCCAGTTTTTGGTTTTCCTTTTTCATTTTACCATCACGTCGGATTACCTTCATCCTTCTCTTCCCATATATATATATATATATATATATATATATATATATATATATATATATA
>OY744539.1:43859150-43891650 GCA_963556195.1 Sepiola atlantica
CATACGTTGAGGATACAAAGAAAGGCATTACGTAAGAAAAAAAGAAAGTAATAAAAGAAAGGAAGGAAAAGACAAATAAAAGGTGGGAGAAGACTAAAAAATGGAATACAAAAGTCAGTGAAATGGCCAATTTAAGCAAGTAAGAAAAAAGTTAAAATTAATTAAAATAAGGAGAAACCGATTCGTAAAAGAAAACAAAATTGAAAAGCGAAGAAAAGAAAAAAAGAAAAAAAGATCAAAATAAAGAGGTAAAGAAAGCAACCAAAGATCGGGTTAGATGAAAGGAAGGAAAGTTTAAACATAAATCGATGGATAAATACAGCGGAATGACAGGCACAATTGAATAAGTTACCGAAAAAAAGAAGGAAGGAAAGAAATACAAAGTTAAGAAATAAATTAATAAAGAATGAGAAGGAATGAGAATAAAGATAGAAAGAGAAAACGAATAAAAAGGAAAAGAAAAGTAGGAGCAGAAAAGAAGGAGAGAAAGAAATAATGGAAAAAACAACGAAAGAAAAAATAAAACGTAAAGATAAAATGAAAGAGAGAGATTCACAACAAGAGTAAAGAAATTTTAAAAGAGCAATGAAATAAGATGGCAAAGATAGGTACACATTCGTCGACTGCATCTTACGATTTGTTTAACATAAATTTGTCTAAAAATGTGCACTGATAAATAGTAGCAACTTTCGAATAAGATTTCAACCGTCTATTTTATAATTTAGTACAGGTTCTCTTGCTCACGTCTATAGGCTCCAAAAGTACTCGGCGGAAAAGCAGCAAATTATACATTAGATTCCCTTCAGCGGATGTGTGGATCAAATATGGGTAAAATTGTATTCCTCCTCCGCCCCTACCCTCTATCTCTTCAACTTACTACTACTCTCCCTTCCCCTTGTCCCCTCTCTTGCCTCTTCCCCTTAATCCTCTACCTATTTGTAATCAGTTTCTCTCTCCTCCCCCTCCTCCTCCTCCTTCTCCTCCTCTTTCTCTTCCTCTTACTTCTATTAAAATAATAATTTTTTTCTTTGGTATCTGTTATCTGTTCATTTCTCCCCAGTGTTTACTCAGATATGTAAGCAGACAAACAACGTTCTGTTATTTATACTAGGCACGTCTGTACATCAACAATTTTCTTTTCGTTTTTCTTTCCCACAGAGACAAAGACTTTCGTTGGGTGTGAAGTGTGCTACTAAAAATATTAATTTTATTTATTAAACACGTGGCTGCCTGTATATAATTTCCGATCAGAATTCGAGTAAGTGTCCGTGTCCCGGCAGTGATATCACAGAAACAGGAAATCATCAGTCTTACGGGGCGAATGAGTAGAGAACTTTCACTTCCTACTTAATCACCAGAGAGAAAGAGATAGATATAGCGGTAGAGTTCGGTGAGTCGCTTCCTCCACCGAACGTATGAGAATGTAGGGTTGTTATATATATATATATATATATATATATATATATATATATATATATATATATATATAGAGAGAGAGAGAGAGAGAGAGAGAGAGAAAAGAGAGAGAGAGATAAAAAGCGAAAGAGAGATAAAGTGAGGGAGAAATGAAAAAAGAGAAAAAATGTGAAGATGACAAATCTATTTCATCTTCAGTAGTTAAATGGAAGGTGTATTCAATAATATGATCTTAATTTTTTTTCCTTTCCTTTAGCCAGGTTTTTCAAAGATAGAAATCTTATCATCTGCGAAATTATATGGATAGATATGTTTGCAGGGAAGTATTCAAAATTGGAAAAATTTGACAGAATAATAGAAAATGGATATTAGTTTGTGAGAAAAGTTGTTTAAATTTAAAGTATATTCAGATAGCATAAAGTCCAGTGACAAAATGTTCGAATTAAGAAAGGGTGTAAAATGGAAAGGGAATACATCACCGTTACACGTCCGTGGAAACTGCATTGAAGGTGGTCAAAATATTGTGAATCCAGGCGGAATTAATCCAATTGAGAATGTGTTGTTCTGTCGTAGAAAACTGGTTAGGCTGTCTTTTAGAGATGTGAGGCCATTTTAAACACTCCCATGGATCCCACTGACGAAAGTTCTAATGAAATGAGTTCAAAATATTGCAGACATTTCAGTAAAAATCGAGAAGAAGACATGGTCGCTGGGGGTTAAATGTTTAGCCGTTATATATATATATATATATATATATATATATATATATATATATATATATATATATAAGAGAAAATAACACCTCAAAACAGATTATTTAAGCCAGCGTAATTAGTGATATTGATTTTTAAATAACGTTTACGAGATATGTTAAACAAAGGTAAAAGAAAACGCTGCCACATCACCACTGCAGCTACAAACATTCGACCGGCTGATTTTGTCGACGAAGTGAAAGCACTGTTGGAATTAAAGAACACTCCAGCCAAATATTAAATACCAGGAATATTACCAATTCCAATTTTGGAATATTTTCTCATTAAAAACGATGCCTCAACTTGAAGTATAAATCTTTTCATATGTCATTTTTATGTCATTTGCATTGAAAGATTTAATATTTTGATATTTTAAGAGTCTATACAGGGTGTGCCATTATTAGCTGTATCATTTTATTCCAGCACAATAAATAACCACGCAAGAAATATGCAACAGCAATATCGAAACATACAAAAGGTACATTTAAGTTTTTTTACAACATAAAACATATTTCTGAATTTTTGAAATGCGGATTGATAATTTCTATCATTTTGGTTATTTTGACAACCTTCTTCTAATGAGAATAAAGCGACTATCGTACATCTTTTGTAAGGTTCCGTCCGACCACGACTTGGCGCTGGGATGAAAAACTTCTCGATATATATTTAAATTCTGGTTTAAGAGGTTTTACACCAGAAACCCGTCCCTACGCATATTCTGTTGCTGAGGTAAGAGGTATTTGTCTGAGGAACAGGGGTCATGATGAATCCAGTACTGCCTTGAACGGTTTGATTGTTTACAGGCTGACCCCGAATTATTGCAGCTTGTCACACGGTGTAGTCACCCGAACCGGGGTAGACGGCTTCTGACGATTTAACCGAAATCATCTCAGCAATGGTCACACACAATGCTCCTCTGTTTCAAAAGCTCACCATTCCTCAGATGTACACGACATGATTTTATTGAGAGGGTCATTTGCAAAGTAGTCCGTCTCCATTTAATGCCATCCACATGGCCGGATTGAAAGTATTCTCAAAGTTTCAGTTGAGTTTTTCTGTTTTACTATCTAAAATGTAGTTGGCATTTTTACTAATTTCAAACAATGCTACCAAACGTATTAGTATTTACCCTTTGTTTTCTTGAACATTTTTTCCTTTCCTTATATATACTGTCCTATTGCCTGTTTATTGAGTTCCCACTGAAGACTTTTTTTGAAATCTCATGCTGGCCTGAATTTTTGCCTATTTCTTATTTCTTATTTGTACTTACTCGAGAGAGAGAAACCTATCTACAACTTTCTGTTCCTTCTTTATTATACAAAACTTATTATCTACACACGTATATATATATATATATATATATATATATATATATATATATATATATATATATACATATTATGTTGGTAGTTTTTTTGTTGTTTTTTTTACCCGACTAGTTCACGGGCGCAGGTTAATTTAACCCTTCTCGGAGTGTTGGACCCGTAAGGCCTTGTTAGGCTATACATCTAAGAGAAGGTAATCTCTGACAATAAAACCTTGCTACCAACTACTTACGCCGTGGTAGTAAACCGTTGATGAGGGAGGCCTCCTTAGTCCTGAACGACAACCTTCCTAGAGTTGGAATCTCGAACAAAATATCCGGTTTGTAAACCTACAATTGCTTAAGGAGTAGATAGTTTCGTCCTATCGCCGGCTCTTGCACTCCTTCTTTGTCTATTAGCCAGGCGCAGAGGTACCAGGGCTGGGACGTCTCAAAAACACCCAGTGCCTAGCCTTGTTTCCTTACTACGACAATGAACGCCGTTCTCTTTCTCTCTATTTGGGCAACTTGGGGAAAGTTTATTCGTCACTAAGTCTTACATGACCAGTCTGGGTCTCTCGTGTTCCGACTGATTGAGGGTACAGGTTAGACAGCTTGTCAAGCTGCTGTTTCCGACTGAAAGCAAGGAGCCCAAACTCTTGGGTAGCGCCAAGAACGGCTGCTCCATCATCAGTTGCATAATACCGTGGATAGTTGTATGTGTCATGTCGCGCATGGAAAGATACCCTGCAATTATCTCCGGTGGGCTTTCCCGATGCCACACCCCCATGGACCAGGTCGTGACTAATGGACTGATTGTGTGAGCTTATTGGCACCAAACAAGTACCCACCTTGGCCAACCCACGCTATAATAAAACAAACATGTCATTACAAAAAAATAAAAACAACCCTAAACCAGAGACCCAACAACAAACACTTTCGCCTTCGCTTTTGAGGCTCGCATTCACAAATATCCGGGGACTTAGAACCAACATAAACCACGTATAACCTTTCTCCTGACAAACTCCCCGGATATCCTAGCTATAAGTGAAACTAACCTTCAATCCTCAATCTCCTCTCACCACTTTGACATGACTGACTACCTCCCACTCTACCGTAAAGACTCTGACAAACATATTCACGGGCTAGGAGTTTATGTTCGGAACACCCTCTCCCTGACTAGAGAACATAGGTTAGAATCAGATCAGCACGACTACATGTGCTTTAGATTGACTTTACATCACAGCGTCAGTTACTTATATTTCTTATACCGCTCCCCTTCGACCCAGGAATGTACTTTGCTAAACTCTGTCCCTGAAAGCATAGATAGAGCACTCTTAATTGACTCGAATGCCCAGATACATGTATTTGAGGATTTTAATGCCCACCACCGCGACTGGTTGGGATTCTCCAACCTTACTGACGCAGCCAGTAGTTCTACGTATAATTTTTCCTTAGCTCACTCCCTCTCTCAGACTGTCGATTTTCCGACCCGCATCCCCGATCGAGTAGACCAACAAGCCTCACTTCTAGACCTTTTCTTTACCTCAATGCCCTAGGCTTGTGTGACGAAAGCTTATAGCCCACTCGGGAATGCTGATCACATTGTGCTAATGATACATATCACCCTAAAAAGTCGTCCAAAAGCTGATGAACTGTTACTCTAAACAACAAGCTACTACCAGCAGGCCGATTTTGAGTCAATCAGAGATCACATCAGTGACACTCCATGGAGGGAAACTTTCTAACTCACTGCAGACCAGTGTGCAAATGAATTAACTGAATGCGTAAAAGCAGGCATTGTAGCCTATGTCCCCATGCGAAAATTCCTTAGCGAACCCCACTCTCCCTAATTGTTCACCTCAGAATGTGCAGCTGCCATTGCTGAGAGGCCACAAGCATTCCGTAAATTCGGCCGCCATAAATCAGCAACTAATAGACATAAGTTTATAGAGTCAAGAAATAATTGCAAGGCCGTGATAGGCGAAGCAAAGAGAAGGAATAATGAGTTAACAAAAAAACGCATTCAGTCACAGAAACTAGGTACTCGTGATTTCTGGAAAATCGATAATAGTGTAGTGAATAATGGTCAATCAACGCTTCCCCCACTATCAAACCACAATGATGTCGTTTACACGGCTACTGATAAGGCTGAACTACTTGCCCAGCGTTTCGTTTCTAACTCCACCTTAGACTAAAAAAACACCCCCTACCCAAAATCCCATTGCGGACCGAAGCTACACTTGATAACCTGGTCATCACCCTATCCCAGGTCAGAGACATCATAAAAAACCTTGACACCTCCAAAGTTGAGGACCTGATCTTATACCTGTAATAGTAATAAAGAAATGCTCTGCTTAACTGGCCCCTATCCTCTCCAAATTCTACAATAAATGCTTAGCTGAATCTTGCTTCCCTGATAGCTGGAAAATTGCCTCTGTGGTACCAGTCTACAATAATTCTGGGAATAGAACTGATTCCCAGAACTACCGCCCAATCAGTTTACTGCCTATCTTGCTTAAATCTTTGAATCCTTAATAAATCTAGCGATACTACGGCACTTAGTTAATGCTAAACTTCTTTCTGACCGCGAGTATGGATTTAGACAAGCACGATCTACTTCAGACCTCCTAACGGTCATCTCAGAACGCATGTATCATACACTCGACAAAGCAGGTGAAGCTAGGGCAGTAGCGCTTGACATATCCAAGGCCTTTGACAAGGTATGGCATAAAGGGCTTCTCCTTAAAATACGCTCTTACGGTATTACTGGGCAACTACTTAATATAATTAGATCCTTCCTAAACAAAAGAAAAATCCAGGTTGTCCTCGATGGCCGTTCATCTAAGCAACATGACATAAATGCTGGTGTAACCCAGGGATCTATCCTTGGGCCGTTGTTGTTTCTGATCTATATAAACGATCTCCCTGATAACATAGAGTTTGAGATTGGTTTATTTGCTGACGACACCACGCTTTAGTCTCGCCATGTTGGCAAAACAGACGCCATTATATCCGAGGCAATGGCTGAATCCTTAGAAAATGACATCCAGGCTTTAGTGGATTGGGGTCATAAATGGTTGGTAACTTTTAATACCGCAAAGACAAAGCTCCTTTCCTTCAATAACTACAAGGAACCTCTTCAATCACCGATTGTCATGGCAAATAACACCCTACCTGAGAGTTCAACATTCAAACTCCTCGGCCTAACATTCACAAGTAACATGAATTGGAACAAATACATTGAAGACATTGCCAAGGCTGCCGCAAAGAAGGTTGGCTCCCTCTACCGAGCTAGTAAACTCCTGACACCTGACATCATCCTGTATCACTACAAAGTCACTATCCGCTCATGCATGGAGTATTGTTGCCACATCTGGGCTGGTGCCTCATCTATTACTCTCTCCCTCTTTGACAAAGTCCAAAAAAGAGTCGCAAACCTAATAGGTCCCTCACTGTCAACCAAGCTCCAGTCCATGTCCTATCGCCGCAATGTAGCATCCTTGTGCTTGTTTTACAAATACTTCAATGGATTATGCTCCGATGAACTGGCTACTCTAGTGCCCTCTCGGCGTAAATTCACTAGACCAACTCGACAATCAACTAAATCCCATCTATTCACTTTGGAGGTCCCCAGATGCCGGAGAGCTTTCTACTCAAATAGTTTCTTTCCTCATGCTGCTGGCCTCTAGAACTCCCTCCCTGCCTTCTGGTTCCCCGTCAGTATTGACATGCAGAAATTTAAAATTAATGTAAACAGACATCTCGCTGCGCAGATCCCAGTTTGGATTGACCCCCCCCCTTAACCTTCTCGCCTATTCTTTCTTCTCAGTAGCCCCTTACGTCTACAGTGGCGGCCTGTCTGGTTTTGGGTTAACTACGTACAGAAAAAAGGACAAAAATGAAGATATTCACCGACCTAATTATTCTCTCGAATTTGTTTTATTGTATTTATTTGCGTTAGGTAATTTAGAACTTAATGTTCCACATCATCAACTCGAGCTCCCTTCGGAACTTGTAAAATTCATTTATCACAGCGGAGAGTCACATACTCTCGTAATGATTCATCATCCACAAACTTGCTGTAACCAACATATATCTTTGTAAGGCCTATGACAAGTGCCGGCATCCTACGAAGATTTAAGGCGGTTGAAGGCGCTAGTATACATTTGGAAGATTGTACCGAAGCAAATTGCAATTTATCATTCACACGAGTTATTAAAATAAAGTCTGGGTCAAAAAGTTGTTTGGACTACGAGCCAACCGGAAATCGAAGTATTCAATAATTCGACTGACGTTGCAAAAATCTGAATATGCTTCATTTATTTGCATTGTGTTTGATTGCAATGTTATTGGGCAATGTCACTTAGTTATGAAGATTGGTTTATGTGGTCTATATTTTTTGGCTCTCTACTATATGTTCATTCTTAATGATACGATCCTCCCAGGACTAAATATCCTAGTATGGTGGGGGATCGGTAGTGTTTAGTATCTGTTTTGTCGCCATGATGCCATCTTAAGTATCCATTCTTTTTACATCATAGCATCCTACCATGTATTACCTCCTTGTTTGAGACAGTTTATTATATGTTTATTCGTACATATAATGTTTTGAATATCGGACAATACTCGATTAAAACAAGTATATAATTGAACTAGGTCGATTCAATCTGCGAGATAAGCGATAAAAATGATATTTCAAACATACGCGTGACAGACTGATAGACATAACAATTTATAGAGATAAAATTTATAGAGATAAAATTTATAGTGATAACATTTATAGAGATAACATTTATAGTAATAACATTTATAGAGATACAATTTATAGAGATAAAATGATATTTAAAACAAGCGTGACAGAATGACCAACAGATCCTTTGTTGCATAAAACATGATAAAAACAAAATACATGTAACAACGTATATATGAGGAACTAGTTTTTGTTTTATCTTATTTGGGCAACGGTTGTCTCAGCCTAAACGAATTCATGAATGTTGCCCATCATTGCTAACTAGTTTTAACATCTGAACTTTTAAGCCGATTTATGAAAATACTCCAGATATTAGAGGAAGGTTGTGAAAATCTGAATGTTCAAGCCAATATATTCAAATACTCAAGTCATTGGAGCCAGATTGTCTAAATCTGAAATTTAAAGTCACTTTATAAAAATACTCAAGTCATTGGAGCCAGATTGTCAAAATCTGAAATTTAAAGTCAATTCATAAAAATACTCAAGTCATTAGAGCCAGATTGTCAAAATCTGAAATTTAAAGTCAATTCAAAAAAATACTTAAGTCATTGGAGCCAGATTGTCAAAATCTGAAATTTACAGTCAATTCATCAAAATACTTTAGTCATTGGAGCCAGATTGTCAAAATCTGAAATTTAAAGTTAATTTATAAAAATACCTAAGTCATTGGAGCCAGATTGTCAAAATCTAAAATTTAAAGTCAATTCATAAACATACTTATTCATTGGAGCCAGATTGTCAAAATCTGAAATTTAAAGTCAATTCATCAAAATACTTTAGTCATTGGAGCTAGATTGTAAAAATCTGAAATTTAAAGTTAATTTATAAAAATACTTAAGTCATTGGAGCCAGATTGTCAAAATCTTAAATTTAAAGTCAATTCATAAAAATACTTAAGTCATTGGAGCCAGATTGTCAAAATCTGAAATTTAAAGTTAATTTATAAAAATACTCAAGTCATTGGAGCCAGATTGTCGACATCGGAAATTTAAAGTCAATTCATAAAAATACTTAAGTCATTGAAGCCAGATTGTCAAAATCTGAAATTTAAAGTCAATTCATAAAAATACTCAAGTCATTGGAGCAAGATTTTAAAAATCTACAAATTTAAAGTCAATTCATAAAAATACTTAAGTCATTAGAGCCAGATTGTCAAAATCGGAAATTTAAAGTCAATTTATAAAGATACTCGAGTCATTGGAGCCAGATTGTCAAAATCTAAAATTTAAAGTCAATTTATGAAAATACTCAAGTCATTGGAGCCAGATTGTCAAAATCTGAAATTTAAAGTCAATTTATAAAAATACTCAAGTCATTGGAGCCAGATTGTCAAAATCTTAAATTTAAAGTCAATTCATGAAAATACTCAAGTCATTGGAGCCAGATTGTCAAAATCTGAAATTTAAAGTCAATTTATAAAAATACTAAAGTCATTGGAGGCAGATGGTCAAAATCTAAAATGTAAAGTTTATTTATGAAATAAAAACTATTAGTCAGTTGGGCATCTTTGTAAAATCTGCAAATGACAGCTAATTCTGAAAAGTATTCTATGCATTTGGAGCAGGTTTGCTAAAAATAACCATTGCACTCTGGGTATCGTCAAAAGAGAATGTATACATGTTTTTCAGTTTGTTTTCGATAGACATTTTTTAACATAACTTCACAAATGTTAATAAAATCAAATAAAGTAATTAGTATTGAGAATTGTCTAGAATTTTAAGCGTTTTGGCTAAGGGTAAAGTGTAGTACTTGTTCTGATACTATACTTCATATTTTCTGGCCTCGGTTATTGAAAACAAATTTTTACACCGAGGCGTATTGTAATGTTTGTTACAATCCAGAGTGCCTCTCATTGGGGAGCTGGAATCTTACCTCATTGGTATCTAACTCTGACCTCGTGTAGAAGCAAGTAAATAAGACACTTGTACTAAAGTTATGAGATCATTTTCTCCTTGATTCATGATTGGTACAAAAGTCATGTTCCTGTTCGTAATTGACCCATCAACTAATTCAACAAGTAGAAGTGTTTTGGTTATAATATGTATTGTTATTGTAGTAAAAAATCCTCAGGATATGGTGAATTAGAATTGGCATGGATTTTAGGTCTGCGTTCCTTGAGTATGCGTGAGAATTGGATACACAGACAATCCAATCGGCTGTCTTGTCTTCAGACTGAAATCAAAATGTAATATCTGAACTGTTTTCAGTCAGATTACTTGAAATCGTTCTTTCGTGGGGCCATTTTTATTTATGTATCATACGAAGTGTCTATTTGTTAACGCTGATACCACTTCTATTTTATTCCTTACAAATCCGTTCTTTCTCTCTCTATATATGTATAGAAATCGCTCCAGTCAAGGTATGAAGCCACTTAATGCAACCAGCTAAAATTAAAACTACAACTTTAAGTTCAAAACCCAGCCAATAAGTCTTAGATGGATGGATTCTGACCCAGAAAATTCTTCCCACTTTTTCAGAAACATCGCTCATGAAATGAGAGGACAGAAGGACAAAATAAGGGAAGCGAGAGTTACGAGGCTGCCGAAAGAAAACTCAAGAGTCTGCTTTCTACTCTCCCAGGTCCACTCATAGAATAAACCTTGCTAGTCTCTCCTTAATTACACTGGTCAACACAATATTTTTGGCAGGCAAAGTAAGACTGGTTTCTGGGGTTTTCAAGGGCGCTGAATCCGAATCTGACATTAGTTTTTTCAAATTGGCTCTAGTTTTTGAGTTATCACAGGGGGGTAGTTTGTCTGAAATCACCCATTCGCGACCATAGCTAAACGTACAAAAAACGGCTAAATAGTGCATAAATGTCAGATATTGATTTTTATGATGATCTTAAACCACAAAGACAGTGTAAAATCTCAATCTAACAAGTTAAGTTAGATATAACATCATTTCATTTATCCTATAACTGAACACTTTGCATAGATTTCGAGGATATACAAAAAATTTGCTAAAAATTTGCTGAATTTTAATTCTCCAAGTGAAAAAAAACATTTACATAATCAGTTATATATCATAAATTAATGCAAAGCATTATACACTAGATTCTTAGTTACAATGAACACACAAAACAATATTTTATTCACAAAACTAAAATTGACGTTTATACGATTTTCGCTTGTGAGCAACTTTTGGGCAGTCTCTCAAAAGGTTCCAGCAGTAGTCTGCCATCATGTGCTCATCCCATTTGCCTTGATACCTCTCTTCCATTGTTTTGATGTCTTGATGGAATCTCTCTCCCTGCTCCTCACTGTAATCACCAAGATTACCAGGAAATCTGTCGAGGTGGCTAAACAAGAAATGAACTTTAATGCTCATATTTGCCACTAGTTTTCCGTATGCAGTAAGCATCTTACGGACCAATTGCTTGTAATTGTCAGCTTTGTGATTTCCCAAAAAGTTTGTCACTACATCTGTGAAGGACACCCAAGCATTTAACTCAACCGTGTTCATATGATTAGTGAAGTCAGAATCCCTCATGAGCGTTCGAATCTGAGGTCCATCGAAGATGCCACCTTTAGCTTTTTCGATGGAAAGACCTGGAAATTGCCTGCATATGTACTTGAAGCAATCCCCATCCTTGTTCAACGCCTTAACAAACTGCTTCATGAGCCCTAGTTTTATGTGCAATGGAGGGAAGATGATTCTATCCCTGGGTACCAAAGGCTCATTGATGACGTTGGCTGTGCCGACTTCGAGACTTTCTCGTTCTGGCCAGTTCTCCCTTCTCCAGTGCTGGATTCTTGCTCTGCTATCCCACAAACAAAGAAAGCAGGGATACTTTGTGTACCCACTTTGCTGACCAAGCAGAAAAGTCACCATTTTCAAGTCCACACAAATCAGGCATTTATGAGTGTTGTAATTCAGCTTTTCAAGAACAAATTTGATAGCATCATACTCTTCTTTCATCTTGGTAGAATGACCAATTGGTACAGGAGCAAACTTATTGCCATTGTGCAAAAGTACAATTTTTAGACTTGCTTTCGAGCTATCTATGAAGAGACGCCAATCTGCTGGGTCATATGATGAGATCCCCATGCAGTTAAGAAGTGCAGAAACGTCATTACAAAAGACCAGGTCGTCTTCTTTAGAAAAGAAACGAAGCAAGCTGCCTTCCCTTGTCCTATAGTATGTTACTTTTGTGCCAGAATCAAGAATGTTTTTCTCTTGGAGTCGTGATGCAAGAACTTCAGACTGCTCCTTCGACAAACAAAGGTCTCGCACTAGGTCATTAAGTTCAGATTGATTGAAAAGCTGAGGGCCATTTGAGGGTTCTTCATAGTCACTACAGCTATCATCACTTGATATTGAAAGATCAGCTGGAATCTCTTCGGTTTCATCGATTTCAGGCAAACTGGTGAAAACAGGCACAGGTACATCCTCAGAGTGCGCAACAGGACGGATAGCAGAATCCAGGCTCGGATACTGCCAATTTGCTTTCTTGTGCTTGTTAAACCCCGTCATGTCATTGAGACAGAAGTAGCAGTCATCAAAATGATTGTTGGGCTCTCTCCACACCATTGGTACAGCAAACTTCAACTTCAGCTTACCGTTGGTCCAACCGCGGAGACTTTCTACACAGGTTTTGCACACCATATGTGGGGCCCAAGACTTGTCTTGGTCACCAAGTATCATATCGAAGTATGCTTTGTACGCCCTCTTGACAAAGTCTGTAATATTCCTCTTTTGTTGTGCCATCATATACTGTCCACAGATGTAACAAAAGACATCCGGTTCATATCTGCAACATCTTCTAGAAGAACTCATTTTCTCTCTGGAACTCATTTTCAACTGTGGAATTAAAAAGAAAATTCTTAATTACTGTTTAATTTATACTGCAACTATATTTATGGAACATGTTATTAAGTAATTACAGTATATAATTATATAAAAATTCTCCCTATATAAATAATTATATAAAAATTCTTCCTGAAATACTTCAATATATACATAATCATTATAATGATTCAATAATATCAGAAAATTATTATTTACTGCTTCTATATTGAAGTATTTCAGGGAGAATTTTAGCAGTTTAGGCTTATTTGGGGCTATCAGTATCTTCTAAACTAGAACCAATCTGGCAAAACCAATGTTATATTCGTAATCAGCGACCTTCAAAACCCCAGAAAACACTCCTAGATTGTCTGCCAAAGAAAAAAAATTAAAATTTGTTGACCAATGTTATCGTTAGTTACGTGGAAAGTGATCGAATGAGCTCTATTCTTCGTGTCATCCTTGGAAAACATTCCCAGCAAGAAATCGTCTTCAGCCACAACCGAAAATGATATTCCTTCGTCCTTAATGTGTATAGCGTGAGGCAGAATATCCATGGGAAAAGTTCCTTTGAAAAGGCTTTCTGTCTGTAGGGAATATAACCTCATAACTGATTTCCTATATATTACAACTTAGGCGTCTTCAAATTCAATATCAATAAATTATTCTCAAAAACCGTTCAATAAGTAATCAAACGCTTTTCATTTATTGATCAATGTGATTACTCCCATAGTGTTCCTCATCTTTCGTTTGGCAATAATCTGTTATTCTAGAGTTTCTCAATAGTAAAACAATTTTCCACCAGATTAAAACTGACCTTGTGTCTTACATTTCATCCGCAGGGAGGCAATTAAATAGATACTGACTATGTTCACCTTTTTTCAAGAAAAAAAGTGTATAAATCACAGGAAAATGAATTTCTTCGAAGTTTTTCAATTTTCATCCTGTGAATTCAAAATGGAGACTTTTCTTAATGCTCTCAAATTTTTTAGTTGATCATTTATTCTGTGGAGAAATTCGTAAAAAAAAATCTGTTTACAAATCGATGGAATTAATGAGATTATTTGAAGGAAGTGTTCGAGATGATTGAATCAGCGTTTTCAGTCGGCCATTTTCTTTCTGTCGGCTGTCATCAGCGCGGCAATAAAAAAAAAAAGAAAAAAGAAAATGGCGAAAAATAAGCTAAGCAGACGAGAATAAAAACGCAGATAAAGTAAATAGTAATGCCTTCCCGTTTGCCACTAATAAACTGATTGGCCCAAAATTGAATTACATTTTAAAACATTCTTAGTTTCCGATTTGCAGTTTAACATTGACTGCGCAGTAATTTTTTCTTCGATTCATTATGCTTTCATTAGTTTATTTATTTATGTTTCCATGGGAATATTGGTAAATACACAGAATGAAAGAACAAGATACAGTTATATGAAATATTTCTGTATAGTGGTGTAGTAAAGTGTTTGCAGGGCGGTTTATCCGTGAAAGCGAAACAATTCAGTCCTCACTCCATAGATGAATAGATTCACTAGTCATCTCTTTATTTCCCCCCTTAGAAATGAAAGTCACGACTACAGGGTGATCGAAAAGTCAGTGTGCATTTACATATTTATTAACATACATGTTTCGATATAGAATGCAGGAAGTAAATATGAATGACAATTATAAACTATGTTGAAAGTGACCCCCCTTAGCACCAATACGGCTTGAAAAAAAATATTAAGAAAAGTGCACATTATTCATAATTGTCATTCATATTTACCCTGTATTTGTTTTGTGAGTTAACAACTAACATACTTAGTGTTATGAGAATGTAGCACATACTAACATGACATAACGTTTACATTTTTGACTGGTTATCATACTTTCACCAGTTGATGTCAGTTGGTGGCTAACTAGTTAACGACGCGGACTTAGGAGACTGCTGTGCCGGGTTCAGATCTAGTTCTCTCAATAGAAACACTTTCATCAAAACCCACACCTTACCGTGTGTCTAACCTCATGCAGAGAAGGTAATTAAAATAATTGTATCAGTCTAAACGACATTTTGAGGTAATATTTTTGCACTCATTCACTCGCGTCTTCCAGTTTCTTTACTGACTTCTCTTCGCTGAAGTATGGTTGATGAGTTCTCGTGTTTTGGTAAGTTTGTCGTAACGTGACACAAACACAGAAGGTGACTGTTACGATCGACACTTCCGTTGACAAATATAATCCGACGATACTATTTTAACATAAATGAAATATTAGAAATACATTTAAAAAATAAATAACATATTACAATGCGTTAATTATTTGAATCTAATTTATTAGATTTGTCTCAATTATTTGTTTCGGGGTAGACAATGGAAGGGTTCTAGCATATCTGAGTGCACACTTAAGGGTTCTACGGAAACATAATCCCCATAAAACGTCAAATATTATGGAATTTTAATAATAAGTATGAAATTTACTTGAGAAGATAATGGAAGTGGTCCCGAATCTCTAAGTGTATGAATTTATAAAATAGAAGTAGTCTTCAATATCTACGTTACCCTAGCAGGGATACCCGGTGTTGTCCGGGGCGCTCTCTTCCCGGTTGCCTCCCTTCGTCGCCCCACTCCCCGTTGCGCCTTCCCCCAGTTGCCCGGGGCCATAGCTGTCTCTTCCCCGGTCGCCCCCTTACCTTCGCCTCTTTGCCCGTTCACCTTAAAACCTTAAAACTTCAAATGCGTACATTTGATTTTAATAAAATTTAAACAATATGTATAAGCCACTAATTCAGAGAGATTTTTTACATATAATCTTCTCCCGACTATTTTCGGGAGCGAAAGAGGAGGAGGAGAGCGTACAAACAAACAATAGTGTCATAAGAAAAAACATAAAACGTATACAAAAAAGTAAAACAAAAACAAAAAAGACAAACAGATCAAATCAACACGCTTAAATCTAAATTACTTAACACCGCTATCAAACCCACTCCACCCAGAATCAAGGCTAGGGTCTTCTTCCACACTTCGCGCATAATATATGACACACGAAAGCAACCCTTTATTCATATCGATACATTAATTTGCCGGTTTCAACCCATTTTCTCCCCCCATCCAAAACATAACTTGATATTATATTTGATTTTCGACGGTTCCAAATCTGACCTTCCAACCGCAAATTTTCAATTTCATTTTCTTTTCTTTTTTTTCAGTTTCATTCTTTCCAAACATGACCTAAGAAAAGGATCAGATTTGTATCATACATGATGAGATCTCAGTTTGTAGCAGCTGTTGATCGATAACATCGACATCCCAGTGTCGCAGATTATGTACATGTCTGCATAAATAAAAAAATAATCATATATAAAACAATTCTATTTTGTAAAGTATTACGGACAAAATATCTAAAACTTGACGGGAGATATCGGCGGCATTTGCCTGTTGAAGCCCCCCCCCCTCCATCTCCTGGATCCGCCCCTGGGTCAGAATAAAGTCTATTTGACTATTATGGAAATGAATATCAAAAAGTATTAAAGTGAGATCTTATCTTAAGTAGACTCCACCCACACATACACTATTTTGTACGGATTCAAATAAATAAGTCGGTACAGATTGGCAACAGAATTTTGTTTCGTTTTCCTGAATAGAGCAGGTTATATTATTTTGATTACTCGGACTACCGTTATTCTTACAGGGTTTCGGCCGATGTAACCTTCTCTGGGAGCGTCTCGTCGAACTCAAGAATCTTTCTGTCGAACTCGGGGATCTGTGCGGAATTTCGAACATAACTTTTTATTTAATGCACGGGCGCAGCTTGTTTTCTTCAGCCATGACAGAGTAAACGTCTTATTTAATTCGTAATTGTATTCTTAGTATCGCCCATACTAAGGATAGAACCTTCAACCTCCAGAAGACTGTCACTTAGAAGTGATTGTACTTTGCACTGATATCCGTTGCGCTACGGGCCCTTACGGACATTCAAGATGAGAATGCTAGTCCGAATAATCAAAATAATACAAATTATCAACCCTCATCTAAAAAATCCCGAAGCAGAGCTGTTTATTTTTGACATTTTCACATATTTCTTAATACATGTGTCTTGTCTGTAAACGAGAACGGTTGTTATCAACATTCGATTCCAATCTTTAACCTGACAGACCAAAGAAAATGATATTTTTAAATTAAGTTTGACAGACCAAAGAAAATTATATTTTTAAATTAAGCTTGACAGACCAAAGAAAATGATATTTTTAAGTTAAGCTTGACAGACCAAAGAAAATGATATTTTTAAATTAAGCTTGACAGACCAAAGAAAATGATATTTTTAAATTAAGCTTGACAGACCAAAGAAAATGATATTTTTAAATTAAGCTTGACAGACAAAAGAAAATGATATTTTTAAATTAAGCTTGACAAACCAAAGAAAATCGTGTTTTCCAAATAAATGCGACATTTTAACTAAAATAGAGAGTGTGAATGACTACAAGACACATACTCGAATTTATCTCTGTCTCTCTGAATTAGGGTCTGTCAGGACAACCTGGCATGAGGATACTTCGCCCTACAAGTAAACCCTGACCAATTATTCAAAATAATATAGTATGCACAGCCCAAATAAGATCCCCTCGGCATAGCTAGGCGCTGGCTCATACGAGGAATGATGCGCTTTCTCGTAGTGATGTTACCACAATTAACAACACAACGTTGTATACTCCACCAGACCAGATGAATGATGGTCCTAGAATCCAGCAAAATAATGCAAGAATGACAAGTAAAACAATTTGTATAATTTGGATTATTCATACTACTGTTATCATCTTGGGTGTTATTCTCGCAACGTTTCGGCCGATCTAACCTCCGCAAGTACCCGTGGCGCAACGGATACAGTATCATGTAAAATTCAGTCCTAGGTGCAGTCTTCTGAAGGTTGAAGGTTCAATCCTTAGTTCGGGCGATACTAGGAATTGAGAATTACTGTACATTTCTTGTAGCGTCTTCCCTTACAGGTTGGCTTATCATTGACCATTGGAAAAATACAAAAGGATGTTTTATCACTCATTTGATTTTTTATGATACTAAGTCTTCTAAGTACCGCTAGGATTAAGAGAACCGTCCTAGTAAGGCAAAGACACGTATTCGCTGTCCAGTCCGGAAACTCGCTCTGAAGTTTTTTCTAATTTCTAGCTATTCAATTGTTTTTGTTTCTTTACATTTCTTACTAACCCTACAATCATTTTTGTTTAATTTTCCAAACCTTACAATATGATGGTATCATTCCATAACTGTATTCTTCATTAAATTCCAAAACTTGACTTTACACATTTTCGTCAGAATTAGAATCATACCCACTTACACAAACTCCTTAGAGGCAATCTGGTTAAGGTATTTTACGACCAGTGTACAGCCTCCATAGAAATTACGGAAATAAAATTATGCTCTCATATTCATGTAAAATCAAATAATTATGGTAGTAATTTTATTCTTCATTATCTGTTATTATTATCATGACTGATGACCTAAAGAAAACGAACACCGACCGTTGATTTTTTTAGCGGAGGAAATTAAATAATGAGATAAAAGTATTTCTTTATTCCTTTCATGTGTTCGAGTGTCGTATCTTAGCAGATTGTATTTTCTTGAAATAAAAGAATTTAACCTCCGCACGAAGTAAAGTGTTTTCTAAGATAATTAACGACGTCATAGCCAGACGCCTTTCAGTCAAGTCACATCTCATGCTGGTAGGCTGATTCGTGATCGGCGTTGATGATGTGGCTCTCAAATCACTATTCTCTTTCTCTCTCACTCTTTCTCTCTCTCCCCCTCTCTTTCTCTCTCTCTCTCTTTCTCTCTCTCTCTGTCTTTGTTACTCTCACACACGCAAACAAGCACCTGCGACGCCTAACGCTATTTTCTTTTAAAACATTAATCACAACTTATCTAAGCTTGAAGCCATTCGAGGATAAGTGTTAATGAAATATAATGATTGTCAGTTGATAGATGAAGACTATTATGAGAGGATTTAGAATAATTGATGGGATGCATTCAGTTCGAATAGTTGTGGGGATGTTTGTATTTTTCTGTTTTTATGGAAATCGCTCCAGACAAGGCACGACTCACCGTAATGTAAGGAGCTGAAAAAATACTGTTTCAAGATCAAAAACTAGTCAACGATAAGTGTTAGATGGATAGATTACAACCCAGAAAACAGCAATTATTTCACCTTTGTCAGAAACATCGCCCATGGAATGTGAGGACAAAACGACACAATAATGGAAGCAATCATTATGAGACTGCCGAAAGCAAACCCTAGGTCCACTTTCTACTATCTTAAACAAGAATCTGTTTATATTGGATTAGAAGACGATCATGTTGTTATCTGCAAGAAAGCAATCTCGCGGTAATGTGCTCTGCAGACAGGAAGCGCATCTGAAGAAGCTCAGTTTGTGGAAATAACCTCTGACGCTAAGCAGACATCATTTTCTTTCGTAGCGGTAACAAAAGAAGTTCTTGCCGTGAATGTCTTAGAAGATGATGCCAGGCATTAGTAGTCAGTCGAGAACCGGCATAGAAAATAATGATAGAGTAGAAACCGAGACTAGCAACGTAAGGAACTGACAGGATCATCCTTGATTGGTTTCGGAGTGGATTTTAAAATCGGTTACTCATCCGAAACCAGCTGTTCTTTCATAAACTCAGGGGTATCGCATGTTGGAGTTATTCTTAGAACACCCGATATTCGGAAAATTTAAAAAGTGGCAGTGGTATAGACATTATGTGGAGAGTAGGATCGACATGGCGCATTTTATTTTAATATATAATTATATATATATATATATATATATTAGCTCAACCACAGCAAGACAGGATGCCACTGTAGACGTAAGGGACTACTGAGAATTAGGGTGTCATTTTTGGGTGTCATCTTCAGTTGGAAGCTGCGTAGCAAGATGTCTGTTTACATTAGGTTTCAATTTCTGCATGTCAGTACCATCAGTAAAACATGGAGCAGGGAGGGAGTTCCAAAGGCCAGCAATACGAGGAAATAAGCTATTAGAGTAGAAGGTTCGCCGGAATTTCGGGACCTCCACAGTGAATGGATGGGATTTAGCTGATTGTCGGGTTGGTCAATTGTATTTACGTCGAGGGTGCACTAGAGCAGTTAGTTGATCGGAGCACAATCTATTGAAGTACTTGTAAAACAGGCAGAAGGATGCAACAGTGCTGCTATAGGACAGGGGCTGGAAATTGGTGGATAGTGAGGGATTATTAGACCTTGTCTAAGAGGGTGACACAGTGAATGATGCACCAGCCCAGAAGTGGCAACAATACTATTGCATAGGCGGATGGTGGCTTTGTAGAAGTATAGCATAATATCAGGTAGAGGGAGTTCACCTTACAATCAACAGCCTTGGCGATGTATGTGTTCAAATCTGTGTTACCTGGGAATGTTAGACCGAAGAGTATCAACGTTAAACTATAGGATATGGTGTTATCTATCATTACAATCGGCGTTTTTTCTACTGTTATTTTTTATGTTATTTTTCCATTCGGTGAACATCACGTTGTTTTGTTTTTTTATCTAAGGGTTCTGAAGAGAAGAATTATTTTTAGTGTAAACTATCTAGATATTGTGTTTACTGTACATATTTGTTGAACAAGTGTAAATATCTTCACTTGCTTTGGGTACAAATTATTATAAGATTACATTAGAGAAAATATTTAAATGAATAAATATATATATATATATATATATATATATATCAAACTAATTACGAAATATCGAGTTGTTATTGATAATTAAGATTAAATTATTTTTATGAATTATACGATCCCTGTAAATGTAATTCATATTATCATGACCTTTCCCTCTTATATATATATTTATATATATATATATATATATATATATATGTTTGTGTGTGTGTATGTGTGTGTATATATATATGCACTATTTTATTAAATGAATATTGAATTATTTAAACCCACATACACCAGCATGTCAAGCTGTTGCTATCATCAGTGTATGAAGTGACACTTTCAGACGGTCGGTCGGTGGGCACGAGCCCAGTACAGAATCAGCTTTGACTGAGTAAGTAAGCGTTATATATATATATATATATATATATATATATATATATATATATATATATATAGAGAGAGAGAGAGAGAGAGAGAGAGAGAGAGAGAGAGAGAGAGATAGACAGAGAGAGAGACGGACAGAAAGAGAGAGAGAAAGAAAAAACGAGAGGGGAATAAAGATAGGTGTATACATATATATATATATATATATATATATATATATATATATATATATATAGTATACGTATTGTATTAGTTTCTGTAGATGTAAATCTGTTGAAACTCCAGTGTTTATAAACAGTGCTCAATAACAAGTTGCGTTTTTCTTAAGTATAAATTTTTATTCATACAAACATTATTAGTTACATATGTGCATACATGTATCGGTTGTATTCTTAATCAGAGAGTCAACCCCTTCAGACCAAAGAAGACAGAGAAGTAAGATGAATTTGGAAAACTTTCTATTTAAATAAATCTTTTTGGAAGATGTGATATTTTTTTTATAATTTAGAATCGGGTTACATTCTTTACTTGTTAACTCTTTCAATTAGTTTCTATCTTTTTATCATTTGTATTACCTGCCTTCTAATTCTTTTGTTTTTCTATTTTTGTATTACCCACTTAGTCTGGATTCTATTATTCTCTATTTAACACTTCAAAGTTTTAATCTGTTTACAAACATAAGCATAAATATATGATCTTTATATAAAATACACACGATGGCACAAATTAATAGATACGAAAGTGCATATATACACAAACATATATAGATACATATATAAAAAATAAAAACAAAAAATAACAAACACAAATATATACGAAAATATCCATACATGAATATACACATATATACACATATATTCATTTTCAAGCATAAATAGCTGGTCTTAGTATAAAATACACACGTGCGCACAAATTAATAGATACACAAATACATACGTAAACATATATATATATATATATATATATATATATATATATGATAAAATAAGCACTGCCGTCAACTGACACAAATTTATTCGTGTTTGGACGGTAGCTGTGTTTCAAGACTGTTATTAAAGGTGAAAATACGATTATCACTTCCAACAACAGTCTTGATAAGATGCCACTAGCATCGTAACACAATTAATTAGTGTCAGCTTACACCAATGTTTATTTAATTTTATTAAAGCTTTATTTTGCACTTTAGAAACAATATTGGTGTTGTGCTCATAATGTAAATATTTTTGAACTTGAATATTTATATATATATATATATATATATATATATATATATATATATATATATATATATATATATATATATATATATACCCTTTCTCTATTCTTCAGCATTCTCTTCTCATTTACCTTCGTCTATTGTCTTGTCTTATTACAATTTTATCATTGCAACCACACTTTATCTTTACAGAAATTTATTTCTAATTTCCAGTCTTGAGACTTAAGAAAAAATCTAATTTCGTTCTTAGATAATTTCACCGTTAAAACAAAGCGAATAAAATTGGGGAAAAATGAAAAGAGTTCTGGAAAAAATTCCATGAAATATTCAATTCCTTTTAAAATTATCTTCGATGAGTCTTTACTGAAATCTTTAATCATTGCAATTTGGACCAGAAAAAAAATCGATCTCAATCAATCAGCGTCCGTTTTCCAACATGAACTGCGGATCGATAATTTGCTATAAAATATTAACTATGTGAGTTTACTAAAGATGATTTAATTCGTACTGGTCGATAATAATAATAATAATAATAATAATAATAATAATAATAATAATAATAATAATAATAATAATAATAATAAATATATATATATACATACATATATATATATATATATATATATATATATATATATATAGATGCATATAAACTGTAGACACGACAAAGTGGATAAGGAACTACACTGGAATATATGCAAACTCTATGAATGTGATAACAATGAGAAGTAGTATGAGCATAAGAAAGCAGTGATACAGGAGAACGACAATGCCAAACTTATTTGGGACATGCGCATACAGACTGATAATGTTCTTTAACATTGAGACCCCGACTTAATCTTTCTAAACAAACACAAGAGCACTTGCTTAATCATGTATATAGCCATCCACTTCGATACCAGGGTTCAGGAAGAAAGAACACAAAAATACAAATTAATATCAAGACTTAAAATGGAAATTAGTTAGACTATGGAAATGTAAAGAAGTCGTTGTAATTGGAATGCTTAGAACAATAACGAAAAGCCACCATAAATGGCTTAAACAGATTGACGAGACAATTTCTTTTCCAATTCTGCAATGAATTATTCTATTATGAATCAGCGAAAGTGTGTACAGCCTCAATGTCTAACGTCAATGGTATTTACCTGATTTCTAAAACAAATACATCATTCCGACTAAAATATACAAAAGTAGGGATCACTAAGACCGTATAAAGGTTAGCAATGGTAAAAACAGCTGCAATTGTAAGGAGAATCCTCGAATACGGAAAACAACACGCATATGCTACAGATGGTAACCAGTCACATGGAAGTTACAATAGGAAAAAACAAAACCACAGAATGAACACCACTGTAATAAACAAGGAACAGAAACGGCAAGAAATATCAAAAGCTAACCCCCGAAATAAATGATGGCACCAGCCTCGGCTGACACCACACAAAATAGTCGTAGAGGGTCACGGAGGTTGGAAAGACCAAGAAGGGAGAGCACCCACCAGATCTCCACTGGCAGAGTGCATAGAGTGCTGATACCTCAGGGGAGGCTTATGTGACCCAAATCGCAGAGGAGAACAATGGTCGATGCCAGCTAGAAAACAATGGTAAGCGGCTGTTTGGATACCACAAGGTCATTTGCGGTTGCGATTGAAAAGAATTGGAGAGTACTGGGCATCTGGGGGAGGCTAATTGTAACTCAGACTGCAGGAAAAACCACCGATTGTTTTTAGTGAACAATCACACACGGTGACTCCTGTGATAACTCCTAGTGAGCAGAAATAAAAATTAGAAACAATCTCCTCCAAAATTATGAAAATTCCTATGAGAAATTGGAATCAAAAGAATCCCTGAGAACATACAAAGGACGGCAATGATGAAGATAGCTGCAATCTTAAGGAAGATCCCCAGATGCAGCAACAAACCCGCGTAAGCTACGAATAGTAAGCAGTCACATGGATGTCACATAGATGTCACATGGATGTCACAGCATGAAAAGACAAACCAACAAGAAGAACACTGCTACATGAACCCAAAGAATAGAAACTGCAAGAAACTTCATAAACTGACTGCCCTCCTCAGCTTATACGTCACAGAATTGTCATGAAAGGTCAAGGAAGATTGAAAGACCGAGGAGGAGACGCCCTTACCAGACCTCTACTGGAAGAGCGCAAAGATTGCTGGACCTTGGGGAGGCTTATTGCCACCCGGCTCCTAGATGAGGCCAATTGGCGTTACTAACGAGAAATCAATGGTAACCTGCTGCTGCAATGCCACAAAGTCATTTGCAATGCGTATTGAAATGAGGTGGAAGGTACTGAAAATTTTGGGAGGATTGTTGTCACTCAGCTGCAGGGAACACCACCGGTTAGTATCAGTGAGCAATCATTGACGATGACTTGCGTGAAAACTTCGAGTGAGTGCACATAATAATAATAATAATAATAATAATAATAATAATAATAATAATAATAATAATAATAAAAATAACAATGATTATAATAATAATAGTAATAAATAATAATAATTATGATAAAAATAATAATACCCCCCAAAATAAGAATAACAATCATAATCATAATAATAATAATAATAATAATAATAATAAAAATAACAATGATTATAATAATAATAGTAATAAATAATAATAATTATGATAAAAATAATAATACTCCCAAAAATAAGAATAACAATAACAATAATAATAATAATAATAATAATAATAATAATAATAATAATAATAATAATAATAATAATAATAATAATAATAATAATAATAATAATAATAATGATAAAAGAATACAAGAACAGACATGACTGTGTTGGGAAAGCAGTACACCGGGAACTGTGCAAACAATTAAATTTCGAATACGCAGACAAAGGGTACAAACATAAGCCAGAAACAGTACTGGAAAACGAAAAACACAAACTCATCTGGGATATGGCTATACAAACAGACAAACTCATACAAGCAAGGATACAGGATGTTATAATAATCAACACGAAGGAAAAATCTTGCAAAATCATAGACTTCGCCGTTCCAGCAGCCACAGAGTGAAAAGCAAAGAAACGGATAAAACGAAGCAAATACACGGAACTAGCCAGAGAACTGAAAGGAACATGGAGCATGAAGAAAGTCAGTATAATACCAATAACCGTAGGAGCACTAGGAACAATCCCCCCCAAAAAATGGAAAAAAGGCTGGGAGAAATTGGAATCAAAGGGATCCTTGAAACTATACAAAGGACGACAATGATCAAAACCGCCGCAATCTTAAGAAAAATCGTGATACGCGGAAACTAACCTGCATAAGCTACGAAGGGTCACATAGAATCTACAACAGAAAGGAAACAAAACACCAGAATAAACACCACATCACAAAGGAATTGAAACATCACTTTATGCCCCCCCCGCAATAAATTACATCGGCCTAAGCTGACACGACACAAAAATGAACGATTGAACAGAAATAATAAAAAAACACCACCAGCTCCCCCGCTCCCCCTCCAAAAATGTTTAATTTATAAAAAAACGTAAAAAAGAAATGGTACGAGTCTAGGCTGACACCACACAAAATGTTTGCATAGAGTCAAGGAGGATGAGAAAACCGAGGAGGGACAGCACAAACCAGACCTCCACTGGAAGTGCAGATAGCTCTGGAAGCTTGGGGAGGCTTATTGCCACCCAAATCCCAGAGAAGACTAATGGTCCTTACCAGCGAGAAATGAATGGTAAACAGCTGTCGCGATACTGCAAGATTATTTGCGGTGGCTATCGAATAGAGATGGAGAATACTGGAAATCTGGGGAGACTTGTTTTCACTCAAACTCCAGGGAATACCACCGGTTGTCGGGAAGCAATCACTGATGACCTGTGAGTACACATAATATTAATGAAGACGAACTTAAATGTTTGGATACAAAAGCACTGACAATGTTTGCAATTTATTGAGTTTTGTAAAGAAAAGAGATGCAGATCGATTCTATCTACCGAGAAAGAAAGGTGGTCGAGGTCTACTTAGTGTTAAAGATGCTGTGAACATAGAAGAAGTTTGTCTATATAAATATATTTCTGAAAGTAATGAGATTCTTGTTTCGTGAAGTGAAAAGAGAGGAAATACTAAAAACTATGCTGGAAAAAAATCAAAGGTTACAAGAGAGAGTGTTAAAATTATTTGTAAAGAAACTACACAGTGTATTCTTTAAGAATACTGCATTTAGAGATAATCACAGCTGGAATTGGTTGGTCAGAGGTGATCTCAAAATAACTACCGAGAGCACTAGATCCATCAAACATTACATTGCCAAAACTGCAGGATCCCCGAAATGCCGATTGTTTAATGAAAACGAAGACACCTTAGCGCATATTGTGTCCGAATGAACTTGACCACAATGAGAAGTAGAATAACCATAAGCCAGCAGTGGTACAAGAGAACGACAATGTCAAACATCTTTGGGCCATGCGCATACAGACTGATAAGGTTCTTGAACATTCAAAACACAACTTAATATTTCTAAACAAAAACGAGAGAACTTGCTTAATCATTGATATAGCCTGACCCTTCGATACGAGAGTGCAGGAGAAAGAACACGAAAAAAATATCAAGATCTAAAATTGGATTTAGTTAAACTATGGAAATGTAAAGAGGTAAAGGTGGTTACTGTTGTAATTGGATCGCTTGGAACCATAACGAAAAGCCAACATAAATGGCTTAAACAGACCGACGAGATATTTAATATTCCAATTCTGCAAAATGTTTGCCTGTTAGGATCAGCGAATGTATTAACGTAGAGTTTGAATGTTTCAGGTCAAGGGAATTGAGGTGGAGAATACTGGAAATTCGTGGAGACTTGTTGCAACTCAGACTCCAGGGAATACTACTAGTTGTTGTCAGTGAGCAATCACTGATGTATAATGTGGGAAGTTCAAGTGAATACAAATAATAATAATAATAATAATAAAAATAATAATAATAAACCCACCATAAAAAGCCACAATAAATGGCTTAAACAGATTGACGAGACAATTTATTTTCCAATTCAACGAGAAATCAATGGTAGCCAGCTGTTTGGATACCGCAAGGTCATTTGCGGTTGTGATTGAAAAGAGGTGGAGAGTACTGGAAATCTGTGAGAGGATAGTTGTAACTCAGACTCCAGGGAACACCACCGATTGTTTTTAGTGAGCAATCACTAACGGTGACTCTTGTGATAACTCCTAGTGAGCAGAAAAAAATAGGAATATCATCAGTGATTTCTCACCGACAACAACTGGTGGTATTCCCTTGAGTTTGAGGGGCAATAAGTCTCCACAGATTTCCAGTATTCTCCACTTCTTGGAGTTTTCTTTTTTGAACAACAGGAAAAAACAGAACCACAAATGTTGCTTGTTAGGAACGGCGAAAGTGTTTAGATACAGATTGAATGTCTAAAGTCAAGGGAATTGACTTGGTGTTCAAAATAGAAAACTCTAACTAAAAGCATCCAAAAGTAGAGACGACTATGAAATAATAATAATAATAATAACAATAATAATAATAATAATAGTAGTAATAATAATAATAATAATATTAATAATAATAATAATAATATTAATAATAATAATAATAATAAGAAGAAGAAGAAGAAGAAGAAGATAACAAAGAAGAAGAAGAAGAAGAAGAAGAAGAAGAAAAAAGAATCAAAGAATAGGGAAACAAAAACATAAGCAATCTATTATCCTCCCTACACCATATTTTCTACGTAACATACGTTGCTTGTCTTTCTTTACTTTATCGCTATTTTCTATGGTAGTTACTAGACTCTCTGATCCCTCTAAAATTTTCACAATTCGAACTCGTGTTATGTCAAACAAAAATGATTAATTTCTCTTTTGTGTACCGAAAACGAAACGGAATGTCTATGAAGAAGATTTCTTTCCAGAAACGTCTCATCCGTGGAATACATTTCCGCGGCACTGCTTCACTGCAGATAACAACATTGCTTTTATACCCAATGTAAAAAAAGCTTTAATCAAAGTGTTCTGCTATCCGTCTATCCTTTTTTAAGCTTGTCATAGTATCGTTCAGGATGTTACTGACAATCTCATTATCCTTATCCTCGAGTGGCTTTTTGGCCTTCACAAGTGGTGCATCATTAGTATAAAGAAGCGGTGGCACCAGAGCAAACTAGACGTGAAGCTTATTAAGATAAATCAAAGAATGTTGATATTACTAGTCTTAAAATAGAAGTGAATAAAATAAAAAGATCCCTCCTCCCAAAACGAAAACAAATAAATATGTTAAACCATGAAAATGATAGTGATGTCTGAGAACAAAAAATAGAAAAATTGAGGAAAAATAAAAGTACCCAGACATGGTTCGAAAGGTCGGAGAGAATCTAGAAATTTTAAAGATGCCTATTCTTACTCAAACAATTGACTGTTATTAGTACAGAATCGCTGGTAAACAGCTAATGCGAGAACAACAAGTGAGTTGTAATTGTAATTCAAATATATGTAAGGTAATTGGAATCTGATGGAAGCTGGCTGTCACTTGAACGCTAGCAAAATCATCTGTTTTAACAGCAAAAAACAATATTTGAAACGACTGCTCTGAAATTCACCCCCTGCCCCCCGGTGCCGATAAATAATGATAATAGTTTGTACAAGAAAAGAATATGCTCACTCTGTTTGCATAGTTTTGCTTCTATACATACCGAATGGACGTTTAGTACACTGACCCCTTAAGGAAGGAGGGTAATGCCCGGGATAATGCTATAATAACAAGAGAACACATACTACACTATGCCCATAGAATTGGGCATTAAGAAATAGTACAAAAGTCTAAAATTGTATAGTAAACTGAATTAAGTATTAAAATATAGTAATAAAAGAGTGTCGGCGGTAGACAGATATCAACATCTCTAATATTAATAGATTTGTATTAGAAACACTTATAGAACTCAAGGATTTTTGGAATTCTTAAGATTAGGATTTATAATTTGTATCATGTGGACTACTGTTCTCATTGTGGACGTCATTCCAACAACGTTTCGGCCGATGTAACCTCCGACCTTTTGTAAGTGTTTCTTGTTCAACTCAAGAATCTGTAACAGTCTTCTAGCGGGTTAAAGTCTAATCTTCAGTACAAGTTATGCTAAGAATAGAATTATGAAATACTTTAGGAGTTCTACTCGATCATGGCTGACTGCACAAGAGCAAGTTACCCCTGTTGATTTGATGAAAAGTCGCATTCGAAATTCCGTACTGATTCTTCAGTTCAGCTAGACGCACGTAAAAAATGGTTAGAGGTTACATCAGCCGAAACAGTGTGAGAATAACATCTAATATGAGACAGAACACTCACAGATAGAAGAACATTGCCACACTCCACAGACCCATTGCAAAAGACTCGGACATACAAATACATTGTAACACTCTACAGACACATCACAAAACACTCTCACATGCAAACACATTGAGACACTCTACAGACACGTCACAGAACACCCTCAGATACAAACACAATGCCACACTTTACAGACACGTCACAAAACACGCTCACATACAAACACAATGCCAACCTCTACAAACACGTCACAAAACACTCTCAGATACAAACACAATACCACACGCTATAAACACGTCACAAAACACTCTTACATACAAACACAATGCCACACTCTACAGACACGTCACAACACACTCTCAAATACAAACACAATGCCACACTCAACAGACACGTCACAAAACACTCTTACATACAAACACAATGGCACACTCTACAGACACGTCACAAAACACTCTTACATACAAACACAATGGCACACTCTACAGACACGTCACAAAACACTCTTACATACAAACACAATGGCACACTCTACAGACACGTCACAAAACACTCTTACATACAAACACAATGCCACACTCAACAGACACGTAACAAAACACTCTTACATACAAACACAATGCCACACTCAACAGACACGTCACAAAACACTCTTACATACAAACACAATGGCACACTCTACAGACACGTCACAAAATACTCTTACATACAAACACAATGCCCCACTCAACAGACACGTCACGAAACACTCTCACATACAAACACAATGCCACAATCTACAGACACGTCACAAAACACGATCACATTCAAAGACAATGCCACACTCTATAAACACACTACAAAACACTCTTATATACAAACACAATGCTACAATCTACAGACACGCCACAAAACACTCTCACATACAAACACATTGCTACACTCTATAAACACATTACAAAACACTCTCACATATGAACACATAGCAACACTCTACAGACACGTCACACAACATTCTCACATACAAACACATTGCCACACTCTACAAGCACTAATATTCTCTATATATGTACATAAATGTTTGTTATTATCTTTAATCAGGTTTCTATTATAAGAGTACTGCAATTAATTTTTAACTGATCGATAACCTTAATCACAATGAGAAAAATCGAAAGGAAAAATAATCGAAGTGTGAGAAAATGTAATTAACAAAATGATATAAATCAGAAGTATCCGCGGTTGAAGAGTAATAAAACGACAATGTCCTTACACATGAAAAATTGCTTCTTCGACTGGAGAATTCATCCAGCATTTTGAGAATTGTTTTATTCCGCAGGTTTGATCACACATGGAGATTCAAAACAAATCCGATTTTACGTAGCTACTTTTATTGCTGACTCACACACTTATTAGTGTATGTTCAATGGAGCCCCTTGCCAGAGCCTCACTAGAGGAGATTAGCAAAGGACGCCCTCATCACCCTGTTTGAATGTTTCTCCTCTTCTCGTTCACGATCGTTTTCGAACATTAATTTCAAGCCAGATTGACTTACACTTTTCATAAATAACAAACTTGCAAAATAGACTCCGCCTTGAATTTCATATGCGACACAAATCTGCATTCAAGTGTCTAATCTATATTTATATAGCCCATTTTCGTAACAAAGAAAGCTATCTTTGACATCGTTATATACTTTTATTAGTATTATTATTACTATTATTTGTTCTCACTAGGAGTTCTCACATAAATCATCGTCAGTGATTGCTCACCGACAACAACCAGTGGTATTTCCTGGAGTCTGAGTGACAACAAGTCTCCCAGACTTCCAGTATTTTTCACCTCTTTTAGATAACTATATGGTATTGCAACAGCCTCTTACCATTGATTCCTCGCTGGTAAGGACAATTGGTCTTCTCTGGGATTTATGTAGCAATAAGCCTCCCCAAGGTCTCAGCATTCTCTGCACTTTTCCAATGGGGGTCTGGTTTGTGCTGTCCCTCGTCGGTCTTATCCTTCTCGACCCTCTACAAATATTTTGTTTGATCTCAGCCTAGGTCGGCACCATTTTTCTTTTTTTTATGTTTTTAATTTAAAAAATCCGGTTTTTCTTTTTTCTTATTTTCCGTTTTTATTTTTATTTTAAAAATGTTTTCCCCTTTTTGGAAGGTGGGTTAAGTGAATCGGAGAGCTTATGGTGTTTCTTGTAAGTTCTGTTTCTTCGTTTATTATCATTTTCTATCGATAGTATTATTATTATTATTATTATTAGTAGTAGTAGTAGTAGTAGTAGTAGTAGTAGTAGTAGTAGTATTAGGTTCTTTTGTTAAGGTGTTATAAATAAATAAAACAGGTAACTTTTGAATTCAAGTATGACTTTTAAATAATAATTGTTTGGATAATCAAATTGATCGCAAGATACCGTATCGATATACTAATATATCGCACATACAAACATAAATAAAAAATAATTGCATTAGTTAATAAAAAATACTAGACATTTATTTGTCAAAACCTGTTTTTGCAGTCGGTTAAGCGAATCGGAGATGCCATTGACTTTTGTATATTTTATCTGTCTTCTTTTTCATATAGTAGCATGGCGACACAGCGTTGCCTGGGAGTACGTTGAACATCATTCTTTTAAAACTTTTCTCTCTATATATCACCTTACCCCTCTTTATAAATATACCCTTATCTCTGTCACCCTCTTTCCATCGCTCACCCACTCTCTATCGTATAGACTTAATCACACAATAAATCCTTACTAATGATGTTACTGTTGAAACGCAAATGAAGAAATATTACAAAACAGTGTGATCATATTCTGTCCGAGGCAATGCTACAAAATATATCAGATTTGTGGAAGCGCATTGTGTACTTTCTAGCATTCCGATGGACGCAAACGCACGAAGACAAATGTCCTTCATA
>OY744539.1:43896650-43936650 GCA_963556195.1 Sepiola atlantica
TGGTTTTAGTTGAGTTGTTAAATGGAGGTGTATACCAGATAATTTTCCTATTTCTATTTTTGTTCCTATTAGGGTTATTTTGTGTAGTTGGAATATACTCTATTTTTGTATTTTTGTATCCACTCTCCTTTAGTACTTTATTATAAAAGTTCTTATGTTTATTGAAGATATCTATATTGGAGGAGTTGTTGCTAATCCTTCTACTAATTGATTCCGGGATGTGTTTACTTACAGATATAGGGTGGTTAGATAGTGGGTTGACATTAAGGGGGTAGGAATTATCTTTAGCATAGGGCTCATGAGTATCTCTATTGAGGTTGAAGGTAATATCGAGGAAATTGACCTGTTTAACATTTGATGTTATTTCAGCCTTTAGGCCTATTCGTTTCATTTCTTTGGATATTATTTTTTTGGTTTGTTCACATTTTTGTCCGTTTGTGTTTTTAACGTACATTAGGCCATCATCTCTGTAGAGGCCGATTGAATCGACTTCGAGATCTTTTGTTAGGTTGTATAGTAAGTACAGGCCAACCAAGTCTGTTACCTCGGCAGAGTCAAGAGAGCACATAGATACATCGAATGAAGAGAAATGGTCTTTCTTTATCCATTGTTCTTTGTTATTTATTAGTACTGTGGTTCGACATTTTTTGATTATGTTTATTTCGTCTTCCGAGATATTAGAGAGGAGAGTGGCGAATTCTATGATATTTTCGAAGAGTGCTCTGGTTATTGAGGGGTAGTAATTAACTATATCGAATTGTATAAAAGAGCATTTATCTTTATTTCTAATTCTATTGAACCAGCTTATGGTTTCTGCGGTATTAATCCACTGGTTTAAGTTGTAGGTGTTTTTAATTTGCCTATTTATTTTTTCTAAGATGTATTTACTGATTTTGCCTATCTCTTGTCGGGTAGGATTAATAAGCCTGGTTTGAGGTTTAGTGTGGAAATTAGTTTTGTGATCTTTTAATAGTATATATGCTTCTTTTGTTTTTAGTTTACCTACTCTATCGCTAATCTTGAGTTTATCAGTTATAGTTTTACTATCTGAGTTGATTTTATCGATTAGGTTAAGATCAGATTTTTTATAATTTTTTGTGATATTTTGTGTAATTAAATTCTGGTATTTCGTTTTAGTAAGTTTGTAAAAGTTATGAGTTTTGTCTGCTTTTACTAGCACAAGTTTGGAGTTATTAATTTCATTAACCATGTTATCCAGTTTTTTCTGGAAATGGTTTTTTTTCTTATAGAAAGTTATATTTTTTATCATGTTATATAAGTCATCTTCAAAATTATCAAGTTGTTCGACCCGGGGGCCGTTACCTTTATTCTTGAATCCGTAGTAATCCGTTGAATTTTTTGTGGATCCTTTGAGGAAGAAATAGGCTTTCCATTTCATCCTTCTTAATAGTTCTTCTGTCTTCATGATCAGAATAGTAAGGTAATCCCGTTTGTTTATGGAAGGGATGTTCTTTAGGGATGTGTTGAGGTTAATTTTATCCATTTGGCAGGGTATAATCCAGCGGTTTGGAGAGTGCTCAACTAGTTAGGAGCAGAGTATAATTAACTTGTTACAAATATCCAGGGGGTATGAATCCGAAGGAAGTTGAAACCGGGTTTATGAGAGTGCTCAATGAAAATTCAGAGCAAAATATATATTTTTTGATTTTATTCCATTAGTTGCGACAAAACAAGTGTTGTTTCATTTGTGCAAATAGCGACCAACTCATCGGGCGGGCGAAGGAATTCAAATGGCATAAATTTTAACTTTAACTTTAACGGGCGATTGAAAATTGAAAATACATTGGAGGGGGAGGGGGACAGAGTTGGGGCTTTGTCTATAACGGTGACATGGGACATGAGAGGGGAGGGGGGGGGGGACCCCAACAAGTCGTGTTTCAAATTATTACGTGGGAGGTTTTTCACGTGTCTGTGCTGTGATGATCTCAATTTCGGCCGGGGTGGGAGGAAGGGAGATAGAGCGACGGCCAGAGTGAGTTAAATTTAAAATGAGAATAAAATTATGATTATAACCGTCATTTCTATTTCATTTTAATTCTAATAAGTAATTATCATGTATATATATATATATATAATCCAGGGAAAAACATCCACAGAGTAGTAATCCAAAGAATTTCAACCGGGTTTATAAAAAGTGCTTGATATCAAATAGAGTTTTT
The DNA here is from genome assembly GCA_963556195.1 of Sepiola atlantica. Taxonomy (NCBI): domain Eukaryota; kingdom Metazoa; phylum Mollusca; class Cephalopoda; order Sepiida; family Sepiolidae; genus Sepiola; species Sepiola atlantica. The sequence continues at coordinate 43,898,831 of OY744539.1, forward strand.
ATATATAATTATTTTTATTTACACAGACATGTATATATATATATATATATATATATATATATATATATATATATATATATATAGGTTCATTTGCCTGAACAAAAACATGTTGGTTGTGGTCGTTCGACTATATATTATGATTAAGAAGTTTACAGATGAAAGGTAGTCATCAGAATGCATCTATAATATATATGTATTTATATATATATATATATATATATATATATATATATATATATACATATATATTTATATATATATCGCTATCTCACTCTCTCTCTCTCTCTCTATATATATATATATATATATATATATATATATATATATACAAATACGACTACTAGAATACTGATCTAGGACAATTATAATCAATAAATATATCATAAGTATTACATTTCTATTTATTTTCTCTTTCTTAGGGGGTAAGTTCCGATTTCAGCGGAATCTCCTAAATGTTATTGTTTACAAAAATAATGCTCCCGCGTTACATACTATGTTCCTACGAATACGTATTTTATAATTCATAATGATTCGTTCAATAGCTTTGGATTTTACTATAGACATACTCTTTATTGACGCTCATGCGCGCACCAAACTTTTTAAAATTATATTAATTTATACAACTAAAAATTTCACGCAAAACAATTATGGTCTCTATATTTGTTTATCTAACTTATTCTAAAAGTATTTCCTGTTAGGGTCCGTGTTATTGTGGTCGCACACCCTAAACGGTGAATTTTATGAAAGATAATATGCCCATGTTTCTCATCAGTTTGCCGAAAATATTCATTCCAAATATTTAATGATCGGTTCTATAAAAAAATGTGAATATGCTTATATACTTAAATATGCTCGTTTGCTAGGCTGTGAGGATTATATAATTGTGGAAGAAGAACATACAATACGTAATCAAAGCAAAATAAATTCATGTTGAAGGTTTTTATCTTCCTCCTCCAGCGGTAAGATATGATACAAAGTCGGGCAAATGGGGTTTGAAAAGCCAGCGCCCGAGAAGGTGAGTACTCTGCCCTACAAAAAATGCCTGGGTAGCCCCGTCGACATTCTCCAGTACGGGCGCCTCGGGCGATTAGCAATAAACTAACCTCTTCACAAAGGGTGAGGAGGCAAAGCCTGAGAGGGTGAACCTCCTAGAACTGTACAAGACAAACTCGCAGACCGGTGGATTCAATGAACGAAGGCCAAGACGATACCGTCTATAAGAAAATAATTGTTAATTACAATAGGGACGTCAGTTACTAACGCATTGTATTCAAGTTCTATTTCCAACTCTTTAAAAAAATAAGTTATAATTTAATTTTCAATTTAAAAAAATGCAATTTTAGACTAATTTATAAATTTATTCCAAAATGTGTTCGAAAATCAAACGAGATACACGAGCTATTAAAATAATGCCTATAGTACAATTGAACGCAAAACGGAAATGTCTATTACGTCCTTTCAGTTTTTCGTTGTTATTATTTAGTCATTTGGAAAGTTGCTTTTTTTAGTTTTTTTAGTTTGAAATATAAAGGAGGATGTAATACATGGGGGATTCACGCACACAACCTTAAAAACGAATGAGGTAATTATCATATGAGAACTGTGCCCAGAGTTACCCAGACAAAATCGAAGGAACATTTCAATGATATTTTAAGATTCTGCGAAATAGGTAAAACTCATTTATAGTTATTTGAATGTTCTAACTATTTATATATCGATTTCTATAACACAAACTAGCATTGCCTTTACTATTTATAAGTATTCGAGTATATGTGTGACCCGTAAAGTTAAAATCCTTACCATTATTTATTCTACAAAAATATAATTATACTTATATATCGTCTGATATATCATCGTTATTAGTATTGCTATTACGATTATTATTAGAATTATTAAAGAAATTGACAACACTTGTGAAGCACACCTGAAAATGTATTTAAGATACATTTTGTAAAACCAACATATCAATGTGTTCGTTTTTTTTTTTTAAGTCACTTTAATACATTTTCAGATGTTGTCAATTTCCTTATTCAAAAAGCACCAACCAGCGCTCAACATCGACCAGACTTCACTTTAAACTAACGTTCCTTAACCTCTTTATGTGTTGTTTTACGTATATGAACTAGATATATGTTAAAAAGAGAGAAACCTTTTTATAAACTTAGAATGACATTTAAAATATTAGAGTGGTCAAATAAAGATAAAGTGAGCGAGGTGATGGAAATACAGAGAGAGATACATTGGTGACTTATTTATTTCATTCTTATTACGGCTTATTAGAAAAATTGAACTCGATTTCTTCAAGTATAACTCAATCATCCAAAAAAGTAGATTTTAATATGTACTTGTATTATATAAGTATATAGAGAAAGTGTGTATGGTAACAAACATTGATAAACTAACATTTATAATATATACTAACAGGTCCCGTGTTCCAGCATTGTGCGGGGGAATAGAAAATACGTATTTCAATTAAAAGAAATTCAAGAGTAGAGTATTAAAAACAAACTAAATCATAAAATATATACAAATTGTAACCTTTTTTCAGCACATAACAAAAATAGTCCAATTAGAAAAAAGATGTGGTGTATTATATTTTGAAAAAAAGCAAAAATATACACACTAATTCGATGGGTGTGAGAGTACAATAGTGTTTATTAACCTCTGTTCACTATTCTCATTGAGTAATGAAAACAAAAGTTTAGTAATACGAATTTGTTCAATATACGTAAAAAAGACATTCCTATTTTTGCAAGTCTCTTTCCTAACAGAGACTAGTCCGATTGTTTTAAATTAAAACAACAAAACAATGTTAATAAAGTGATAGATACTTCTACACAATACAAACAAAACTGTTTTACTTTTTCCTATTTTAGGTTTAGTTCGGCAAAAGCGGGTTTAGTTTAGTTCTCAATTAAATAATCTTTTAATAACTCTAGAAATGAGAGGCACCCTTGTATACACTTTAAATGACATTAAAAATATTAGAGTGGTTAAATAAACATGAGGTGAGAGGGGTGATCGAACTACACATAGAGGGATTGACATTGTTCGTTGCTTATATATTTGTTTTTTTTTAAATAAATTAAATAAAGTTATATTTAATTAAATATATATTTTTAAATTGTTTTTTGAAAACAAGGTTATTTTATTTATTTTTTATTTTTTGTAATAAATATTTACTACTTTTTGGTATAGGTATCCGTTTTTTAATGTAGGGAAATCCACTAAGCTAAAAGTAGCTCTTCTGATTGGGACACAAGTTAAAATTGCCGCAGTCTAGAAGGATTTTCCTTCACTGTCTGAGGTGAAAAACTATTAATTATAGTATCCGAAGAGATGCAAAACTTTATATTGCAATTCTTGTTTGAAATGTTTTTACAATAAACTTAATTTTTAAATAAGAAACGTTAATTCTATTTTGGAAAATAATTTTAAAAAACTGAACTTGTATATAAAAGAAAACTTTTTTATTTATTTTCTCTGACAAATAATCAAAGCACACATGTATAATTATTCGTATGTTTTCTTTTCCAAATAATAATGACATATTTTTTCAATACGCTATTGGAAAAATAGTTTTATATGTTGTTCTATAGTTTGAAAGAATATAGTAAACTGGGGTGAAATGTGAAAATTCTCTTTGTCTGACCCCTGATAACTTCACCTAAACTGCATGCATGAAGAGAGAAATATTCCCAGGATAGCCAATGGTTTCTCAGCATTGAGTCAAATAAAAATAATGCTTGGGAATGTTGCCTATAATACTAAAATTACCAAATTTTATTAACGACTTTACGTGTTTTGGAGAAAAATACCGGGTGAATAAAGCTAAATATAGTAAGAGTTTAAAAATCACCGTAAAGAAGAGGATTAAGTATGTTGCCAATAATACATGTACGTTGGATTATTTTTATTTACTCTTGCATACATTTTTGTACAATACAAGTAATTTTAAATATCAGTAGCACTTCCATAATAGAAGCATTAAACTCTGGAAAAACTAAGTCGGGAGAAATAAGATATATCAATTCGTTATCAATTTCACACCGGGGTACTTTAGTGTTAAATATAAGAAAAGCAAACAGACATTTATATTCGGAAAGGTTATTATATGACATAATTCCCTGAATTATGGAATCTGCCGGTGTGGTAATAGTCTGTCGCCTCTATAAACAAATGATCCGGTGTTGGAGGTGTCGTGTTAGTAGTTAATTTGTAGAGTATTTATATAGTTACTACCATCAATTTTGAAGACGTTTATGGAGAAGCACAAATCTCAGAATAAATGTAATAATTGTGGTAATAATAAAAATGTAAGAATATTTTTTGTGAAACACGCTGTAGTAAGTGTTGATAGAATTGAGTAGAAAAGAGTTGCATAAAGTATATCGTTTTTTTCCTATAATGGCTAAATATATATATATATATATATATATATATATATATATATATATATATATAGTATAAAAAAATAATTATGGCAAGTAATATACACTGACATGTGTATTCATGGACACAATCATATAATGTATTATTCCAATGGTTTCACGGTTTTTTAATATTTTACCTACCATGAGTATAATACAACTACTTCGATTTTTTCACATATTAAGTAAATACTGAAATGTACAAACACACACACACATATATATATAGATATATAAATATATATATATATATACTATCATAGCGTTTTATATTGAAATATACATTGAATAGTAATATATAGATAAATATATCAATATGTAGTAGGTAATGTTTTTGAATATATATTTTATTACAGCTCGAAGGATGCTCGTAGAACGCAAATTGACTAACTTTTACACAGGATATACTTAATCGCCACTCGCGTGCTTTTATTCTCATACATTTGTATTGCTCCTCCCTGCTCACCTCTTCGCATCTCCCTGTCCTTGCATACATGACCGATCACTTACCTCTATTTTTGATAGTCCCCGATCTTTGCTGCATTTTTTCATTTTCAAGAAAACGGACCAAATCAAAGATTAAGGTCGTTTAACACGACCGAAATCTCGTTTGCCTTTACTGATGCGTATGTATTATTATTTTTTCTGTGTTACATAATTATCTAATAGACCATAAACATAACATCACATATGTATTTGGCGATATATATATATATATATATATATATATATATATATATATATATATATATCATTTCATAATTTATGTGTGTATATATGTGTGGTTTAAAAGAGTTTGTAATGATTTTCGGTGTCTACCTTTCTTTCAAAAATAACACATAAACATGTCGACCTGAAAAGCATACCGTTTATAATGCAGGCATGTTTACCGTCTGTTCGAAAATTCAATTTCGTTTGAATAGAGCAACCAAAAAATCAAACTTTCCTTCTCATTCAATTTATTTGGAGGAAATTGAATTTGATTTTGCCGAAATGCGAAAAAAATAATCTTTATTTTTCGTTCTTACTTTCTTTTCAAAAGAAAAAGTCTACCTCTTTCTTCCGGCGGAGGTGAATACAAAAAAGTGTGTTTCAATCTAGGTGTGCTATGAATTTCAAATAGATTTTTTCAACAACCGACAGAAGACACATTTTAAGAAAACAGAAAAACGTTTATCAATATTTCTAACATTCAACCTGAGATCAATTTACCTTCCTCAATTTCTTCATCTCTCTCCAGAGTTAATCTCTGCATGAATTTAAATATATTTCGATTAATATATATATATATATATATATATATATATATATATATATATATATATATATATATATATACATATGCATATATATTCAAGCAAACCACCATTCTCTTTTAACTATATATATATATATATATATATATATATATATATATATATATATATATACATATATATATATATAGAGAGAGAGACCGAGAGAGAGAGGGGGCGAGAGAGAATGAGAGAGTGGTATAATGAAATAAATTCCATGAGGCAATTCGGGGCTGAGAGCTCAATGTGGTAAACGGAGCAAGAATAAAATAAAATAAAATATAGTAACACGAAAATTAAGATGATTATGTAATTATGATGATTATGTATTTTCGTGTTACTATATATATATATATATATATATATATATATATCAGTTGAACTGAATTTATTTACGACAATCTGATGCTTCTTTTCATGAAGCTTTGGTACGTAATGCTATAAAAGGCGCTGACGAATAGGACTGTTCGTATAATAAAAAATCACAAAAAAATGAGCAATAACATTTTTTTAAAACTCTTGGAAACGATCGTACGCCAAATGCTTGTCGGTTTTAAATTATTGGGACTATATTCAAATTATGTTGATATTAACAAACATGATATATATATATATATATATATATATATATATATATATATATATATATATATAAACTGATGTATGTGCACATATTTATTTTATATATATATATATATATATATATATATTAATTAAACAACTTAAAATATATTAATAAAATTAACTTAAAAACATTTTTTTCAAAAGTGCAAAATAGTATGTAGAGCTTAATTAATATGTTTTGTATACACATTTAAATGTGAATGTAATGTTCATCGTGAGATTCTCAAATCGTCGAGCTATCCTTCTGGTTTCAGGTGGCAATCCGTAGAGTATTTCCCCGATTGTTCTTAATTTGGCCATTATTTTTCGAGCGCTTTCGACTTTCTTAGATTAGCCCGACGGTTTGAGAACCTCACGAAGAAGATTTACAAACGAGAAAGTTCCGTGACGTTCAACAACGCTTGCTTAGATAATGACTTGCTGCCTAAGTATACATATATATATATATATATATATATATATATATATATATATATATATATATATATATATATATATAAGTATTAAGAAGGATAAAGGCAATGTAGTGAGCCTTACAACTATCTATTTATTTTTATTTTCAATATTACATGTAGCTTGCTGTGTGTAATGTCCGTATGATTGAAAAATATTTAATATTTCGGGAGACATTTTCTATGACTTTGTACATAATAATCTCCTAAACTAATAAACATCTCATTATTAATTTAGGAATATATATATTATGATACACTAATCTTTTTGACATGACGTAATACTTTCCACTCTATCGTAAGGACTCTGACAAACATATGACCTGACTAAGAGTTCATATTCGTAACCGAGAACATAGTCTGGAATCGAATGATCAAATTTACATGTGTTTTAAAATAACATTACAACACAGCGTTCGTTACTTATATATCATCTACCGTCTTCCTACGACCCAGGATTGTACCTTGCTCGGCTTTTTCTCTGATAGAATAGATGCAGAACTTTCATTAAGATACAATCCCCTAAATATTTGGATATTTTAATGTCCACTAATGTTATCGGCTTGGATTCCTCAGCTATACAGACGTGTCTGGTAACAGAACGCATAGCTTACCCATTGCACACTCCCTATCACAGACTGTTATTTTCCCGATTCGCCTCAAACTTCGTTAGGATCAGCAAGCCTCACTTCTCGACCTATTCTAAACCACAGTGCCAGAGACTTGTGTGACAGATGGCCATAGCTCTGTCGGGAATAGTTTATATCACCTTAAAGTCGCAATCCAAGCCGAATAGCTGTTACGTAAAATGACGAGACACTTCAGATGTGAAAATTCGGAATCCATCATAAGTCACATCAGAAACGCCCGCCCAATTTAGGTTGAACATTTCCGCTCCTTGCTTATCAGTGCGCAAATTAGGTAAGCTAATGGGCCAAATCAAGCATTGCAGCACACGTCTATACGTTGAAATTCTATAGATAACCCCACTCTCCCCAATACTTAACTTTGACTCGTGAAGCCCTCTATTGTTTATAAGTAGCATTCACTCTGCCAATTAACCTCGATCAGCCAACTACAAATAGACATAAATTCAGCGATATACCGAAATTGCACAAAAATTAAAAACTCACGATTTCTGCAAAACCTATAATAGTGTAGTGAATAATGAGTTATCTATAATTTGATGTCGTTTGCACAGAAATTGATAAGGCTGAACTACTTGTTCAGTGGTTCGTCTTAAGCTACGCTTTGAACTCCGAAAACAACTACCTCACAAATTTTGTTTTGCAGACAAAAGCATTACTTTGTGACCTAATCATCAGCTCTTCTCGTGTCCGGGATATCATAAAAAAGACTTGACACCTCCAGAGCATGTGTGTCAGATCTTATCTCTGCTATAATAATTAAAAAAATGCTCTTCTGAGCTGGTCTCTTTCCTCTGCAAACTGACGAATAATGCTATGCCGAATCTCGCTTAAAAAATAGCTAGAAATTGGCTCTGTGGTACCAATGTTTCAAGAGCGTTGGTGGAACAAATGACCCTCAAAGTTTCTTACACTAACTTTAACTCTAACTATAATCCTACCCCCTAACCCTTACCATAAAACCTAACCTATACCGTAACCCTAACCCAAACCCCTAACCCTAACTCTAACCCTTACCCTTACCCTAACCTCACCCTTACCCTAACTCTAACCCAGTCTCGTCTTTGGTGTGGTAGACGGCATGTCTAGTCTTTTTCTAAGCTACGCCCTAAACATAATAGTCCAATGAGCTGCAATCAGGCGAGTTCAGCGACAGAGTTTCGGACTGGATATCTCTCATGAAGAACGTTCTGAAGTTTCCTGGAACTGTTACACAGTGCTGAGTCCTGTTGTCACGCATATAGTCTTCCTGCAGCTATCCTTTCCGCTTAGCACTTTGCAATAGTGGACAGAAACTCAATATAGCCATTTGAATTGAGGTTAATTACATTTATGAAAATGTACGCGATGTCTCCGTCTGCTATGTGTTCGTCATGACTCTAGCAAAGATCGACGGCACATTTTCTTAATTTTACAACAACATGTTAATGCTCTTTAAGGAAAATTACTTGTGCGGATACAGTCAGACCCTGTCTATGATGCTGGTTGTGAATCAATGCTTAACAATCTGCGTCGATATATTCATGTCTTCTAAGGAATTTATGGAGTATTGAGCAGCAGCTTAGATATCCGGAATTCGTTTTAATCCAGCTCGAATCATAATAATCCAAGTTACTCTCTTTCAATTGTCTGCTCCATTCCAGCCATTCAATTTTTCAGATCTGACACACACTAATAGTGCACAGACATACTATCCGTTGAACCGTATCATGATTTAATACCTTAATACCTTAAATGGTTCTAAAATTAAAATTAAAGTATAAAAAGATAAATGTTGTATTAGTCACTACAAAATATGCATACATAAATATATACACACACTTTCAGGAAAATACATAAGAATATACGCATATACATATATATATATAAATATATACGTACATATTATACAGATATATATATATATATATATATATATATATATATATATATATATATATATATAGTATGTGGCTCCCATTTTGGTTGATTCTCTGCACAGACGTAGTTTTCCTTTGGTGTTTATTATTTTTGACAAATGGGAAGTTTAATTTTTCCTGAAATATTAAATAACTGATTTTTAATAACGATCCGGACAATATACAAACAGCGAACACCACACTTGCTGTTATGTAAGATTTAAAAAAATAAGTAGTAAGTCCCATTTCGATTTCGGTTTATTATATTTTTTCCTTCCAGCTTACATCCTACCCGGGACATTGCGTTGCCCTCAGGCTTTTTTAAAAAACATACTACGACTATTCCCAGCAATGCTTCAAGCAAACTACCATTCTCTAGTATATATATATATATATATATATATATATATATATATATATATATATTTATATATATATATATATTTATATATATATATATATATATTGTTGTTGTTGTTATTTTCCCATAACGTCCTGGGTCGTCACGAAGTGTCACTTAGATAAACTATCTGTCATGAATTTTATGTAGCCATAATAGAACGTGGTAGTGCCCATAACCGCTCCAAACAACATACAACATCTACCGTTCCGAAACAGGCACCCATTTAGTACTGACTACGCAAAACGTTATTTAACTTCCGTGATCTAACGTGAAACGTTGTGTCGACGTCATTATGCTGTATGTATGTATGTATGTATGTATGTATGTATGTATGTATGAACAATAAACGAACAATATATATGTATATAGATATATATTATGCATCTGTATATTATGTATATCTTCTTCTTGCTCGTCCGTCGAAGTCGACGATGACCAAGGTATCAATCAGTTTGGCGTCGGGGGTCGGTGGGTCCTGAGATGGCTGATGAGGCCAATCCGTGCTCGGCAGACTCTTCCACACTCCGGACACGTGAAGGCGGCATCGACAGGCTGTGGACCGGCAGCTCTCTCCTTTCGCCTCTTGCGCTTCTGCCGGTCGTGGGTAATGCGTTGATCCTCTGCCCTATCGGCTCCCAGGCTGACGGCACAGCGCCAAGCAGAGCGTTCTGCAGCGCGACTCTCCCAAGACTGGGGGTTGATGTTCGCAGGCAGTCTTTATATCGTTTCTTTTGGCCTCCTGCAGTCCGCTTCCCCTGGCTGAGTTCCCCATAAAAGAGTTGTTTGGGGATTCGGCCGTCAGGCATGCGGTAGACATGGCCTGCCCACCGAAGCTGGGTTTTGTGGACTATGGTGGTGATGGTATGGAGCCCCGCGCGCTCCAAGACTTCTGTGTCAGGAATTCTGTCTTGCCAGCGGATGTTGAGAATATTACGGAGGCATCTGAGGTGGAAGCCATTCAGCTGTTTTTCATGTCTTTTATAAAGCGTCCAAGTTTCACAGCCGTAGAGTAGGGCTGTTAGGACGATTGCTCGGTATACTTTGATTTTGGTTGCGAGTGCAATACCTCTCCTCTTCCACACATTGTCTCTAAGTCTTCCAAATGCACTGCTCGCTGTGGAGGTCCTATGGTTGACTTCAATGTCAATGTTGGCGGTACGGGAGAGGGTGCTGCCAAGGTAGGTGAATTGCTCCACAGCATGAATCTTCTGCCCTTTGACAGTGATGCCGGGTTCGTGGTATGCATCTCCTGGGGCGGGTTGGTACATAACTTCTGTCTTCTTTGTACTAATAGTAAGACCAAAATTGTCACAACTGGTGGAGAATCCGTCCATTAGATGTTGCATCTATGTCTCATTTGGGGCGTTAAGGGCGCAGTCATCAGCAAAGAGAAGGTCTCTGATGATGGTTTCCCTCACTCTCGTGACTGCCTGCATTCGCCTGATGTTAAACAATTTTCCGTCACATCGGTACTTGATGTTAATGCCAGAGTGACTGTCTTTGAAAGCGTCCTGGAGCATGGCAGAGAAAACCATGCTAAAAAGCGTTGGGGCTAAGACACATCCCTGCTTGACTCCGTTGGTCACAGGGAAGGGCTCTGAGGAGTCGCCGTCATCCAGGACGTGAGCGGTCATGCCCTCGTGGAACTGCCTGACGATGGCTATGAACCTGTCTGGACAACCAAATTTTCCCATGATCCGCCAGAGGCCATTTCGGCTGACGGTGTCGAAGGCCTTGGTCAAATCGACGAATGTGGTGTAGAGGCCCCGGTGCTGCTCGACACATTTCTCCTGCAGTTGGCGTGCAGCAAAGATCATATCAGTCGTCCCACGGCCCGCTCGAAAGCCACACTGGCTCTCGGGAAGACGACCATCTTCAAGGTGTACCAGCAGGCGATTAAGAAGGACGCGGGCCAGGATCTTCCCGGCGATGGATAGAAGGGATATCTCGCGGTGGTTGTCACAAGACTGACGATTTCCTTTGCGTTTATAAATGTGAACGATAGTGGCATCACGAAAATCTTGGGGTAGTTCTTCACTCTCCCACATGGATTGGAAGAGTTCTGTCAGTCTTTCCAGCAGTGTAGGTCCACCAGATTTGTATATTTCTGCTGGAATTAAATCGGGGCCAGGGGCCTTCCCAGAGGAAAGTTGCTTGATGGCTTTGCTTACTTCCTCTGACGAGAATGGGTTGTCGAGCTCCTCGTTGATAGGCTCCTGGCGTAGTCGGTCGATGGCTTTATCGTTGATGGAAGATGGCCGGTTTAGCACGTTGTTAAAGTGCTCTGCCCATCTATCAAGTATCTGCTTTTTGTCGTTTAAGAGAGTTGTTCCATCGGAGCTAAGCAGGGGAGAGGAGCTTGAGGACTGGGGACCGTAGACAGCCCTCAGCGCATCGTAAAACTTCCTCATATCGTGGTTATCGGCATGCTCCTGGATCTCATCTGCTTTGGCGCTGAGCCAGGCATCCTGCATGGAGCGGAGTCTGGCCTGCACCTTGCTGCGGGTGTTGATGAAGGCAGCTTTCTTTGCGAAGCACTTAGGGTCACTCTGATGTGCACGGAGAAGTTGGCGTTTCTCCTCCAGGAGGGGTTGAATCTCAGAGTCATTTTCATCAAACCAGTCCTGGTGCTTCTTTTTCTTAGGTCCAATGATTTCGAGAGCGATGGTGTAGGTGGAGTCTCTGAGGCGTGCCCACTGATCTTCAATAGTGTCCGAGATGGTAAGGGGGACAGATAGCTTGTCGTTGATTGTTTCCTGTAGCTCATGGATGACATCTGGACTTTTCAGTTTCTCCACGTCGAGGCGCTTTGTGACTTTCTGGCCCTGAGGCCGCCTCTTAGGTTGGATGTAGAGGCACATTTTGGATGTGATCAGGCGGTGGTCTGTCCAACACTCAGCACCGCACACAGCCTTGGTCAGCCTTACATCTCTTCTGTCCCTTGCCCTGATAATGACGTAGTCGATCAAATGCCAGTGCCGGGAGCGTGGGTGCATCCACGACGTCTTGCTACGGGTGGGTAGGCGGAACATGGTGTTGGTGATGGAAAGGTCGTGTGCAGCGCAGAGGCTGAGCAGCCGCAGGCCGTTGCTATTGCACTTGCCCACTCCATGGTGGCCAAGGACCCGGTCCCAAGTGGAATGGTCAGTGCCAACGCGGGCATTGAAATCGCCGAGGACGATGAGCTTTACTCTCTGCGGAGCAGTGGAGATGAGGCTTTCCAGATCTTCATAGAACTGGTCCTTGGTATCTTTGAGGTTGGTCATAGTTGGTGCGTAGGCGCTGATCAGTGTGGCGGTTCTTCCCTTGCTAAGCGGGAGTTGCATCTTCATCAGCCGGTCATTAATGCCGTCCGGGATGCTGGCCAGCTTTTTCACGTGTTCAGTCTTGATGGCGAAGCCCACACCGGCCTCTCTGCGCTCCTCGCTACTGCGTCCACTCCAGAAAAAGGTGTAGCCGCCGCCTGACTCTGTTAGTTGGCCCTTGTCAGGGAGGCGAGTCTCGCTGAGGGCTGCGATGTCTACCTTATAACGGGCAAGCTCCCTTGCCACAAGCGCAGTTCTTCTCTCGGGTCGGTCAGCTCTGTTTTTGTCGAGCAAAGTACGAACGTTCCATGATGCTAAGGTAAGCACCAACCCTTTCTTTCTCATGTCTCGACCGCTGTGAGGGAAACCCCGCCAGCCGCGGTATGCTGGCCAGAGGTAATGGTGAAGCAGCTATGTTTAGGGCTCCTTTTATCGCCCCGTCCTCATGCCATGGAGGCGAGCAGAGTGATCCTGAAAAGGACTGCTCGGTCGACCAGCCAGTTGCCTGCACCCCCTCGCTGCTTCGGTCAAGTGGAGTACGACCAGTTTCTGGGCCGCCTGTGTGCAGGTTTGCAGCTACAGCTCCCAGTGATTTCCACACCTGCTGCTTTGCCGCTTGCCCATCGCCACAGGGCTTGGTGTTGACGCAATGTTTGGCACCCTGACTTGCGCTGGATTTGGATTATAGTGAGGGGGACTTGCGCTGCATCGGCCTCACTCTCTCGTCCTGGCCCGCCCGATTCCAACGGCAAGACATAGTCGAGACGGCTGGGGGACGAGCAAGGGTGCAGGAGCTGCCGGAGGGAGGCAAATATGCCGTCCAACCGCCTACGGGGCTCCACTCCGTCATTTCTGTCGGGGTTGCTCCCCTAGCCTTATCCATTTCCAATAGCTCTCACAAGGCAGTGAGGCCATTTTACCCATGGCTGGAATAGGGATTGGTAATGTGTCAGGGCATGTCCACACGTCGGTGGGCCGTAGCACATTCCCTCTGGGACTCCCTACTGTTCCGAGATCCTCTGCTGATTCTGCCTGGATGCGCATGACAACCAGTTACCGTGTGTGGCCGCGAGGAGGCACAGCAGAGGTCTTGATGAAGGAGAGGCTGAGTACTGGCAGGAGAAGACTTACACGCTCGGCTTCTCGTTTTGTGCAAGGCTGGCCAGTGGTGGTTGCTGAGGGCGAGATGGTGAGTAGGCCAAGACGCTACCTTATAGCTAACACACTTTCGCGTCACATCACCCTGTGTGCATTGCACACATACACACAATTATGTATATATAATACACACACACACATACACACACACATATATATATATATATATATATATATATATATATATATATATATATATATACATCTCTCGCTCTCACATTTAGTCAGTCCAAATACAAAATAGTATTTTTAATATAACTGAAAGCGTTAACTTCAATGGAAACATCATACTCTGACCGTCGCTGTAGGCAGGAAACTTATGGTTACCAACAATATGTTGTCACATGTTTGTTAGTATATATATATATATATATATATATATATATATATATATATATATATATATATACTTCTACGACTACACTCTATTTGCAATTATCCTAAGGCAAAAGATTTAACGTAAGCAAAACATCTAAAAAAATAAAGAACCTACATAGCGTGTTTTCCTTAATAATATCCCTTGGTGTTCCATATAATTTTCTGAAACAAATTACGCTTCACAGGAAGTGATATCGGCTCAATCAAGAGCTGATAAATAAACAACGCTGCTTTTCGCCCGATCCGGCTTCATCGACATCAACGGTTTCTTGCTTATATATAATCATCTTTTGGTGAAAGCGAAAATTCGCACTTATAAACACGTATATACGCAATCGTCACACATATTCATGCCAATATATGATTGTAGAACCTCTGTATAGGTATGTATATATATATATATATATATATATACATATATATGCATATATATTAATATATATATAGATGTATTAATATATAAATATATATAAATATATATATATATATATATATATATATATATATATATATATATATATATATATGTATAATCCTCGGACACATGTTTTCCATCTTAAGATTTGTCAGCGTAGCTGAACCTATATCTATATATATCTATATATATATATATATATATATATATATATACATATATCATAATATTAAATGAAATAATAAAATATGGTGCCAATCAAATTTTATTAGAATTCAAAGTTCAAGCAAAGTATCTTAACGTCCTTAACTCATGAGTTTTCAAAAATAATTCTTCTCCTCAGAGGACCATTACCGCAGTGATATTACTTCATGTAATAAAATTACACTTTGAAAATATATTAAAATATGTACAAAAATACATAAAAGTATATACCATCAAATATATCAACCCAAAAACATACTTGTTTGTTGAATCTATACAATCCATCCAAGTCATACAATTTAAAAACATGACTTGGATGGTGATTATTTACCCTAACAATCAACCTAAAATAGTTTTTAAAATCAAAACAAGATGAATAGTTCAAAGAATTTTTAAAACTATTCGTGTCTTACTCTTTTTTAAAAAAGCACTTCAAGATCAAGTTCCTTTAATAAAAATGTGATATATTTGTATATATGACAACTTTTCCTGGTTTTTATATACAACTATACCCATCCTACAAAATGTTACCATATAATTTAAGAGTAGTAGTCAAGTAATGAAGTAGGTAAAGCTCTAATTGTCATGTATTTCCTAAATTGTATACCCATGAAACGTTCCTTAGAAAGTATGCATATGTCTCATGTACTTCTGTTCGACGTTATTCAATTCATAAAAAAAGGCAATTGACACTAAAAACTAACTATTTATAACACACCAGAAATCTACTTCAGGAAGTCATTCTAAACTTTCGACCTATTATATAAATTCAGACCAATATATTTTAGTTTTAACATTTTCATTTTGTTTGAAAAAAGTTCTTTTTCGTATTAAGAATGTTCAAAATTAATTTTATATCAAAAGGTGTTCATATGTTTTCGCGTAAGTGCATTTAAACGTCGTAAAAATATTTTGGTGCATAAAAACAAGATGGCCGCCAGCGATTAGAACATTGAATAGAAATTCAATTCTCCCAAATGTAAAAAATAAATAAAATTTTTATTTTAGAACAATGAATACAATTAAGATCAAAAATCAATTTTGATTCAAAATTTCAGTAAAATAGACAAAACAAAAATAAGGTTGTTTATATTTTACAGGTCGATAATTGTCAAATTTTCATATTTCACATTGGTCGATTATTTTTAATTTTTCATATGTTCATAAAGACACTTCACAGAAATGTACAGTGCAAAAAAAACTGGTGTTTCAATTAGTTTGGCAGTTTTCACTTGTTTGACTAGACTATTTATATTATTTAAATTACATAATAATATGTAAATTACGTAGAGGCGAAAAACACAACCATACACAGAACGCGCAAAATTATAAGTTATTTTTTTTAATATAGAAATTTGAAACCGTAAATTTTCTGTACGCAAAAGAGAGCAATGAGCACAGACAAGGTGGCTTAGTTTGAGAAATCCTTTCATTTGTAGAGAATGGCTTTAAATTAAAACGTAAATTTCAAACATGGGTGGGCAACAGCCCGACTGTGTATAAAATACCTACCTCTTATTCAGAGAATCTACGAGCAACTTCCAAATAAGTATCATGTACTTCTTGACTTTTCATAGGACGTGGACACCCACGCACCCTCGAAGGGTTCTAAAGTTTCGTATCGATCCATGTTGATTTATCACATCAAATAATCGTTACATCAGATTTATGTCCAAATTTTCTTCGTATCGATTTTATATTGATTTCTTACAAAATCAGTGCGTGCAAATATTGATGTTGAGAGAGTAGTTAATGTAAAAATGTTGGCATCACTTTTGGTGAACCATTGTCTCAGAGGGAAACACATGCACCTCTTTATCAGAAAGGATGTGTGTTCAAATAGCAAGAATGATATTCTTCAAATTATTTGCTTCAGGACGCAATTTTACCGACAACATAATACGCTTAAGTGAAACAAACCGACGAACGGACAAAGCCTCTTGTTTAGATTCGTAGGCGCATTTACCACACTCACCGGTCCTCGTTAGATCACGGAATCGGCGTTTAGCCTGGTCAGTACGTAATGGTGACCATCATAGAATACGGGAAGTAGTATGTTGGAGAATACTGATATTTTCCTGCAGAAATTAACGCCTAGAAAACGGATTGTATTCTGACTACTGTGAAAAGATGTCATCCTCTTTATTATGTCTATCGTAAGCTCATTGCTAACAGCATGATGTTTGCCAAAAATTAAGGTGCGCTCTTACTTGCTGGACGCATCTAAAAGATATTTCAAATTAGTAGCGAATTAACATAAACTCCTTGAAAACGAATTCATGTGTCTTTTGCGGCCTATTCTAGGTAAAAAAAGGTGATGGAAATAAAGTACAGACTAAATTGTATTCAAATTTTCCTTACAAGTAACGAATTATGGTCGTTTTCTTACCTTCGTACTTATTAAAAGAATTGGGTACTGAATAAAAAGCTGTGTATTGTATGTGGTGTCAGAAAAGTTTGAACTCCGGTTATGCATTTGCCTTTCGGCTGTCAAGTGAAATGTTGATTTTTTTCTTTCTTGATACATATTTAGGATGAGTTTTAATATTAATTGCTAGACTGTTTACGACCGCTTAGCCTACGAACAGTTTTCAGGAGACGCGTGATTAAAACAACTGTTGTCACGTATATGTGTTTTCTGTTTATTTTTACTGCCCCTATTGGTAAACAACACTTTCTTTTTTTATTGTTGTCCGTTTTATTTTAGACTGACAAGCAAATAAAATTGTAAACTTTTTATTCGATTAAAAAAACATTTTTATCTGTAATGTTGTATATCTGAAGATGATATAATACTTTACTTTAAAACGTTATAGTAAATTAATATAGCCTTTCATATCTAAAAAGTTGTTCAAGTAAATTACATACCATGTATCATACTTTTAAACAGCCTGATAAGAACTTTGTTTCTAATAACTATTGATCGATAACATCAACATTCTAGTGTAGCGGCTTTTTGTACATGTCGAGAAAATAAAAAACATATTTATATATATTTATATATATTCATTTATATATATATATATATATATATATATATATATATATATATATATATATATATGCGGATATATAGAGTATTGTATCGCTAGTTAGCTGCACATAAACGTTTGTTTCATTCCTGAACTAAATAATCAGGCTATCTGTATTTATTTACATGGTAATATCATTTTTATAGTCAAGCAATAACCACTCTAACTTTCAACACTTTTATATTTTAGTTCTATTGAACTCCACAGACTAGCGACGCCATAAGAATTAGTGGTTGTCTTTCTGGGTGGCAAGATAGCGATGGGAAAAACAGGCTGAGGAAAAGGCGGATGCTAACAGTTTCCAGTGATAAGCTAAGAGAAAACTTGATACATTCGGATTTCTATCTTAAATAGATATATTTGGGTTGGGTGCCGTCTGTTGAGAGAGAGATCGTCGACAGAGCTCGACAGTGAACGATCATGAAAGCGAGAGACGATGTAGGTCTCAAACGACGGAATTAGTGTAAGCTGAGATTAGGAGTTTTAAAGATGGGTATTGTAGAGACACTAACAACACAACCTCAACGACTCTACACACGCATGCGTATAATGTTATTCGCATGTTTACAATGTCCGTATTATTTAATTATGTGTGTTTATTAATGACAGTTGTTTCGCCGACTATACTATAATCCCGACACAGCCAATACAAAGATGATGGAGAAGATAAAAAGCACGTCACATGCGTTTGGAATAAGGCGATCAGTCGGAAGAGCTGGCATAGCCAAAAATCGCGATCCCTATAATAGATTTTATTAATGATATAAAACTTTATAAAAAATAAAACGCTTTAAACTACCAACGAAGTTGGGAACTTCTTCTGTGATTAATAAATTTAATAAATCGATTGAAGGCATCAATTAATCCTTGTATTTTTACTAAGAACTTAATTCAAGATGGCACCTAAAACCCGGTTCGGCGCATGAAGTCCAGATGGCAGATATACCATTCTGACAAAGCAGGGAGTCTGCTAAATTAATAAATGTTTCTCCATGAACAGTTGCAAAAAGGAGAATGAAAAGTTGTCAGAAATAATGACGCAAAGAGCCCGATCGGAGATAATTGTGCGGTTGAATAAAAAGACTAGTTTTCTGAATATACTACGTCGTTCCTGTTCTACTATTCACTACTATTCATTTAAAAAATGTAGCGTCCAACTAATAAGAACTAAGAAATGTATTCAGGATAATGATCCAGGCGAGATGGTGATCCAGACATTTCGGGATTCAGACACGAAAAAATATCAAACATTAACAAAAAATAACATTGTTAATGTGTATTACAGTCCATTCTACTTTCTCTACAACAGACTCATGTCTCATTGAACCATTCAAAATGTTTATAGAGAAAATAACTGATCGCCCGTTCTGAATTATAGCATGATTGATTGTGAACACATACGCAAAATTCCATCTAGATGTTTTTATTTTTTATTTTGTGGCCTTGATTAGAACACTGATATATAAATGGAAACCTGTAAACCAAAACATATCGTACTATTTTTACAAAGCCTACAGTATGGTAAAAACAGTAACCATCTTTCAAAATGGTCGCCGATTTTAAAATAAAATATGACAGAATATTTAAACCTTTCTACTTCTTATAGAAAATATAGATAGAAAATATAAGTAAACTAATTTTATTCCTAGTTACATTTTGTATCTTGTTGTTTAATATATATTAAAATTTAGAGGCAGAACCTGCGTCAGCATTGAGAAAATGTGGGGGAAAAAGAACATTTTAGGACGTTAGTTTTAGATACATATAGTATAGTTTCTTACAAAAAAGCAAAAAACACGCGCACTTTAGCATTTATTTTTCATTTATATCATGTAGCTTAACAATAACATCAATTGCCCCAAATTATTATTTCATTTTGGCCATCGGTCATTTTCCAGTGTGTCTTTTCTAGTTTATATTCTTCAGATAGTTATTTCATGACAGCATGAGTAAAAGTGTAAAACGTGTTAAAAAAAACAACAACACATAATTCCAGGATATTTATACATAAAACTTGATAGATAGTCAAGCATAATGCAAGTGTATAAGTGATCAATATTTTGTATCTATTCAGATACTATCACATACCTAAACAATTTGATATATGCAGGGACAAAAGTAGAAGTATAAGAATAAAAATAAATACAACAACTAGCCTAAACCGACAAAGCCTGGATAGGAAAAAACATCAAAAATAAGCGAACGAGAACAGAACACGATGGAAGAGGGGAAATCTGACTCGCAAGAAAGATTAAATAAGAAACATGAAGAACTAAAACAAAATATAGCAGTAAAAGAAAGATAGCTGCGACGATACAGATACAAATCGGAATAGTACAAACTATGCAGTAACTTTGAAAAAATGAAACACAGTTTTATCAACACGTAAACGTAAACAGAACAACGGGACCCGACAGAAACAGACCATGTAATTTATTTTAACACGCATATTGTTATGGTTTTCTCAAAATAAATAATATATGCGAGGGTGCTTACTGAATACTAGACCTAGTTGATAACGTTATCATCAACTCGTTTACTTTTATTTTCACAAATCCCCTCCTTGGTAGTAATTTTACAAAATGTCTTCATTTACAAAATAGACTAGCTCGGCAATGTTTTTCTCCGCTCAATAACTATCCTATATTTGATCTGATGGCCGCAAATAAATTTATCCTAAAGTTTTGCATGCCACTTCCAATATTATTGTTATTCTTGGCCTGGTTGATATAATTGCTCCGAGTTGCCGTCGTCTCGTCCGTCTGTGTGTTTTTCTTATTGGCCCTATTATTTTTGTTTGTCCGATTTTTTTTCGTTAGCCTTGATTACTATAACTAGCGAAGTCTGAAAGAGTGATATGAATGGCGAGAGAATGAAGCCAGCCTATTACGACCGATCGTGGCGCGAGCGAATGTTTATCTAAGTCTCGCAGGAGCTGGAAGCACAATGTTCTCGGAAAGGTGGGTTGTGATTCGGCGAGTTCAACGATTGTTTGTCTCCATAGTTACAGTCGGCTAATAGGAAAATAGTGAAAACAAAAAGACAGATGCAGAAACTGAGGAATGGGAAATTGAAAAGAAGCAAATTTGTATAGATGATACAAACACGTATGTTCAGTATGCGTCGAGTGAATTTGAGCGTTTAGCGGTGGAAATTATGAACCTATATACTACTAAAACGTCGTGGATCTTGGTTGTACCCGTGCACACTTGATTACGTCATGAAAATAGTGGCGGCATACGTTATTACAGAGATACGGATAACTTGACAGAGGGGATTACGGCGCAAATGTTGATGGCCCCCATCACATAAGGAAGAGAGGTGTGAATAGCCGCTTTATTTCTAGTAGAAAGTTCACGGTTCGTATACTAGATGAATGCAAAGACAGCTAGGGATCTAGTATAATGCTATAAGTCTATATGCGCTTGTGATCATGTCACCGTGCACACCTGATGGCGTCATCAATATGATGCCGACGCAAAATGGTGCCTCATCTAGTAATCTCTTCCCCTTAGACAAGGTCCAAAAAAGAGTCGCTAATCTAATAAGTCCTTTATTATCCATCAAGCTTGAGCCCCTGTCCCATCGCCGCAACGTTGCAACCGTATCCTTCTTTTACAAGTACTTCATTGGAATGTGCTTCGATGAACTTTCTCTTCTGGTGCCTCCTCGGCGTAAATAAATTCGACTAACCCGACAATAAGCCAGATCCCATCCATTCACTATTCAGGTCGTAAGATGCCGGAAAGCCTTTTACTCCAATAGCTTCTTTTCATCGTGCTGCCAGCATTTGGAACACCCTCCCTGTACCCTGTTTCCCCGACTGTACCGACATTCAGAAATGTAAAACTAATGTGAACAAGCATCTCGCTGCACAGCTCCCAATTTAGGATAACCCCCAAAACTTTCACCCTAAATCTAAGTAGCCCCTTACGTCTACAGTGGCAGCATGCCTTGTTTGGGGTGAATGAAGTTTTTTTCTTAAAAAAATGATTACGTTATCCATTAAAACAACGATAGGGATACATTGTCCCAGTGGATGACGCCACAAAGTAATGATGTATTCCATCAAATAAGAGAGAGAGGTGGAAAGAGACCCTTTATCTCTAGAAAGGACCACCGATCGTACACTAATCTGTAAATTTCCAAGGGTCTATTATAAAATGAAAATGATTCATGCTGTTGTTATTTTGTCATCGTGCACACTTGATAACGTTATCATAATTATGGGTCAACTATATTATTGTGTAATCCGTTTACACAAAGGTGGAGAAAACCAAGACGAGTGGATGACGTAACAAAATACTAACCCTCTCTATCAAATCAGGGCACGTCTTGTACAGTAGACGAATATTTGTACTCCCTGTTTGCGGTTGCTATCTATGGTCGTGCCCACTTTTCATATGTACATGAATGTTTTAGATTGGTAGGCGACGGAAGAATAACTTAATTAAATGGAGAATGAAACGGGGAATTGTGGGAAGAGGCCAGTTATGATCATAATAAGATAAAAGAGACAGGAAAGCGGAGTGACCGGAAATGAGTAGGGAGAGAAAAACGAGAAAATGGAGAGAAAAAAGTTGATGGGGTGGAGTAAGAGGAGTAGAGAATACCGAGAAGAGCAGATACTCTATTGTGACGTCATGAAAATGTGATGACGTCATCCGAGTTGCATAAACACTTGCATATGTTCGTTTAAAAGCAGCACAGGCAGTCGTAACTGCTGGCTGCTGATAATCGGTACAATAGTAACAGTTTGTTAACGCATAAGTCCGTTTGAAAGCAGCAGGCGTGAGTTGAAATTTACAAATGCAGGGTGGGCCAAAATAAGGGTCCTATCTTTAAATTTGAATAACTTGAATTTGAATAACTTCCACAAAATAAAAGTTAAACTCACCAAACTTTATGTGTGTGTAGACTGACCCTTCCGAGATTTTTTGAAATAAACAAAACAAATTTTAGCCGAAAAACACTTCTTAAAACTTACAAAAACTAAAGTATTGTTTTTTACACTGTTTTGAGTTTTTTAAGCAAAAATAATGTTTTCTAAATGAGGGTACGTTCCTTAGGGCTAATACGGCTCATGCTTGCTTCGGAAGGGGTCCTTTACTTATTCTAAAAAAAAAATTAAAAACTCAATAAATAAAAAAGTTATGAATTTTTAAAAATAGGACCCTTATTTTTGCCCACCCTGTACTTATGAAAACATTTTGGAATTTCCAAATATTTAATAACGAGTGTAACTCTCAGGGCAAATTACGGAATACATTATACTACAGAGGTGTTCGCAGTAATATTCATATTGATATAAAATAACGTCTCAGTCAGTGTTTACAGCAACGAAATACGAAATAAAACAAACGGTATCAAACTGAAAAAATGAAAAAAGTAAAAAAAAAAAAGAAAAAAAGACGTGTAAATCGTCACAGAAAGAAGAAAGAGAAAAGAAAGAAAACGTATCATTATAGAAATAGAGTGAATGTATTATTTCCGTATACATCTTAGACGGTAGAGGTTGTCGGATTTTCTATTCACTTTCTCTGCTCCCTCCTTTAAATGTATACAAATACATACACATTGAGTGGAAGATCTGAATAAAGAATACTGACCCAACGGACCACAATTAGTCAAGATATTATTTAAAACTTTAACGTGGCCGATTTAATTAAAGTGCGATTGATCGACTGTTACACAAAATCGTTTCTCATAGAATTTCGAGAACATATTTAGAACTCAATTAAAAAAGATATAGGGGTAAGGAGCTACTTTTGTTGTAACGTAAATGATATACATAGATAGATGGATGGACAAAGAAAATAATTTGAGGAGAAATAATCAAAAAAATTAAAAGAAAGTAAGCTAAGAATGAAAAAGTCGTAACAGATTTTTTTTTAAAGCAAGAAAATAAATTATAAATGAAGAAAGAAAACGGAAAATAGTACAAAATTAAGAAATTTATTAATAAAAAATAAAATCAATTAAAAGCAATTACTCTATAATATGAAGTCAGTCGGATTGCCAATCTCAGGTCAATCTGACAAGTTAAACCTTATATCTGAGTAGACTTTTTTACAGTTTTCTTATTGACAATATGATAACTAACATAAATACAATTGCATTAAATAAAGGGTTTCTGATTTAAATATCCCTACTATGGACATATTCTAAATAAACATCGAAAACGAAAAAAAAAGCTTACGTCATAAACATATCTTATTTATTTCCAATCTATTTTATCTGCCAGATAAGCAATTACATATCTAACATATGAATATTCATGTATTGCTTTCTTAAAATTACTTGTTTCTAGTACGGCTGTGTCATTATTTCATCTCTGGTATGTTTTCAATGGTGATTTTACTCTAATCGTAGACGAGGCCGGTGATACAAATGGTGTCGCGCTGCATACAAAATATGAAGTCGAAAGTGTTTTGTGTTTGTCAATATTTCTTACAAGAGCTACTATTCCAGAAAACAATGTAAATCACTTTTTAAACATGAACTTTTAATACATTGCAGTTTACAACTTTCTTTTAAACAACTTGTTGTTTTGCTTATTGGAAACAAGCTACGAGAATAGGAAGCTGTATTACAATAGGGTATCATAACAGCCAATTGATTATACACATACGTTTCAAGAACCCTCAAATGAGACAGAGCTTCACCAGCCCAAATATGGCAATAGTACGCTATACATGGTCTGATTGTAGAGTTGGAGGTGTAGAGATAGAGAATAGCCTCAGGTGTGAGTCAGTGATTTGAGCGATCGAGATAACCAACTTTCCGAAACGCAGACAGAACAATGTATAAACTCCAAGAAAGATTTGATGAGAAAGAAAAATAAAAGAGTTTCAGTCGATTTTATTCAAGAGCAGAGCCATCTATGAGAATCTCAGGACTAGGACTGCAAGACGCACCTGGGTCTTAACAGTATTAAAATAAACAAGCCATTACGTACCCCAATCCACAAATGAACCCAGGTCAACTTTTAGATTAGCTGCATATTTCAACTAATCCGAAGGAGATGGGCGAGAAGCAACACCAGAATAGAGAATGGTATCATCAACATATATGTTAATTTTCTGAACAATATTCTCTGGAAGATAATTTATACAGAGAAAAAACAGAGTTCGGTCTAGAATAAAGTGTTGAGGAACACCAACATTGATAGGAAAAGAGAATGAAGAGGCACCGTCCAAAGGTACTCGCAAGCTTCGAACACAAAGAAAAGAGCTAATAATGTCAAAAACCTCACCACCAATACCATAACTCTGAAGTTTGTATCAGAAACCAGAATTCCACACTTAATCAAATGCCTCATAAATGTCAAGTACAATGATAGGAAAAGAGAATAAAAATACACCGTCCAATGTTTTAGCGTCATATTGGTATTAGATAGAGTTGGTGGTCGCGAGTATAAGACTTGATTTTTCAAATCATCAATCAGATAGAACCACTTACTTATAGTCGGAATGTTATATTTTCGGTAATTTTATTTTCACAATTGTTGAACTAATTTTTATAAAGCTTGAACGTAAATATTGAAATCTATTGAAGAAACTGAAGTCTGACAGAAAAAAAAACTTTCATAAAAAGTGGCTGACGACAAGTAGAAAAATAAGTAAGGCACAGAATGTTGAATGCTGATATGAAGTGACTTCCGTTTGAAACGTAATGATTAGTACAATGTGGTAGACAAAGTTAATATATGAAATCTAGTGATTGTTGAACTTAACATATATTTCTTAACTTATCGTCAAAAGTATATACTAGGAATAAATAGGATGTATACAATTATAGCTGTAATGGGAAAGCGAGAGATTGCAGATAGTTGATATAGGTATATTGGCCGCTCTGATCACCCGAGCTTAACAGATAATGCGGATGCACCTATGATTACTTGTCTTCCCATAAAATAACAACGTATTTTTGAATAAACTCAAAGTTATCCATAACGGCAGCACCCATTACAAACATCAAATACGTATATATGATATGTCTCA
This sequence comes from Sepiola atlantica, assembly GCA_963556195.1. Lineage (NCBI taxonomy): Eukaryota > Metazoa > Mollusca > Cephalopoda > Sepiida > Sepiolidae > Sepiola > Sepiola atlantica. The sequence goes on from OY744539.1 coordinate 43,925,075, forward strand.
TGAGTTTTGTTTCAAAAGTCGACTTGTTTCATTGGGAAAGGATCAGAATGATAACATCAAGCATGTGGTCTGGAATCTACAGTTTTCTTTTCTTTTTTTTAATATAATTAAAGGTAAGTGAAAATGTTGATATATAAAGTACTTATATCGTTTATATCTTCTATATAATGAAAGAGAACGTCCGTATTTGAGTGTCTTTCCGTTTACAGAAAGACAGAATAGTAAGTGTACTTAAAGTATAAAAGTTTATCCACATGTAGAATTTTTCCAGAAGCATAATGGAAGTAGTCCTGACAATCTAGGTGGGATGTGTAGGAAGCTACGACCCTTTCCCAACATTTGATACGTAGAATATGAATTTTCTTAAAGGTATAATTTTAAAAGGCGACTACCTTAATTTCTAAATTGCTCAGTTCAACAAATATTAGACCAAAAAACTCGAGTGTCCTGTTTCGATTGTGCCCTTCGATTTGTTCTGTTTTAAATAAAATTATAAGTAATAAATAAATTATTTTTATTTATTTTAAATTTGAATGAAGAATTCTTGAATATTCAATACTTAACGCATTTTTCTTTTTCTCTATCACTATATATACAAATAAATATATGTATATATCTAGATCTATCTATATTGTCTTAATAATAAAAGAAAGCGTCTGTGTGTGAGATTGTCCGTTTACAGAAAGACAAACTAGAGTGTCCCTTAAATATAAAGGTATATATATACATATCGAATTCTCCTAGGAACCTATTGGAAGTATTCATGACTTTTTATCTGCATAGAATAGAAATTTACTCATAACTGTTATTTTAAAATACGACGTGACAAAGAATCAATTGCCCAGTAAGGACAGTGTATGTCAGACTAGGAACATCGAGGTGCATTGCTAAAGCGTCCGTTTAATGTTGAATTCAAACGCCCCACGCCATTTGTTTTCGTTTCGAGGTGCTGAAAGTTTCTTATGGACTATAGCCAGATTTTAAAATACAACTGTCAAAATACAACCATAAAAAATACGAAACTATAAATAAATGAACAAACATATTATGAATGAATAAATACATTTTTTTAAATACAAAACTAGAAATAAAAAAAAAAAATTTTTAAATAAAAGAAAACACTTAATGAATCCTACCCAACAAATATATAACTCTGACACCGATACATTTCTTCAAAAGAGACGATTTAGCAATGCACAATTAAACGGTGAATCACAACGCCATTATCCCCTGTTGTTTTCATATGGAGAGGCTGAATATTCCTTATAAGCTATAGACGATTTTGAAAATTTTAAAAGTCAGTCTATCGGAAATATGTAACCTATAGCTTTTTAAATAAATGATATATATATATATATATATATATATATATATATATATATATATATATATATATGGGAAGAGAAGGATGAAGGTAATCCGACGTGATGAGATGAGCAGGGATCTTGACCGCAGCCATCTGGTCAAACACCTCCCTGCTCCCTCTCCTCCACTCCCTCTCTGCCATCCACTTTATCCCTGCTCATCCCCCACGTCTTTCTCTTACTACCAGCCACAGTAGTCCCTGCTCACCCCCATCTTTCCACTTTCTTCCTCACTCATTTTCTTCAACATTCATTTTTATTCTCCAACAAGTACGGACGTCCACCCAGTAGTGGCCATTATTTTATTTTATTTGTCCTCCCAATATGTCTACCCTACATGTATTTGTACTTGCATGACATTTTTTCTCTATTTTATCATCCTGATGAAGTCTTATAAATAAAGACGAAACGTTTATGTACACATAAAAAACATCCATTTTTGTGTTTTCCTTTTTCATTTTCCCATATATATATATATATATATATATATATATATATATATATATATATATATATATATATATATATATATATAATCCAGGTAAAACATCCACAGGGTAGTAATCCAAAGAATTTCAACCAGGTTTATAAAAGTGCTAAATATCAAATTGAACTTTTATATATGATTATTTTTATTTACACCGACATGCACAAAATCTGCGACCATGGCATATCGATGTTATCGATCAACAGCTATTATAAACTGAGATCTCATCAGGAAGAGTTATAATTCTATCTTAACCGTAGATCATATTTGGTACTTTCCAAATATGATCTAAGGTCAAGATCAGATTCTAACTCTTCCTGATGAGATCTCAGTGTTATAATAGCTGTTGATCGATAACATTGACATGCCAGTGTCGCAGATTTTGTACATGTCTGTGTAAATAAAAATAAACACACACACACACACACATATATATATATATATATATATATATATATATATATATATATATATAAGGTTAGTGGGAGAGAACTCCAGCAGAGTGCTGAATTATTAAGAGAAATGAAAAAATTAGAGCGTAATATTTATTTAATAATTTATTACAGAAGATCAGAACAACATCAGTACCGTCGGTTTCAAGCTGTAACAAAGCAGACTCATAAAGACCTCTTCATAAGGACTATATTTATCGTCTGTTTATGTATGTCACAGTTCGGTGTTTTATTTGCCGGAGCGTTGTGAATAGAATCTAAGATTAGCACAGTAATCTGAATGATACAAATAATACAAATACGACTCATAGTTGAGGAAAATGGATCAATAGTTGTTAATAAAATAGCGTTTGAAATTAAACGTCAGTCGTCTCCTCTTTTGTGTGTAAACATTTAACAACTAGTTTCGGGAAAAGTGTTTCTCGGCTTCCGAAATCGAGAAACGAGCACTATCTACATCCCCATTTAAAGGACCATGAAGCGAACGCGCCATTAAAACAATGTAAATTTGTTATAGACTACCAAAGTTATTTTTGCTTCTTCCTTCAATTTGTTTGGCTAATATTAGTTTTGCTTCCCGCCTAAAAAGCAATTTTCTCCATCGATCTTTCATCTAAACCGTTCTGAATCAATAGATCAATAGTCGTATTAAAAAATAGGTTGTTTATTACAGAGCCATAAAAATGAATAGCATTTCGTCAATCTCGGCTCCAATCAATATCGATCAGAATCGAACGTGGTGATGATGATGGTTCATCGTTGTGTACTTTTATGGGGTTCTTTTAAATATTCATTTGACCGAACACCAAAAAAAAAAACAGATGCAAATTAACATGTTGAATTAAATATTATTAAACCCATATTTGTTCTTTTCCATGTTATAATCTGAGGTCGTTGTTTGAGATACGAAGAGTAGATAACAAATAAGTTCGATATAACCATATCTATCTACATATGAAGTTTTGTATATGTATATACATAGTATATGTAGGTATATGTATATATTTATAGTATGCTTGTTTATTAATACAAAACAATTTCGCTACATATGTGCATACATGTTTGATCTGCGACTTTATTCAGAATAAATATATTGAAAATACGAGTAATCTTTTCAGTATATTCAGTGTGGTTTGAGGAATCTAGATTTCGAATAAACTCGTAACTGAAACATTTATGCACATATGAAACTCAATTGTTATTATCAATAAAATAGTATACGTAAACAACCTATATTTGTTATTGAGCATTTGCTTATAAGCACCTTAGCTTCAATAGATTAACATCTATGACGCAACACTATGTATATATATATATATATATATATATATATATATATATATATATATATATATATATATATATATTACACACATTAAAATGATCCCTATCACCGCTAAGGTAGCGATATGTAATTGTATAACCAATAATAGCGCTTAAGAAAAGAAAATAACATGAAAAACTTAGATTTAAGGCGCAAAAAATCTCATATAAGATTTGACAGGGGCCATTGGACCAGAGGTAAATTATTAAGCCACAGGTATCGGTGTTTAGAGCGCCTGTCAAAGTCAAGCCGTGCTGACGATTAGTAAAACTATGAAACGCGTACACGGATTACATTTTTTTGTGTACAAATAATGAAAATTCTTTTAAAACATTTTATATGAAATAAAAAACAAATAATAATACACGCTCCAAAAAGGGGTTAACAGTATGCAGTAAAATAAATTTAAATAAGGAAATATCCCTATCACCGCTAAGGTAGCGATATGTAATTGAATGAGCATTTATTTGCTGAATAGCGCTTAAGAATTAACAATAACAAGAAAAACTATATATTATTATTAAAACTGTGTTCTGCGGCTACGGTAGTCAAATGTCATCCCGTAGCTGCAATCAGTCCTCAATGCTAGTTCCAGGCCATCTGGCCTTGTCATACGTAAGTTGTCGTTGGCAATGAAGTTGTTTCGCTGTACGTAGTGGCCCTAGTCCCGCCTGCTTGAGGTCAGCACGTAGTGTGTCCAGCAGATTTGTGCAGTGCCGTCCTAGTTGCGGTTGGTAGGCTTGCGAGCCAGTAACGGCAAAGTCTAGTGCCCTCTGTGCGGGAGTGCCAGGGTCCATTCGTAGGACATGGCCTAACATAGACCATCCGTGTTCAGCGACCTTTGTGGAGAGGGGTTTTCGTTGCACAGGTCGTATAGTACCTTGTTGCTGATAAGTTTTTTTCGGCCAGCAGTGACCTGTGATGGAACGGAGGTGTCTGCAGTGGCACGCATCCAGCTTGTCAAGCATGGCTTTTGTTATTGCTCAGCTGTTGCTATTGTAGAGCATGATGGACACGCAGTACGTGTTATAGAGACGGAGTCTAGTTTTCAACGGGATCTTGGTTCGTCGGCTCCAGAGTTAACGTAATGAATGAAACGCTACATTGCCATGTATACAGCGGGATGTGACGTCTATGGTGCTGCACAGCAGGGAGCCCAGGCTCTTGTTCTCGCGCCAGCTCTCATTGCCGCGGAGGGTCTTTCCTTGTGGGTCCAACTCTGTAGCTTCTGCAAGGTATACATGGCTAAACTCTGTTTTCATCTCGTTCATGAAGAGATTGTCCGTTTTCACTTACTTTGGCGCTATTGGCTGGAGCCGATCCAGAGGCTTCTTTTCAACGTCTAGAAAATCAACGTCGTCTGCATATTTTATTTTTAATGGCAGACCCAGTCTGGAGACTAGTGGGTTGGACCTGTTAGAGCTTTCTCGGACGGATAAGAGTGCTGCAGCGAGGTAGCAGGTAAAGAGCACCGGTGAGAGGCTGTCGCCCTGGGGGGAGCCTACGGTGGTCTCAAATGAGTCAGACAGCTCGTTTTTCACTCGGACTCTTAGCTTTGTCCCTGCTAACAGAGATCTTACAAGTCTTAGTTCGTCATCATTGCAGGATACGTTGTCGCTTGATGGTATCGAAGACTCGCGACATATCAATGCCCATCTTGTGGAAGTCCCATTTCTTTGTCATCACAACTGTGGTCAGCATACGTTGTGCCCATACAATGTCTGCGCAGCTTCTACCTCTTTTGAAACCACTTTGGTAGGGTCCAGTGAAGCAGTCGATTTTGTCTCTGATGCGGCACAGGTTAATGATAGACAGGATGTTTCTTATGCTGTTCAGCAGGGCTATTGGCCGGAGGTTGGCTGGTGGCCCAGGGGTCTTCTTTGACTTGGGTAAGGTGATAAGTGTGCCTTCTGCTAGTGTCTCTATAGGTGTGTTGTGTTCGAAAGATGAATTTATGGTTTCAGCCAATGGGCGAGAAACAATGTTCTTTGAATGCTTAAACAGCTTGCTGTTCACACAATCTGGACCGGTGGCACGGACATTTTGAAGTGCAATGATGGCAGTTTTTAATTTTTTTTCTGTTATGGGGGTCTGGAGTAGCCTTGAGGTGCCCTCAAATGGCTGCAGTGGTTCGTCCTGTTCGTCGGTTAACTGCTGCTGGAACCAGTCTTTGATGATTCTTACTTTGCCTTCATCAGTTCCCATGAGGTTGCCATCGGTGTCTTTGATAATGATGTGTAGTGTGGGGTTCATTGAATAAAGCTGTTTTACTGCACGGAACATCTTTTGGCAGTCATGGTTTGAGGTGATTTCATCTGCTATGGCGTCTGCCTTTTCCACTTTGGTTATGAGGCGCAGGATGTTGTTGCGCTCCTTTCGGAGTGGGGTTCGGTCTTCACTTTTGCCATGTTTGTAGATCTCGAGCCTCAGTGATTTTTGATGTTCTGACAGCTTGGTGACTATGGGATCAGCTGTGCGTTGTGTGCTCTTCCATTTTTTGATCTCGCCGACTGTCTTTGCTGCTGAAACATTTACATGGGTGCAGTGATCCAAACTTGCCTCCGCCACCAAAAACGTTTTAAATAAGTTAGATACAAAACCTTAAATAGAGAAAATAATGTATTTACATCAAATTGTAAGTTATATTACGCAATGCATTTTTTAAAATATTGATGTGCACACATGAGCGTACATGCTTAGTAAAATCCTCAACTATTGAACTTATCATCAATAATTATGGAATATGTATTCTAGGAAACAGGGTGAATAACAAAACAACATTAGTTTTTTTTATAAACGTTAACATTTTTGGAAATGCTCCTCCCAACTCAAAGATATAAAAAACATTAAATTGAAATAGTAATGCTATATTTTTTCTAATAACCGTTCTAAGACAGGTATTTCTCGTGTTCGACCGATGGCTGAAGGCGCATATCAAAATATACTCCCAGATCTAGACGGAAAAGATTGTAATACACTCGTTGTATATTAAGGTCGCTATCAATTATTGTGTAAAAAGGTGGTAAGTTGCTAAAACTTCAAGAATTAATATTTGAGAGACATGTGAGATCTGAGTATAATTCGATTAGAAGCAGGACGAACGTACGTGTAAAAAATGTAACCCTTAAAACTAGCGAGTAGTAGACTTTATGAACTTTCTGGACTTTATGAACTTTATGGACTTTATTTCCATGTCTGCATCTCTGCTCGAATAATGCTTTGTTGCGCGTCTTATCCTCTGCTATAAAAATGATTAATAGTAGAAGAATCTCGTGAGGGTTTGCGACTGATCGCTTTTATGATGCACCCGATAAGTGCAAAGAGTGTTTAGCATGTTTTCTGCTTACGAAAGGTCCGAATGTTACTTTTTTGATGGTAAATATATACATATCTAGGAAAACGATCTACTACATAATACCGTTATATTCAAATTTAGTAATTTAAACATGATGAGCAAAAATATGCGACCGATATAGCAATCTCTATAAGAAGAAGGTAATTCATTGGATCAGGGTATCATGATGAAAAAACAGATACTACAATACCTCTGCAAAAAGAAGGTGATATCTAGAAGGATCGTATCATGACATACGCTTGGATACTATGTTCTCCGCCCCAAAAGAAGGAGGTAATGCCTCAGAGGATGGTATAATTTTGATACTATGGAATGCTCTTCACACGCAGCCGGGCCGGCCGAAAATTAATGACGGAATGAGATAAGTGAATGACGATAGGGAAATCGGTGAATCTTTGGAAACCTCTCGACAGGATGGCGCCCTGGAGTTGGTTGTTTGTTTGTCACCAAAACTTCGAATGTTACTTTGTTGGTGTTAAAGTGTATATCTAAGTAAACAATCTACTTAAAAAATACCGTTATATCCGTTATATTTAAATTTATCAAATTCAATGTTGTCAGCAAAATAATGTGATCAGTATATCACTCACATAAAAGTGGAAAGGTAATGCTTATAAGCGCATTATAATTATTACAGAATTCTTTTTTAGAAATACATCGGGTGCTTACGGGGCGACAAAATGAAGGTTGCCAACATCCTAAGTGAAAGTGTTTTTGTGAAGCGAACTAGATTCTTACTTGGAATACCCAGATTATCAGTCCGTGTCGTTAACCACTTAGTCACCGTCACCGCCACCGCCCTAAGAACAGAAACTATAATAGCTCTCAGAAACGGACGACGTAATATCTGGGGGGGATCGTATCATAACAACAGATCAAATACGACACTCTCGGTCAAACAAAATTAAGTAATGCCTCAGACGATGGTATTATTTTGTTACTATATACTGCCTTCCACACGCAACCGGGACCCCCGAGAAATGATGAGGAAGTGAGATAAGTAAACAGTGAACTTTTCTAATTCTCCAGACAGTACAGCGCCCTAATAGTTGGTTGTTAGCTTGAGGTGAGTGAGCGAAAGACCTGGCATTTAAGATTTGCTATCAAGAGTTAATGTAATTGGGGACTAGTTATCCAGAAGAATTCGGTTCGGAGAGATCGCCGATAGATAGGACAAAAAATATTGTCGCTGGAATCAACACGACTGGACAACGATCAACAGACAGCGTTTGGGTTCTTTAGCCACCTCGGTATAACACCCACACACCACTTATCACAATTAGGTTATACATACCGCGTATCGTGTATTGTTTTTTTTGTTACCATAGCCAATTAAACGAGTATCGGATTGCATCATGACAATGGAACATATACTACACTACTTCCAAATGCGGTGTTTATGCTTGGGAGAATGGAATCATGACGTTGAACATATACTATACTATACCCTAAAGAAGGGGGCAATTTCTGGGAGGATTGTATCCTGACAACATAACTAATATCACTTTAGGACCCTTGGAATTGGGTATTAATTGATCGTACATTAGCCTAAAATAGTACAGTTAAATAAATTGAGCATTAAAAATAGTATAATTGTAAATGAACGAAATAATTTAGTTTCGGATTTTGACCGACCATTTGCGTTTAAACTGTGTTGTGGATCTTTTACACTATTTTAAAATGATGACTTTTTACTCTGTTTACAAGTTCCAGAATAATGTTTACACTGTCGAACATTGGTATCCTGTAACTGTAAAACGGCAAAAATCCACCACATTTTACTGTTCGATAAAAGTAGCTCGACACAATGAAACCTTTTTCTATAAATCGCATGTTGCGGAATCAAATTATCTCAACTCTGATATTTCGTAAAAGAAATTAACGTAGCATTTTTTTTTATATTTATTTTCTTTAGAAATACATTTTTATATAAATCCAGGAAGCACGTGCCGTTTGCCGTCACGAAGAGATAAACTCGGTCCTAAGAGAAAATGGAAATAACTGAACACGATTCGAAAGATTCAAAAAATCTTCGATTTTTAATTCGAAATCTTAAGAAGATTACGTTAATCATCGATCTCGAAAAATTAATTGATTTCTCGCGGAAAAAAGGGGGTAAAAGTAAATCTTTTTTTTTTCAGATTACTATTGGGAGATAACAATGAAGTTAATAACAATTATAATAAAAACACGTCAGGGATTTGTTAACCTTAACAATTGTACTACGGCTACTACTAATTAATTAAAAAAAACACTATTACAACACATAATAAATAAGTCTTAACTACTAAACCAATAACGTTAAGGTATAAATCTGACTGTATTAATATAGTCTTCTTCTCGATCGATAGTAAAGAAGACTCCTATGAATCAGAATGGTACAACTTTGTTGATCGGTTTGATTCTGTTGTCGGCTTTCTTGTGTAAATGAAAGTAGTACTGTGGAACTTGGCACCTCCAGGTTGTCAGCTCGTGTCGTTATCCACTTAACCACAGTCACCTCCTTTGATACACTGATTCCAACGCTTGTCTAACGATTTGATACATTTTTTGTAGAAAGATTTATCTTTGGTCACAAAATATGCTCAACTTCCCGATATTATCTCATCATCGGAATATATATTTTTTATTATCCCTGAAGTATTATTCTGAAATCTAAAAACAGTCAGTGGGGGCACATTTTAGAGAATAGGGTAAGTGCAAGCATAATTCGAAGTAGAATGAATGTGAAATGCATGTGGGTTTGCCATCGTCGCAATCGACTTGCCACATGGTGCATTGTCTTGGTGATATACCCTTTTGTTCTTAACACGAATTATGCTGTATGATATTCGTTATTGATGAAAAAATACCTTGCAAATCCAAAAATGCGGAAGCCAAAACCTTGCTTGCAGATATTTGCAATTTGTGTTCGCTTTGGACGGTTTTCACCTGCTTCTGTCTACTCAGCTGACTACTGATGTTTCTCCAGCGTTAGGTGTTTTATCCATATTTGATCCATTGTTACATATTGACGCAGAGACTCTTGTTGTTGCGTTAAAACGGTTGCAAAGCACGGTCTGCGAATCATCAGCGCGTTTTTGCTTTTGATCGACTGTAATCAAACGCAGCATTAACTTTAAGCGCACACTCATCACTTACAACTGTTTATGCAAAATGCTGAATACACCTTCTCTTTCGTATACCTTCAACTCCGCTGCTATCTAACGCAACTTCAATTTACGATGGGTCAAAAACGTTTCTGGATTTTCTTAATATTTTACCGGGACAATTGCTAAATTTGAAAGTTAAGCAATATTTTTTTCTGTACAGCAGCATTTTCAGTCAGCATAACACACCTTTACTGTTGTGTCCGTTGGAATATGGTCTAAATAATGATTATTAAGCATTTGCTTAGCTTGAACAGTACTTTCCTTTTCAGAAAGCCATGCTTTATGAACAACAGGAATTTGACTTTTCTAATGTTTTTAAAGATTGCAACAGTTTATTCACTTTGTTTAAGTGAGGAAACTGTTGCAATCTGTACTTTGTGAACTAATAATCCGACTGGGCTCAAATTTTCACACGTACAATTTGAAGATTCGTACTTTATGAAAACTATACGAACTATTTTTTATTAGTACGGTCATGTACGTGTCAGGCCTGGAACTTATTAGGTGACTTGGTACTACTACTAATACCTATATTCCTGTTCTATGAAAAAAGTGTCATTCCTAGAATGCCCCATCACAGAACTGCTTCCCTGCCGACTACAACATCGCTGTCTTCAAGTCTAATGTTACCAACTGTTTGTTGAGCTGTTATCTTGGATAAACAATTCCTCTCAAGAAATATTATGCCCTCGGGCATGAATAAGCAGTGACACATTAATAAAAAAAAAACCCAATCCGCTGATGTCGCAGTGACTTTTTAAAAATAAACGTATTACCAGCTGTCTTCGCTTTTGGTGGTTGTATGACAATACTATTAAATTATAACTTCAAGTATGGCAATATTATTAAATGAGAACTTCAAGTATGGCAATACTATTCATTGGTAACTTCAAGTATTGCAATGCTATTAAATGATAACTTCAAGTATGGCCATACTATTAAATGATGACTTCAAGTATTGCAATACTATTGAACGATAAATTCAAGTATGGCAATACTATTACATGATGACTTCAAGTATGGCAATACTATTGAACGATAACGTCAAGTATGTCAATTATATGTATTACGTCAACAGGTAGTATGTATTACTAACTTTAAGTATTCTAGTTGCATTTACTTTCTAAAATACAAATTGCAAAAATATGCCTAACATTTGTTAACGTACACGTACAACTTGGATGTTCTTAGTGATTATGAACTGAAATAAGCAGCCCTTAATTTATGCGTATATTGATCTGTAATCGCATCGCAGTTAATGAAGTATCAGATGAGAAAAGAGAAGTCTAGAATATTTATGAAAAAAAGACTTTTAATTAAAAATTGATTAACAATTTTCATTTAAGATAATTGAAAAATATAATTAATTACTACGTCTCTTTTCATAAAAATCAACATTCATACGTGTACATATGAATACCAATCTCTGTCACTTTCTCTTT
>OY744539.1:43941650-44006650 GCA_963556195.1 Sepiola atlantica
GCCCATAAAATATATTTGAAAAAACTGTGGATGTTCAACTTCGATGGGAAGCAAGGAACCCACTCTATGACAAATGTGTCCACAAACTTGTAATTTAGACATATCACTTCTTTTACTTATTTTCATCACCACCAAAGTTGGTCATACAGAAGCACTGATTATAACTCAAAATGTTGTTCAAGAAATGTATAGAATCACACGAAGAGAATTATCGAATCAATAATGACGAACAGTTTTATTCGATGTTTGTACTTGCATGGCTTCTAACATAGCATGTCTGTTTTGTTATACTGTATTCTTCACGTGTCTTTTTCTCTCAGTACGTCGAACCTGTTCCCTGCCATACGTCGAACCTGTAGAAAGATGATCTTGTTCATGTGAGTTCGAAGCTCGGCTTTGAGTTTCGTTAATCGGCCTATATAAGTGATAATCAGTTTGTAATAAGTTAATAGTCAATAATATACATTTCTAATTTTTATTGCCAAATTTACTTTATGCATACACAATAGTTTTGTCGATAGTAATATTATTATAGTTTGTAATAAAACGAGTTAAATCAATTTAGTAAAAAAGAATAGCGTTTTAAAAACATTTTTAAATTTCATTTTCATGACAGATAAAATGTAAATTACGGTTTAACTTTCAGCTTCAGTAAAAATGTTTGATGTGACTGCGAGGCTGAGAACAGATACTACACTTATATATTAGCCAAAATGACGAGGAATCATATTTTTGTGACAATGAATACTTAAATGAATGAAAAATAAAAACAGGATTGAATTAGAATATGTTTTAATTGAAGTGGGTAATGTAGGTTCTAGGGTAAGGGTGATCAAGGTTCTTTTGTAATAAGACAATCTTATCAGGAATTAGCTCCCTCTTATTAAGTGGCTAGAAGGGATCCTCCCAGGTATTACATCCTTCTTGTATTGTATTACTTTTTATTGAGAGTGGATAGTGTAGTATCTGTTCTGTGGTAATAAGATCGTTCTCCCAAGCATGACCTTCTTCTTTCGTCAGGAGGTTGCGAAGTTATCGCAGGTATTAAATCCTCATCGAGAAGGGTAGTAATGTATTATCTGTTCTGTTGTAATGAGACAATATTCCCAGGGACCACTGTCTCCTTTTTTCATGAGGGGGTAATATAGGATATGTACTGTTGATATGATATCTTCCTTTGTTAAATTATATCAAAGTTAAAGTTTATAGGAATATTATTCGAAACAAAAGTGAGCACAATTTTGTCCGTCATTTTTTACAGAAAGCGTATACTAGTGCATATATAAGTACTAAGTACGTATATATATATATATATATATATATATATATATATATATATATAATTATATATATACTAGTGCATATATAAGTACTAAGTACGCATATATATATATATATAGTCATCCACATACAGACTGTTTCGCTGTTTCACAGCTCATCAGTTCGGCTAGATCATTTAGTGCCTCTAGCCGGGATCGAAACGCAACCGTCGAGCTGATAGTCGGCGTTGTAAACCTACGCTATCATGCGACACTGGCTGAATGTAAGATATATCTCAATGTAAACATTGCAATTGCCGGTGCTCGAAATTAGTTTTACCTAATGAGCTATGTCTTAAATCTAATGGCAGTTGACGATACCCTTACAAATAAGCTCCACTCCATCATATAGTCATCCACATACAGACTGTTTCGCTGTTTCACAGCTCATCAGTGCGGCTAGACCAGTTAGTGCCTCAAGCCGGGGTCGAAACGCAAATGTCGAGCTGACAGTTGGCGTTATATATATATATATATATATATATATATATATATATATATATATATATATATATATATATATTCATCTCGCGGTCCTTGTAAGGAGACTGACAACAGCTGATAACGCTATAACAAAAATCATGTTTTTGTTCTCTGCTTGTTCCCGCCAACGGCCATGCCGAAGTCTGAACACTTTTTGACGTATCGAAATTCATATCATGTATGATTTTTCTACATTGCCTTTTTCATCCTGAGAGAATTCCTTAAATAAAGACAACACGTTGATGAATACATAAATCACATAGGTGTTTGCTTTACTAATTTCATTTTACACACACACACACACACAGACCACACACACACATTATATATATATATATATATATATATATATATATATATATATATATATATATATCAAATGATGTCCAGGATTCTAATAATTAAACATTAATACAAAAGAAGAGAATCAATTCATTCACGTGTGAAGAGAACAAGAGAAATAAGGGATTGCTTGGAGTGTGTGTTTAGGAAAAGCGACGTGATAAAACCCGATTCGAGTTAACTGTCTTTTAAAAGGGCCTTTGAAGCCTATCGAAAAATCATAAATCGTCCTCCTTTCCTCTAATCGATATCTGTTATTAGAATATCGATCTGTTTACGTCTATTACTTTGTTTGCTTCCTAATATGTTCTCTCAAATCCAAGCGAAAATCGATTTGAATGAATATTTTGAAAACGTCTTTTTTATTAGTTATTTTCTACACACGTATTGTTTTCTTCGTTTTGCCTGACAGGCTGAGTTTCGGCCATTTTTATTTGATAAAAGATCATTTTAAGGTGTTGTTAGTTGTGGTTTTCTGTGTGAAACAGGGTGTCTTTTTGAAGCAAGGTGAATGTTATATGATGCGTATTATACATTACTTGTTTCTTTAGAGTCTGCTAGATTAGTCTTTATTAATCTATCATTCCTTCTCTCGCATTTTATTCACATATATATACATATATATATATATATATATATATATATATATATACATATATATATACATATATATATATATATATATACATATATATATATATATATATATATATATAAATAAGGTGCGAGGGAAGGATTGATAGATAATGAAAAACTAATCTAGCAGACTCAGAAGAAAAAAGGTAATGTATAATATGCATATATATATATATATACATCTATTACGATTTCATATATCTACATAATATTTTATGAAGAGGATATCATTTCCTATGTATCAATTTCCAGTATTTACAAGATTTGTCAATACTTAAGTAGAGCTAGGTAGAAGCTATGACAATATATGTATGGCTATTAAGCTACACAGTGGCTTCTGCGTTTCATCCCCGGGTGAAATCTTCACGTTAAATATATATATATATATATATATATATATATATATATATATATATATATATATCAATTTGAGAAAGTTCATTTTTAAGCATCTTTAGAATTTTAAACAGAATTTATGCCTTCATAAAAACCTTGTGTTAGATAAAGATATTTTTATTAAGATCAAAATCAAAAATCAAAATATATTTTCTTTCTTGTTCATCTTGTACTTTTTATCTAATAATGTTATCCTGATATAACAGGCTTTTCTAGAGCTTTAGCCAAAAAAAGGTATTATTAGATAAAAAGATCAAGATGAAAAAGAAAAAACAATTGATTTTATATTTTGATTTTAATAATTTTTTTGGCATCTAACACATGGTCTTTATGAAGGCCTTTTGCCTCTTTCTTTATGTGTACATATATATATATATATATATATATATATATATATATATATATATATATATTCATGTTAATATATATATATAATTATAGTAAGCTATGATAATATATTTATGGCAATTAAGCTACGCAGAGGTTCCCGTGTTTCATCCCCGAGTTATTTTTGCCGGGTATTTTATATACACACGTGGTGCCTTGTATTTCTATTTTAGGTTTTAATTTTTGAATTGTAAGGTTTTTGTTTAGTTGTTTTTTATTATTCATGTATCGTTAGCCTAAGGTAAATTTATTTCTGTTTAAGCAGCTGTGTGCTATTTCACTTCTACACTTTAATAGATTTCTGAGCTTTTTAAAGTTTAGGATTTCAAATTTTTCATTCAGATATAATCTACACGGACCATCTAAATTTCTACATGTACTGGCCTGTCGTATTATTTTCCATCGAATTATTGGTGAGCGTCTATTTTCTTTGAGCTCCCAATACTGGTTTTCTAGTATAGTTTTAATTCGACGTTCTCTGTTTTTAAATTTAAAAACAGACAACGTCGAATTAAAACTGCTGCCGTAAAAAAATATTTAAAATAAAACCTAAAATAGAAATACAAGGAACCACGTGTAAAAATAAATTCACCCATTATATTCATACAACAAAGGAAACATGATATTGGCCAATCTATAGAAAACAGAAAAATATAACAGGATATAGGAAGTAACACTAACCACACTTTTGTTCGTGGGGAGCCCAACGATTGGCTGGGAGAAAACAAAGAATCTGATTGGTTAACTAGCTAGCCGTGTATATAAAAACACCCGGCAAAAATAATTCCATACATTTAAGCCTGAAGATTCCCCCTCCCCGGTAATGCAACGCGGGAGCCTCTGTGGAGCTTAATTGCCATAAATATATTTTTATAGCTTACTACCTAGCTCTATTTAGGTATCGAGCACTGTTGAAGTAAATACTAGAAAATTGATACATAAAAAGGATATGTCCTTATAAAATTTTATGTGGATACATGAAATAGAAATATATATATATATATAGAAATATATATATATATAGAGAGAGAGAGAGAGACAGAGAGAGAGAGAGATTTAAAGAATGAAAGATGGAGATAAAAAATTGCATAAAATTACATAAAATTGATACACATTTTATTACATCGAAAGTTCAGATGCAAGGAGTTACACTAATCCTTAAACTATTTTGTTTTCAAAGATAAAACTGTTCTCGTCAGAGGATAAAATTCGGTAATGTTGTATTTATAATGAATAATAATTACTTGTTCCATTTTCTCTAAATCTACAAACTTTTGCTATATTGCTATCTGCACCACAGCGTTCACATTTTGTCATCGGCAATGGCTACTCAATACTGCTACCATTCTCCCTCTCGGCCATTTATTTTCTGTTATTTCTTCTTCAATTTTCAAAGTTAAATTGAATAGATAATATTTATTTATTATTAATACCGCATTACCGAATGTTATCCTCTGACGAGAAGAGTTTTATCTTTTAAAAAACATGATTTAAGTATTGGTGTAACTCCTTGCATCTGAACTTTCGATGTAATAAAATTTGTATCAATTTTATGTGATTTTATGTAATTTTATGCTACTTTTTATCTTCATCTGTTCTTCTTAAAATTGGCTATCTACTCAACGTATTGAGCTTTACTTTATCACGATAGATCACTTTAACGATATTTCACTTATCGTTAATTCTATTATATATATATATATATATATATATATATATTTAATTAATAGATATTAAATTATATTTATCCACATACGACGTTAGTTTCAGCTTATACTCTACTCGCATCAGTGCGGGGAGGTGATAATTTCAGACGGTCACAGACGCGAACCCGGTTCATAGAGTCACCTTTGACTCACTACGTGTTTTCTTCATCCTCTAGATTATAGAAAATTATCACGTGATACTGAGAAATTCAGTCATATTTATTCCAAATGCAGAAGACTGTTAACATCAAGACAATTTAGAGGACTCAACGAAGTTAATCAGAAGTTCGCTTTGATGCTTAAATGAATGTCTATTTTTGTATATCTCTTCACAGTGCTCAGCGTTAATTTTCTTAAAGGGTTTTTTTTTGTAATGATATTTGTGAATAAATATTACATTATATTTACCGAGAGACGACGTGGTTTCGAGATAGACAGTGCTAGTGAAAAAGCGCGATAAACGACATTTTCTAGAATTACGAAGCTATCACTAAAAAAAACAGTGTGGCATTTCAACACTCAACCACATCTCACAAATATGTTTCCATAATACGATGCCGGCATAATTTCTTTTGTGTTTTCAATTAAAATAAGATTTATTCGTAGTTTTATTATTTAATCAAATTTTAACACAAAGTGAACTATATTATTTATGTATTCATCAACGTTTTGTCTTCATTGTAGATTTTCTCATGGTGAAGAAAAATACCGAAAAAATCATACAGTCATTATTTTTGATTTGCCTAATAACGTTCGGGTTTAAACATGGTTGTAGATGACAAAAATAAAAATGAAAAAAAGTGATTTTGATTAAACCGTTATCAGCAGCAGTTTACACAATTCAAGGGAAAGAGGAAATGGGGTGACAGCTTAGTGTTATTAATTTTTATTTCTATTTTCAGCTTAGGGAATAAGATAGTGTCTGGGTTATTTGCATTTAAACCGAGCTTGGCTGATAGGAGATATGGGGAAGAGGGCGGAAATCTGAAATTATTGTCATGTTTCGAATTAAAAAGGAAAGAAGAAAGAAACATTATTATATTTTGTATGACTGTAACGTGGAACGTTTATCTATTTTGAAACACAAATTCTGATTAAAAGCGAAAATTGTGGCAAAAAAAAAATACTTATGAGTTTATTCAAGTGTTAATTTGTTATTAATTCCTATTTATTTAATTACTTATAATTACTTAAATTATATATATATATATATATATATATATATATATATATATGTATATTTAGTTGCAAATTCGCCTTTACAATTTCTTTAGCTTTTCATTCAAACAATCTAAACAAGTCGTCTAATTTTCTGCACGTACTGCCCATATATATATATATATATATATATATATATATATATATATATATATATATATATAAACCATCGCTAATATAAAATCTTCTTATTTAGTCTGATTATTTGCTGCTGGAATTAAACATGGACGCCTCTATGTACCTTAATTGCCATACATAAACTTTCATACTACACATACACAGACAAACACACACACACACACACATATATATATATATATATATATATATACACATACATATATATGTATATATATATATATATATATTCATTTTAAGTAAATAATATTAAAGTATGTTTACCGACATACACCAGCGTTTGAAGCGTTCGCTCTCATCAGTGTAGGTAATGATAATCTCAGACGGTCGCAAGATTCGAACCCGGTTACAGAATCATCCTAGACTGTGCAAATAAGCGTAATAACACAAACAGCCACGTGACAATACCACGTAAAGAAAGGAAATGTAACTTCTATATCAGTGAAAAAAAAGGCACATATAGAAAGACTGTCTGGAGATTGGTCAACAAACGTTGTCGGAACATGCAATATAGCATTACGCGGCGAAAGCACATCTGGAAATATGAAAATGGCGTGATAAAACCACCGAAGGAACTCAATCTGCCAAGGTAGTTATATAAGAAAATGCCATAATCTGACAGCCTCACCACAAAACACGATGATACAAACATTGGTTAGTACAACAGAAAATGGTCGTGAATGGTCGGAAAGGATGGAAAGACAGAAGAGAAAGAAAGAGAGAGAGAGAGAGAGAGAGAAATCATCATCCAGACCTCAACTAAAAGGGCACAGAGAATATCTGAAACCCAAGGAAAATTATTGTCACTTTAATTCAGCAGAAAGCCGCCAACCACTGTTATTAAATGGTAAACGGCTGTTGTGAGAAAACAAAGTTTTCTAAAATTGTAATCGAAATAAGTTTATAGTATTAGAAAACTTAAGAGCCATGTGGCCACATGGTCACCATGGAACACCACCCGTTTTTTTTGGCAGTTGTAATGACTGCGGTGGGGACTTTTTGTGAATTAAAAGTTATAACAATAACAAATCTGCGCCAAATCGAACGATACAGAAAATAGTGAATGGCTAACAAAAAAGAGGGAAACGATAAACAGGGAGAAGAGCGATTAATGTATACAAGCGCTAAGAAGCCATGGCTACAAAAAGGGCACGTGAAAAAAGAAATGGAATCTCCACGGAACCTTCATGCACAAAAACAGGGATATAAAAAAAAAACTATATCAAACCTAGAAACTCATACAGCCAGCTTCTGTTCTCATTATATCTCCTAGCTATTACCTCCTCCTATTTTTTGTTGAGGTAGTCTAATATATGTCCTCTGGTCACTTTTTACGTACTCATTTTGTTTCGGTGAAGGGTGTAGTATCCGTTCTCTGGTCAAGATAACCGCTTCCCATACATTATATTATCCTTTAAAGAATTATGTCTTACTTTGAGGGACAGAGCAGTATATGTTCGTTCGTCATTATATCATCATCATCCTTCTATTCTAGTAAGCATATGCCCCCCCCTCTCCACGGTCTCATGTATTTGTTTGTTTCTATAATTATTATTCCAAAAGTATTTTTTACCATTAATTTCATTTGTTATTCTTTTCTGTTTTTAATTTAATTTCTACGTTTACATACATTGGGATCCGACATTCTCCGATCCATTTGTGATTTATTTGAAAAAAGAACAGGATAATTAAGAAAACGAATGGGACACGAGGAATAAGAATTCTAATAGACACCTTTAAACAAAGTTAACGTGACAGACCGACGAATGGCTAATGCGTTGATAAAGATGCGTCGACGTAACGGAAAATACTATTTCCAACAATCAGACGAAAATATGTGAAAAGGAAACGTGACAGCTGGACGGATCCGACTGAAGCATGACAAAATTAACATGTGTACAATGATCACCCTGGGTGATCAAATAATTAGGATACTGAATAAGAATTATAATTTACATGTCAAGAACATATGGATAGAAGTCGCATTTGTAATGCGACTCTGATTGTTTAGATAATTTCATATTTGGAAGAAAATCGAAATATATATAGTAAGACCTCGTTTTGCTTCATTGTTTATAGTTCAAAATTATGTTGAGTTGTGGAATCTGTAAAGAAAATATATTTTCTAGCATTACGGTCACTGATCGAGATAGACTCGGGGGAAGACAATGGCGCAAGACTCTAGTTCGAGGTAGCCGGACGTTCCGTAATTTGCTCCCCGCTGCGGGAGCAAAAGAGCTAACTGTATATGTAAAGCTGCGTGTACCAAGAGAATGTCGGCATTCCACCACAATTAAATGAAAAACGTTTGCTTTTTTCGACTCTTCATTCTGCAGTTGGAGAATGCGTGCCGAAACTGTTTTGGCATTTAGGGATCAGTAAATTAGGTGACATTACGCAACATATAGGGGACGCCTAAAAATGCTACTTCGACCTGAATCGAAACAAACTGGCTAGCATTCTATTTCAAATTTAAGCGCGGTACAAATTCGAACCGAGGAATATAACTTTTCATAGAACTTCTTGGATGCATTTCCATGAAAGCTACCTGACTGAGCTCAAATTTTTAAGTTAATCTTTGTAATACATTTATAGTAAGACCTCGTATTCCTTCCAAAACGGTTGTTTTCAAATTCAATGTAAAAAAACTGTTCTCCGAAATCGTTCCATAAATACTCCAACGCAGTTCATATGATCGACCAATGTTAGTACTCCCATAATGCTACTCATATAATGATGATTAGTATGTCGCAGTTAACTTTATCCTAAGTGTTTTTTTTAGCCTTGATAAGTGGTTGCCCATTAGTTACAATATCTAATTGAGAATGTGTCGAAGAAGTCTGCTTAGATTAGCGATGAAAATGTTATGTTGAACTGAGCCTGACCCACCGGTAATAGAGCCACATAGGCGAATCTGGCAAATCAAAATTTCCGACATTTCCATACAAAATTACCGTGTTATGCACTTTTTTATTAATAATTATTTGAAATGTGTTATAATTGCTATCGTAGTTAAATTATCAATCTCAATGTGGTGATTTCATCCTGGATTAGATTTGTTTGTTTTTCATGGAGTGCTCGCTTGAAATATATTCTTGAATTTGCCTTTCAGTAAATGATATGAGGTCAGAGTTGATCCAATTTTGATTCCATCTTCGAATGGATTTAGAATTAACGTCGGTCGGTAATGGCACTAAACTTTGTTATTTGATCGGTTTTTTTTCATTGTTTTCGTTTGTTAAGTCATTAAACAATACAGAGGGTTTGGGAAGCGAGCAGAGGAAGGTAGCAAATACTGAAATAATTTTACAGAAAATGAAAGAAAAAACAAATAGAAAAAAAAACAGAAATAGAAGTAGAAGAATAATAAGAAGAATAATAATAAGAAGAATAAGAAGAAGAAGAAGAAGAGGAAAGATGGAGGAGGGAGAAAAGAAGAGAAAAGAATCCGTGATAATACGCATTGAGAAACAGTCAATTCAAACGTAGGAAACGAGTACATATAGGGTATTGCGAGAGGGAGTATAACATTAGGTTGAATGCACAACGTGTGTACAATAGGTCCAGAAATGAATTATGAACGAAGTGCACAAATAAAAAAATGAAATAATGAAGAAAAATTAAATTAAATTCTAAGGAAATGAGCCAAATATAACAATAAATATAACAATTATAACAGCAAAAATACTGATAATACTGATAACGATATATTAAATATAGTAGTAGTAGTAGTAGTAGTAGTAGTAGTAATAATAATAATAATAATAATAATAATAATAATAATAAGAAGAAGAAGAAGAAGAAGAAGAAGAAGAAGAAGAAGAACAGCATAAACTGGAAGATTGCGGAAAGTCCTTGGGGAGGATCTTGGGGAGGCTTATTACCATCCAATCACAGAGAAAACCGATGGTCCTTAACATCGAGAAATCAATGGTAAGCGGGTGTTGCGATACCGCAAGATTATTTTCGGTGGTTATCGAAAAGAGGTGGAAAATACTGAAAATCAGTGGAGACTTGTTGTCACTCATACTTCAGGGAATACCGCCGGTTGTTGTCGGTTATCAATCACTGACGATGACCAGTGTGAGAACCCATAGTGAGTACAAATAATAATAATAATAATAATAATAATAATAATAATAATAATAATAAAAATAATAATAATAATAATAATAATAGAAACAAAGCCACCATAACAAAAACACTATAAATGGCTTAAACAGATTGACGAGACAATTTCTTTTCCAATTCTGCAAAAGGCTTGCCTATTAAGAATGGCGAAAGTGTTAAGGTGCAGCTTGAATATCTAAATTCAAGGGAATTGACTTGATGTTAAAAAAAGAAAACTCTAACTTAAAACATTCAAAAGTAGGGACAACTGTAAAATAATAATAATAATAATAATAATAATAATAATAATAATAATAATAATAATAATAATAATAATATTTTATAAAATGATCCTCCTTAGAATTTACAAACGGATATCATAATCATAAAATCACATTTCGTAACAAAGACACATATAAAGTACTTCATTTTCGAACCATTATTGGAATCTTAGCGATAGCGGACAATCGCTGATAAATGAATTGCAAAAGGAAGAGTGTTTAGAAGGTGCAAATATTTGAATGATCTGTGTCAGCTATGTTTGAACAAGAACTTCCAATGCTTAAAACTGTTGAAAAATTATTTAATTGCAGAAATGTAATCACTACAAAATGTATGTACAGAATGAACTTCATTTAAAGATTAATTAAAAAATCACTTTAATCAAAAAACCAATAAGAAATTAATGTATAATTCTAATAAAAACTTCGACTCAAAAAACTGAAAAAAACGCCGGTATAAATTTGAATATGAAATCTCATAGATTAAAGAGTAAATACAACAAAAATGAAATGACGATGGATAACAAAATAATTAAGTGTCAGGTTAAATCGGTAAAAGCCATTTCTGTGTGTGACCCTCTAAACAGTAAGGAACACTGACTCTAACCCTTACCCTTACAAAGTAATTAAGTGTCAGGGAAAATCGGTATGAACCATGTGTGTGTGTGACCCTCTAAGCAGTAAGAAACACTGACCCTAACCCTTACCCTTACAAAATAATTAAGTGTCAGGGAAAATCGGTATGAACCATGTGTGTGTGTGACCCTCTAAGCAGTAAGAAACACTGACCCTAACCCTTACCCTTACAAAATAATTAAGTGTCAAGGTAAATCGGTAAGAGCCATTTGTGTATGTTACCCTCTAAGCAGTAAGGAACACTGACCCTAACCCTAACCATAACAAAATAATTATGTGTCAGGGTAAATCGGTAAGAGCCATTTCAGTGTGTTACCCTCTAAGCAGTAAGGAACACTGACCCTAACCCTTACCTTAACAAAATAATTGAGTGTCAGGGAAAATCAGTAAGAGCCATTTGTGTATGTTACCCTCTAAGCAGTAAAGAACACTGACTCTAACCCTTACCTTAAAAAATAATAAAGTGTCAGGGTAAATCGGTAAGAGCTATTTGTGTGTGTTACCCTCTAAGCAGTAAAGAACACTGACCCTAACCCTTACCCTTACAAAATAATTAAGTGTCATGGTAAATCGGTAAGAGCCATTTGTGTGTGTGTGACCCTAAAAGCAGTAAAGAACACTGACCCTAACCCTTACCAAGTAATTAAATGTCAGGGTAAATCTGTAAGATGCATTTCTGTGTGTTACCTTCTAAGCAGTAAGGAACACTGACCCTAATCCTTACCTTAACAAAATAATTAAGTGTCAGGGAAAATCGTTAAGAGCCATTTGTGTGTGTTACCTTCTAAGCAGTAAGGAACACTGACCCTAAGCATTACCTTAACAAAATAATAAAGTGTCAGGGTAAATCGGAAAGCGCCATTTGTGTGTGTGACCCTCTAAGCAGTAAGGAACACTGACCCTAACCCTTACCCTAACAAAATAATTAAGTGTCAGGGTAAATCGGTAAGAGCCATTTGTGTGTGTGTGACCCTAAAAGCAGTAAAGAACACTGACCCGAATCCTTACCAAGTAATTAAATGTCAGGGTAAATCTGTAAGATGCATTTCTGTGTGTTACCTTCTAAGCAGTAAGGAACACTGACCCTAACCCTTACTCTAATCAAAATAATTAAGTGTCAGGGAAAATCGTTAAGAGCCATTTGTGTGTGTAACCCTCTAAGCAGTAAGGAACACTGTAACTTACGCTTACCCTAACAAAATAATTGAGTGTCAGGGTAAATCGGTAAGAGAAATTTGTGTGTGTTACCCTCTAAACAGTAAGGAACACTGACCCTAACCCTAACCCTTACAAAGTAATTAAGTGTCAGGGTAAATCGGTAAGATCTTTTTATGTATGTGTATTCGTCTCGCAACTACGCAACTACGGCAGTTGATTAACACACGCACGTCGGACGTCTAATCACACTGATGCAGTTGATAGACACCCATTTGATCTTCTGAACATACTCCTTTTATTGTCCAAGTGTTCATCATCAGCCAATCGGTGGTCAGAAAAACAGTCACGTGAGGCCTGACGTCATCGCTCAATAATCGTACAAAAAACCACAGCCGCCATTAATTCAATTTTCGCCCTCCCCGCGATCATCCCAGCAGGTAAGACAACACGCGCAAACACGTGGTCGCTTTCTTCCTTCATTCTGTTCGACTTTACAGTATGTTACCCTCTAAGCAGTAAGGAACACTGACCCTAACACTTACCCTAACAAAATAATTAAGTGTCAGGGTAAATCGGTAAGAGCTATTTGTGTGTGTGACCCCTTAAGCAGTAAGGAACACTGACCCTTACCCTTACCCTAACAAAATAATTAAGTGCTAGGGTGAATCGGTAAGAGCCATTTGTGTGTGTTACCCTATAAGCAGTAAGGAACACTGACCCTAACCCTTATCCTAACAAAATAATTCAGTGTATTGAGGAATCGGTAAGAACCATTGGTGTGTGTTACCCTCTAAGCAGTGAAAAACGTTAACATCTTTTAAAACTAAGGAAGAACAATTTGGAAATAATTGAATCAAGAGCACGTATTGGTTAGAATGTATACACGGCTTTACTATAAAAAATAGTCAATTCAATGTAAATCCATGCAATAACCCTAATGTATCTACGTAACTTACCTTATTAAATTATTAGCAATATCAATCATTAGCTGAAAAGGTGTCTTATAATTGTTAAAGGAGAGAAGCTTTATCTTAGTAGCATCACCCATTTATGTTGCCATCAAACTACAGACAGGAGGTCATTTTCTAAGGAGCCCTTTATTGCCTTGGATATGTGCGTGTTCGCTTTAACCACAAGTCAAGAATAAATCTTAGTGCCATTAGTATATATATATATATATATATATATATATATATATATATATATATATATATATATATATTAATATATATATATATGTGTGTGTGTGGGTGTGTGTGTGTGTGCGTGCGTGTGTGCATTATTGTGAATACGATTTTTAAATGATTTAAATCGTCAAAATAAATACATATATGTACACACATATATATACGTATTCATAAATGTATATATATATATATATATATATATATATATATATATGGATGACACCATGCTCTAGAGCATACACACACAAAGATAAGTTGTTAGTTTAAATCTGTTTCAAGGTAATGTACATTTTAAATTATATACAGAAATCTAACATTTTTCCAAAATTCGAATTCCTACAGAACAAAGCAACGTAATATATATATATATATATATATATATATATATATATATATATATATATATATATATATATATATATATATATAAGGAGAGGTAGTTTGCTTGAAGCATTGTGTGTAATACGTAGATAGAGGAGTATTAGAAGACTATTACAATGCAAGAAACAGAAACATGTCGGCGTTTAGAAGTAAGACAAAAACAAGTGATTCTTTTAACATATTTTTTTCAAAAATGTTAGAATGTTTTTTCTATATAGCAAATCTTACTTAGTTAGGCAAGATTTCAACATTGTGATTTAATGTGTGTGACAATATTCTATTATATATTTCGATGAAGACCTCTTTGTCAAATGGTACCTCTTTCAAATTTAAAAAACAGGTGTCGAAAATCGGTGCACCATTCCTCGTATGAGAAAGTGTATAGCCGTGATGAGTGGACCTTATTTTTGCTGAGAATACTATGCTATTTTTAATATTTGGTCAGGGTTTACTTGTATTATGAAGAATCCTCATGTCAGGTTGTTCTGACAAACCCTTGTACAGAGAAAAAAAGACAATCGAGGATGGTGTCTAGTAGGTAATTAAAACTCTCACATATATATATATATATATATATATATATTATTATTATTAAAACTGTGTTCTGCGGCTACAGTAGTCAAATGACATACCGTAGCTGCAATCAGTCCTCCATGCTAGTTCCAGGCCAGCTGGCGTTGTCATACGCAAGTTGTCGTAGGCAATGAAGTTGTTTCGCTGTACGTAGTGGTCCTAGTCCCGCCTGCTTGAGGTCAGCGCGTAGTGTGCCCAGCAGATTTGTGCAGTGCTGTCCTAGTCGTGGTTGGTAGGTTTGCGAGCCAGTAACGGCAAAGTCTAGTGCCCTCTGTGCGGGAGTGTCAGGGTCCATTCGTAGGACATGGCCTAACATAGACCATCTTTGTTCAGCGACTTTTGTGGAGAGAGGTTTGTCGTTGCACAGCTCGTATAGTGCCTTGTTGCTGATAAGATTTTTCGGCCAGCAGTGACCTGTGATGGAACGGAGGTGTCTGCGGTGGCACGCATCCAGCTTGTCAAGCATGGCTTTTGTTATTGCCCAGCTGTTGCTATTGTAGAGCATGATGGACACGCAGTACGCGTTATAGAGACGGAGTCTAGTCTTCAACGGGATTTTTGTTTGTCGGCTCCAGAGTTTATGTAATGAATGCAACGCTACATTGCCATCTATACAGCGGGATGTGACGTCTGTAGTACTGCACAGCAAGGAGTCCAGGGTCTTGTTCTTTCGCCAGCTCTCATTGCCGCGGAGGGTCTTGCCTTGTGGGTCCAACTCTGTGGCTTCTGCAAGTTATACATGGCTAAACTCTGTTTTCATCTCGTTCATGAAGAGATTGTTCGTTTTTAGTTTCTCTTCCGCTATTGGCTGGAGCTGATCCACAGGCTTCTAATGGAAGACCCAGGCTGGAGACTGGTGGGTTGGACCTGTTAGAGCTTTCTCGGACGGATAAGAGTGCTGCAGCGAGGTAGCAGGTAAAGAGCACCGGTGAAAGGCTATCGCTCTGGGGGAGCCTATTGTGGTGTTAAATAAGTCAGACAGCTCGTTTTTCACTCGGACTCTTAGCTTTGTCCCTGCTAACAGAGATCTTACAAGTCTTAGTTGGTCATCATTGCAGCCTGCTTGCAGTAGGATGCTTTGTCGTTTGATGGTATCGAAGACTCGCGACATTTCAATGCCCATCTTGTGGAAGTCCCATTTCTTTGTCATCACTACTAAGGTCAGCCTACGTTTTGTCTATACAATGTCTCCGCAGCTTCTGCCTCTTTTGAAACCACTTTGGTAGGGCCCCGTGAAGCAGTCGATTTTGTCTCTGATGCGGCACAGGGTAATGATAGACAGGACTTTTCTCATGCTGTTCAGCAGGGCTATTGCCCGGAGGTTGACTGGTGGTCCAGGGGCTTCTTTGGCTTGGGTAAGGTGATAAGTGTGCCTTTTCTTAGTGTCCTTATGGGTGTGTGGTGTTCGAAAGATGAGGTGATGGTTTTAGCCAATGGGCGAGAAACAATGTTCTGTAAGTGCGGTAATGGCAGTTTTTTCTTCCTCTTCTGTTATGGGGGTCTGGAGTGGCCTTGGAGTGCCCTCAATAGCTTCAGTGATTCGTCCTGTTCGTCGGTGAACTGCTGCTGGAACCAGTCTTTGATGATTCTTGCTTTGCCTTCATCAGTTTCCATGAGGTTGGCATCGGTGTCTTGGACAATGACGCTGTTTTTCTGCACGGAACATCTTTCGACAGTCATCAGTTGAAGTGATTTTAACTGCTATGGCGTCTGCCTCTTCTACTGCGACTTCCTTCAACCTTTTGATTATGACGCGCATGATGTTGTTGCGCTCCTTTCGGAGTGGGGTGCGGTTTTCACTGTTGCCATGTTTGTAGATCTTGAGCCTCAGTGCTTTTTGATATTCTGACAGCTTGGTGACAATGGGATCAGCTGTGTGTTGTGTGCTCTTCCATTTTGTTTTATCTTGCCGACTGTCTTTGCTGCTGAGGTCTTCATGCAGTCTAGCAGGTCATTCAGTGCCTCATTGGGGTCATGGCTTTGGTGGAGTTTAATCAGTGAGTTTTGCAGTTGCTCCTGGTAAGACTGTTGCACTGAAGGGTCTTTGCAGAGCTTGTCAATGTCAATACATGTCTGGCCTGTTCCTTTGGAGTGATGCTTATGTACTAGATGTAATCTGTCAATCATGAGTCGTGTGATGACAGGTCCGTGGTCAGAGTTAAAGTCAGTGCCTCCATAGGAGCGCGAATCTTTTAGTGTTGCGGTGACATTCTTCTGGCCTAGTACAAAGTCGATCTGGTTGAATCCTGCCTTGGTGACCTTGGAGCCTACTGCTCGGTTGTTGTCAGCGATATGTCCCGTCCAGATTGTTCGGTGTCTACATGGATGTTTGGAGGCTGTGTTGCTGGCAAAGAGGATGTTTGTTAATAGGAAGTCAAGAAGGGTTTCATTGTTTGAGTTGCGTGTGCCCATACCGTAGGAGCCCATGTTTAGGTAAACGCCAGCTTCAGCATCTTCAGTATATATATATATATATGCGTTTGTGTGTGTGTGGCTGTGTGTGTTGTAATAGATTTAAACAGAGAGATAAAAGATTCAACCTGACATAGATATAGACCGAGTAGGTGTTCCTGAGAAAAGAGAAAGAGAGAAATTGAGAGAGAGAGAAAGAGAGAGAGAGAAAGAGAGGGATAAATTAAGAGAAAGAGAAAGAGAAATTAAGAGAGAGAAAGAGATTGGGAATTAAGAGAGATAGAGAAATTAAGAGAAAAAAATAGAAAGAAAGAGATAGAGGAATTGAGAGAGAGAGAGAAAGAGAGAGAAATAGAGAGAGATACAGAGAGAGAAAAATTGAAAGAGAGAGAAATTGAGAGAGAGAGAGAGAAATAGAGAGAGAAATTGGGAGAAAGAGAGAGAGAGAGAGAACTTGAGAGAGAGACAGAAATTGAGAGAGAAAGAAATAGTGAAATTCAGAGAGATAGAGAAATTCAGAGAGAAAGAGAGAAAGAAAGAGATAGAGGATTTTAGAGAGAGAGAGAAAGAGAGAGAGAGAGAACGGGAGAGATAAAGAGAGAGAGAGAAATTGAGTTGATATATATGAAGCGTATGGATCAATGTATAACCAATAAAAAAATTATTCTTTTGTATGTTTTCCTTTTGGCGTGATCATATTCACCGACTTCCTGGAAATGAGCCGAACACTGCACCTGCTGATGAAATTAACATGTTCAGAGGACAATTATTCACGCTCGGTTGATGAGGATAAAACCAAATGAAAAACGAGTCATCTTAGAGATGCACCGACGCTGACATAACTAGAGCCTTGGGCGGCGGCAGCCATTTTCATTTTTGTTACACCTCTTGAAATCGCCATGTTATTTTTTTTTCTAATTCGAAACCGGGCGCCCCGGAAAGGACTGATACGAAGACAATAGAATATATTGATTTTGATTTAAAAAAAAACATATTTTTCTTTACGTATGTCTTTTTTATTATTATTATTCTAACGTTACATTGCATTCAGTTCCTTACTTTTTGCTGTTCAACATGTATCGAGACTGATGAAAAATGATTGGATATACCTAAGGCTTTATTTGGGGTTTCCCGCATATAAATCGGGCTTAGATGGCCAGCTTTTATATAAATAATCGTCGTCATTCTGTATAGGTTCAGCTAAAGTCCGAACTACACATGATACACTTACAAAGAGTACAGGATACTACTCGTCCGTCTGAAGTTGTCACTGATGGTATCAAAGGAAGGTCTCAGATGACGATCCTTCACTATGCTTCAGAAACGATTCCATGGAGAGCAATTGATTTACTTAGGCTTGAAGTCTTCGACAACGACTGTTTTCGTATAATGTTGTGCTATTTACGTTTAGACCTTGTCGTCTATCTTTCTCTAACGCCGTCTGTACTTGTGCGGGCATTACGTTCGACACCCGAACGGAAAGATGATCCACGAGGTTCTTACCTCCTCTTCTCAATCTGGTTGGCGCAATTATAGGTATCGACAATCAAAGTCGACTTGGCCGCACTATAAGGCTAACAAGTAATCAGGTTTTGTTTACGGAATCGTGATTAGCTAGCCATATCGGCTGCGATTGTCAGATACGTTGTACTTACTTGGGAGGAAGCCGGTTGCAACGAACCAGAAGGATAGCTGGTACAAGTAAGGTTGAAAGTGCAGACAACACAACATCGTATACAGTGTGACCGGGACCTGGATCTCTTTGTAAATACTGTAATAGTTATCCCCTTTCGGTCACCGGCATCAAGTACTGCTTGAGGCAGGAATTCCTATTTCTAATCTTACTGCTAGTGGTAAAAAACTGTAACAAGGCCTAACAGTATTAAGTAAACTTTCGTTCTATAATTCTGGAACCAGAAACAGATATTGACACAAAGAGAAAGTAAAGAGCAAAGGCGAGCGATATATTTTCACCATTTTCAAAACCGAAGTTTACGCTAAATACATATATATATATATATATATATATATATATATATATATATATATATATATATATATATATATATATATATATATATATGTTAAGGTTCGGGTTAAAGTTAAGGGTTTAGGTTAAGGTTAAGGTTAAGGTGAGGGTTAGGTTTAGGGTAGGGTTAAGCTTAGGGTTAGGGTAGGGTAAAGGTTATAGTTATTCATTCATGCAAACATTATTCAAAACAACATGACTCTTCTGTTTGTTGAGACTTTTTTATCTTTTAAATTCTTCTAATGATGTTTTGTGTTAAAATCAAACAACCTGGTGAATGATCCATACGTGTTACAATCGTTTTCGATTCTTTCTCGAATCATCATCAGGCGTTGATGGCAAAAATCGACTAAACAGCTGATGAAAGGATGGAGTTTTTAAAATACATCGTAGAGACCTTCACGTAAAATGAACGCCTATATTGTTAAAAAAAGACGGATGAATGATTTTTTTTTTAAAATTTACTATGTATTTATTTATTTTGTAATTTTTATTAAAAGTAATGGCTGATTTAGTTGGTGTAGTCGAATATGGAGAAGGAAAAATAGGAATTAATTAATTTAATCTTTTAGCGTGTCATCTATGCAATCGCAAAACGACGGATTAAATAAAATCCAAGATGGCGTCTCAGATCTGGCGATTACGAAGAAATAAACAACAATGTTTCTCACGGTGTTGTATGTTCACTTACCGATGCGAGTATAAAACATTATACACTCGTAGGGAATCCAGGTTCTATTTGTCTACTGATAGCCACACTCGACCGCCGATGTTTATGAGAAAATGGTTTATTACAAAGAAAACATCAGAGAGACATAGTTTACAAGACAAGTTTCGCTCAGAGCTTGAATGTTGTGTTGTGTCAAAATACGTGTGGATTAGCAGGTTATACCTATACACTTTCTAAAGGCATTTTTATAGCTGTAATTTTTGCAAGGTGTATAACATACATTGCCCGATATTCTCAAATGGCCATCCATCTGGTAAGGGCATAGATTAATTCGGTGTTAAAAAGATGTGCAATATAGTGACGCGTAACTGCTTCTCTACAGACCACATAATCCTAAACTCGATAATAAAATAATGTTTAGCTATTACTTTATCTATATTAATAAATATATATATTCGCCCCGTCACAAAAATATTATCGAATCAAATAAGAATGGACGAAACAATTTTAAGTGGTTATAGGAAAGCAAATGACAAGTCCGACAACATCCTACCGTCTAAAATGAGTTCGAAAAGAAATCTGGGTACTTTCACAGATTAGGACGAACGCTAACTGTTACCCTAACACTAACCGTAACTCTGACGCTAACGTTCACCGTAACCCTAGCCCCCACCCTAAGGACTGGGTCAAGGTAGCGGGGGACCTTATATGTGAAATCACCGAAATCATTAACTGTATTTCCATGATGAGACATTTTCTTTATTTTGTTCGGTTTTCTGTTTTATAACATTGATATTTTTCTTTTTTAAAATTTTCCAATTTCAGATGCTTTCTTTCTTTTTCTGTTTTTAAACTTCACCATCTTAATTTATATTAATACTAGCAGGAGCACCTGGCGTTGCTCGGGATTTACTGATAATTAGAACTATGTACTCTTTTACTATACTCCTTTATGTACTTTTTTCGTTGTCACCCCCCTCCTCTCTTGTCTCGCCACTTATCATAGTCGAAAGAAGCTGAAATATTTAAACACTCTCTGAATCAGTGTCTCATATACAGTACCGTCCAAAATTAAGGAACAAAAATAAAATCTCCCTAATCTCAAATAAATTATATTTTAATATTTGTGAAAATTTCACTACATATATAAATTATGTAGTTGGACTTTTTCCGAGATTTTCAGATGAATTACAATAATGTTATTAAAGTTATCCACTATTTTACAGATTTCAAGTGTCCAAAATTAAAGAAACATTAAGGGAAAATAATTGTTGAAAGTTTACAACGATAGGATTTTTTTTGTATCAAAATATGAAAATAAAAATTCTAAACTTTAATTATCATCACTGCTGCAAGTCACGCAATATCAATTATGTCAAATAAAAAAAAACTGATTTAAGCGACAAAGAAAAAATCGTCCAATTAAGAAAGGAAAAGTTGACAATAGAAGAAATCGGAAAACGTGTGAAACGTTCGAAAAGTGTTGTAAGCCGAGTTCTCAAACTCTATAAAGAAACTGGAAGGTTAAGTAACACAAAGAAACCTGATAGACCAAGAAAGACAACGGCAAAAGAGGACAGAGTTATAGAACGCCCAATGTTAAAAGATCGTTAACTTACAGCTGGCAAAATTTCTAAACAAATGGAAGGTATCACGAATGTTTCACAAACTGTGTCCAGAAGGTAGCACGAAATAGGTCTTTTTGCAAGATCTTCTTAAACAAAGTCGCTAATAAGTAAAAAAAACAAAGCGGCTAGATTGGCGTTCGCAAAAAAGCATGTTATATGGTCAGAAGAAAATTGAGAAAAAGTGTATTTCAGTGACGAATCGAAATTTAATGTATTTGGCAGTGATGGAAAACAATTTGTAAGAAGAAGAAAAGCGAAAGTTTGGATCCTATCTGCATAAAAAAACTGTTAAATTTGGTGGAGGTAGCGTGATGGTTTTTGGCATGATAACATGGCAGCGTACATTACCACTTGTACGCTTAAATACTAGAGTAAATGCCACTGTACACAATAATGGTTTAGAACAATATGTTTTGCCAGTGTTGCACAATTCTAGTATCGAAAAGCCTGTTTTATGCAGGATAATGCTCCTTTCCATAAGGCAAA
Organism: Sepiola atlantica; assembly: GCA_963556195.1. Taxonomy (NCBI): domain Eukaryota; kingdom Metazoa; phylum Mollusca; class Cephalopoda; order Sepiida; family Sepiolidae; genus Sepiola; species Sepiola atlantica. The sequence goes on from OY744539.1 coordinate 43,963,827, forward strand.
GCTGTTTATGAATCATCTGGCTGATTAAGAAGTAGAGGTAATGGACTGCCCTTCTCAGAGTCATGACATGAACCATATAGAAAACGTATGGAAGACTTAAGGACAGATTGTTATGGCAAGGAATCCGGAAAACATCGAAAACTTGTGGCTGAAACTAAAAGATGAATGGGCCAAGATAACTGTGGACAATGTCAAGATTTAGTGAAATCCTGCAGTCGTAGATGCGCAGCAGTTATTGAAAACACAAGTGGAAGTACCAAATATCAAATCTCGTTTACCTTTTTAATGTGATTCAGTTAAAAATGATATTTTGTTCCTTAATTTTGGACACTTGAAATCTGTAAAACGGTGGATAACTTTAAAAATATTATTTTAAATCATCTGAAAATCTCGGTAAAAGTCAAACTACATAATTTCTATATTCAGTGAAATGTTCACAAAAAATAATATATAATTTTGTTTTGAATATTTAATTTGTGTTCCTTAATTTTGGACGGTACTGTATATGGTTTGAATCTCATTAAAATCGGATGTACGTATTAAAAGTTTTACAGTAATTTTGCCCCCATGGACAGCTTACAGGTGACAGCACGTAGATATTCGGCACATAATTATAAAAGAGGTGCTTATTCCATAGCCCCTTAAAGTACCACTTCCACTGTCTTCCCCAGAAAATGTGATTCACATGATCTAAATTTAATAAGAATAGTTTATGTTTGAGATGTTGAGAGTGAATTGCCCTCATAGATCGTTTAGGGGTTCACTAAGTGATTCGGAGGCAATTTTGTTATTTTTATTCGGTCGATAAGAATACAATTTTGATTTTATGTAAATTCTCTAAACTTTGTTTTTATAAGGAACACAAAACAAACACAAAAGCATTAGGTTTATATATATATATATATATATATATATATATATATATATAGTGTATCTAGGCAGCATTTTCTCATTTATGCCAACATTGTTATATATTTTTAAAAATCGTCCGTTTAATTATACCTTTATTTTTCCAATTTTACTGATGGTCTTGTTTGGATTCAGTTAATAAAAATTATGTAAAGCCTAATCTACAAAAACATAACTTCCCTTCCTTCTGATTTAAGACTAATTCTTTTTTAATAACACTACAATAATATTTTAATCAAACCTGATGTGGCTCAGAAATACCCGACTAATACACGGACGCAGGCTAAAAACCAGTGGCAATATTTTAAAATGCTTAAAACAATGCGATTTTATTATGTGATTTCACTCCGGCGTCGATGAATTTAAATCGTTAACGTCTTTCTTCAAAAAATGCGAAAACGTTCTGTGCGCGTTCCTTCACCGTCTTTTAAAAAATATATCTTCTTTCTACAGCTTTTTCTGTTAATTTTTTTACACCTGAGGACGATTCGACAAAGAATCGAAAATGTCCGTGAAAATTATTGGACGTTTATTTTTTTTTTATCTTGATACAAAATATAACATAAGAAAAATTTTTTAAAATGAGAAAAAGTGCATAATTAAGCATACGAATTCTGTTATTTGTAACAATGTTTGCATAAATAATATATATATATATATATATATATATGGGGTAAGGTGCACGATAATTCATGAAAATGAAATGTTGTGGTGGACAAAATGTGTGAGAAAATGACAAACGGAAAACAAGTTAAAGTGCAGGAGAAAAACAAAAACAAGAGATTTCTTTTGTTTTTGTTTTTCTCCTGCACTTTAACTTGTTTTCCGTTTGTCATTTTTTCACACACATACACGCACACACACACACACACACATATATATATATATATATATATATATATATATATATATATATATATATATATATATTATTTCATGTATCCACATAAAATGTTATAAGGAGATATAATTTTTCATGTATAAATTTTCAGTATCTACCTCAACAGAGCTAATACGTGAATAGAGTAAGGTAGTAAGTTATGAAAATGTATTTATGACAATTAAGCTACACACGGGTTTTTGCGTTTCATCCCCTTAGGGAATCGTCAAGCTAAAATGCATGGAGGTTATTTTTTCATGTGTTTTTATATATACACGTGATGTTTAATCTAGCTAGATTACAAATGTGATTCTTTGTTATTCTTTTAGCTAATCGTTGGGCTTCTCAGAAACAAAGGTTCGGTTTATTTTACTTCCTATTCTAGTGTTTTGTTTTCTATAGGTTGACTCATTCCTTGTTTCTTTGTTGTGTCGACATAATGGGTGACCTTATTTTAACACGTGTTTGCTTGTATTTCTTTTTTTAGGCTTTAGTTTAGTTATTTTATTTATTCATTTGTTCATTTATTTATTTATTTATTCATTTTTTATGTATTTACAATGCATAATGAATTAATGAAGAAGTAAAATAAAGCCAAGGTGTAAGAATTTGTTTGCTATTTTACATCTCCAGTTGTATAGGTTTTATGGGTCTTTACAATTTAGAATTCCAATTTTCTCATCCAGACATAATCTACCCAGGTCGTCTATATTTCTATATGATCTGGCCTGTCGGATAATTTTCCATTCGATTACTGATGAGCGTCCATTTTCTTTAGGCTCCCTATATTGGTTCGCTTCTGCTGTTTTAATTCGGCGTTTTTTAAATGTGCTTTTCTGGTCGCATATATATATATATATATATATATATATATATATATATATATATATATATATATATATATATATAGAGAGAGAGAGAGAGAGAGAGAGAGAGAGAGAGAGAGAGAGAGATAGAGAAAGAGAAAGAGATAGAGATAGATAGAGATAGATAGAGAGATTTATATTAGTGAGAACACTAGTGAAGCATAGTTTTCTGTCATTTTTTACACTTGTATTATAACATTGTAAAGAATATTCAATTTATTAAAGATGCCTTTTTTAAGGATCCATATATAAAACAGTATATACTGAATCTCCAACTTTCTTCAAAATACAAGTATGTTCAAAATGAATTCAGAATTAATCTGCATTGACGTCGTCAATCATACTGTATTTTCCCAGGGTTGAATAACCTACAGCTCGCAAATAATATTCTATTTCAGGTGTTCAATATTTATCAACAGTTAAATAATACCTGTTTATAATTAAAAAAAATGTCTTTGTCTTAGAGACAAAGAAAAATTACAACGTTTTATTTCTTTTGTTTTTCTGCCAGACAGAATTAATTTATCAGGAACTTGCTACTGTTTTGATGTTATTGCCATTTTATAGCCATTTTTCTCTCCCAATTGATAATTAAATGTCATAATATGAACTAAATGCTTAAATAATATATGTAAAGCAGCTTGCCTTTACAGAGCTTACGCATACAGCTTGGCATGCAGCTTTGAAAAACGAAAATTAAAAATAATTATTTGGAGCTTACTATACTATTACGTCCCCGTCCGAGGGGAGGTCTAAATGTCTTGCAATTCACAAACAAATAAAATACTTGGCTTGTTATCAATGCAATGATAAATCATAACTGAACAATTAAATCCAATTTCATGAACATCACTCCTTTCACAACAGGGGCACTTGAAATTAATGTCTCGCAACAGCTCAGAGAAACAAAAAAATCATTGAATTTGAAGAAAGAACCCTTTATTAAGATTTTGTCGTTGCCTTCTCTTCTGACAGCGGCGGATGGAAATCATTCCTAGCTACGGAGATGTCAGGCTCCTTGGCTCCTTAGTTTAACGTCGATTTTACGTTATTGATTTTATGTGTGGTTCGCTCCGAGACTTCCAACAGAGTACCTTATTCCTTGAGTAATGTGACGTAATGTCTCCTTCTGGTAACACAGTTGAGGTGATATTTGAGTGCATATTCGCTGACCTGATGTCCCCGATATCCTGTGTACGTGTGAACGCCACCTTAGCAGTCTAAATCATCTGATATGTACTAGCAGCTGAGTCATTACTATTTAACAGTGACAATTCTCTTGTAGATAATCTTTTTTTTTTTTAATCGGATATTTCTCGTATTCAAAGCTAGCCAGTTTGTCACAAGATGACATTTAATCAGTCTCATCTGATTGACGGTTATGCAAATGGAGAATGTTCAAATACTCGAAACGTTTAATGCTTAAGGGTTAAAAGAGTTAAAAGAGTGTGCTGAGGGCTAGTAATTTTCCGTGGTGATTTTTATAGTCTCCATGCAATCCCAGCCCTCTGCGTTGCGCAAAATGTAACCGCCACATACTGAATGCCATTCCATGCGTGCTGAAGAGCTTCATCTATTTTAAAGTTACCCTGTTAATATGCATCGAGAAAGGAGGAACACAGCAAATCCATAGTAGTGAACCATAACAACACATGCTGCTATTCCATGGGTAGCAGTAGTTTCATCGACAAACTAATGAGGTGGTTCTGAAAATACAATGGCTTCGCGGGATATAATGTATATTTGACAATAGAAAGGTGTAACTGCTCCATTCGATGGCGTACAATGATGGGCTATATGCATGGTTGGATGACCATATATACAATCAGTGATTTGATAAAACATAATCTAGTTCAATAATAGAACCAAGGTTTAAAGCCCCTCCAAATGGTTAACGACGCGGGCTACGGACCTGGGTGTGCCGGGTTCCAATTCAGTTCGTTCCACAATTTTCATCAAAACCTACACTTGACCTTGTTTCTAACCTAATCTAATAAAATACTTGGTCCTCCATATAGTCTGACGGGGCACAGCGTTAGTAGGTGTATTCTTACCAGCCGTGGATACATCCTCGACATCACTCTGACAATTACTTTGTTTCTGTCGGGCTGAGGTATACCTCTTTTCAGTCTCAGCAATTCCACCTTCCTAGGCTTTACCTTCTCTGTGAGAAGGAGTTAGTGTATTGCTAATCCCCTGAAGCGCCTCTACCGAGCATTTTTGTAGGTCAGAGTGCTTGCTTTCAACACCTGACCATGTGTTTAGTCCTATTGGAGAGGAGGTGAATGAAAATTGCTTTGACCTTGTAGGGGAGGTAAATAAACATGCAGTCCAACGTATCTGTCTCGAGTCTGTCCGTCAATCCTCTATAAATTACAGCGGGACAGAATATATTTAACCATTAATTGATGGATAACTCAAGGCAACCAAAACATTATCATGATATCAATGCTGATGTGACTTCTTGCATTTAGTTCACAAAAGGATCACCAATAAGTTGTATAGAATAAGAAATATAATATTCGTTAATCTTCGGTAATCTTGGTAATCCTAAGAACACTTTTTCGCAAATTTACAAACGCTACGAATCAAATTACGAAAGCAATTTTTTTAATTATTATTAGTGAACCCCCTTCGTAAAATTAACAAAAGATACATGTTTCGCCAGTGTTCGCACTCGCTATTTATATTACTTGGATTTTACATACAAAAAAATCATAGAATTATGCTTGCAATTGAATAATTCATACATTAATCATTTTTATAGTTTCTGATAATCTCAAATATATAAACATACGCACCGCTGATTTGTGTTATAGGATGGAGTATTTACTTCCGAAGTAATGTCAGGCGAGTAGGTCTGACTTGCTATGTTGTCCGTCTAGGAAAGGGCACAGTTTTTATTAGCTAACCTTCGCATGACAATTAAGAAGTACATATATTTCCGTATTTAAAAATATATAAATAAGGACGCATTGATCATTATGATAGAGTGGAAGATTATTATTTATTAAAATGTATTTTTTAAATTGATATGTTTATTTTCTTCCATGCCTAATCAACGATTCAACGTCAATAATTTAGATATACGTTTCGATAGTATATTATACTGATATCGGGGTCTGCTTGGTTGAATTAAGCTCAAGTGTTAAGTTTGAGAGGAAGAACTTAAAAGGTCAACGATTGACAAATTAGTCGGCGGGAAGAATGATATACAGTCATAATAATTTATGACGCAATAAAACCCGCCGGAGTTATCTTTTGAATTATTAATTATAAAATGTGTTGTTCTCTTGCATCATTGTTATACATAGATGTTAATCGTCCTACTGTATATAAATGTATTTACCTTATAGTATGTCCCAGTAATTATTCCAGCATACTTCACGAAAGGACCGATGCTCAACACCATACTATCCCTAACCAAACACCATACAAACCCTAACCAAACACCATACTATCCCTAACTAAACACCATACTATCCCTAACCAAACACCATACTAACCCTAACCAAACACCATACTACCCCTAACTAAACACCATAATATCCCTAACCAAACACCATACTATCCCTAACCAAACACCATACTAACCCTAACCAAACACCATACTATCCCTAACCAAACACCATAATATCCCGCTACTTTTAAGTAGTGTTCGCGAAGAGAATATCCTTTTTATCAGCAGGATCGTAAACCAGAATGGTTCAGTCATCCTACTGATGTGCTTGTTTATTTTTTTGTTCTGCGACGATAAATAAACGTTCGTTTGTTTTCACCCAGTTTCCTGGCCTTTACTTCATACAGGGATTCCTTCGATAAGATTCCTTGAATAAAAGTTTAAAGAAACGCCTTCCCGCACCACCACATGGTAAAATAGAAGCTAATGCCGTCTTCTCTTGTGATATATTTATACATAAAGTAGCGTGAGCACGTTTGGTTTAATGGATAACATCGCAGACTATTTAATCGACTTGAAATGCAATCGAATTAAGTGTAATTATTGACGCATTATGAAAGTTAAGAAATATATGTAACTACAGTTTCAACAAACAAAAATTGTTAGTTGTGTTCAATCAAAAACCACGTGTAAAATATGCAGTGTGATTCTACATTAAGTAACCCTACACTTGTCTTAGTTACAAGTAAACAGATAGAATGAACCTATTCCTATGCCTGAAGCAAAGTACGACTTGTGTTTATATATATATATATATATATATATATATATATATATATATATATATATATATATATATTGCGTGTATGTGCGTATTTAGGCAGAATTTTCTTCATTGATGCCAACATTGTAAAAGATAATAGAATTCGACAGTTTAATAACACTTTTTTTGTGTTTTTCAATTTTTCTTATGGTATTTTCTGCATTAAAATATAAAAAAAATGTACCATACATTTAAAAATCTTGTAGTAAAAAACAATTCCCATCCAACTCAAAAACCACTAGAAAAGAACCGATGTTGTTTATAAGTTTAAATACCCTTTCGGAGAATGTAACCTCCCATAATAATAATAAAGCTAAGCACTACCCTATCCCGCCGGTTCACCATGCATCTTGTAAACTCAAGCTCAATTTACCAACATCTACAAAAACATAACTGTCCTCCCTCTGATGTAAGACAAATTCTAGTTAGAAACACTAAAATTATACATTCCGAAACCAATAAAAAAACTAAAAATACTCGAAGCGAACTAAATAAAAACACAACCTAAAATCAACAACATCGCATATAAAACCAGTAGTACCATTTTAAAATGCTTAACGTAATGTGATTTTGTTTTGTGATGCCATCCAGCGTTTCTAAATTTAAATCATCAACGACTTCCTGAAACAATGCATGAAACGTTCTATGCGCGTTTCTCCACAGTCTTATTAAAATTCTCTTCCTTCTCCAGCTTTGTTTTCATTTCCTTTTGACACCTGATGATGATTCGACGATGAATCGAAAACGTTCGTGAAACATGTGAAACCTATGGATCATTTATTTTTATTCCCATTGATTTTAATAAAAAAAGACCATCAGAAAAATTGAAAAAATAAAAAAGGTACAATCAAACTGACGAATTCTGTTATTTTTAACAATGTTTGCATAAATGAAACAAGGCTGCCTATATACACACAACATATATATATATATATATATATATATATATATATATATATATATATATATATATATGACTAGATAAAGTGAAAGAATAAAATAAGGTGCGAATCAAATTTTATTAGAATTCAATGTTCAGAAAATCAAAAATCCTCTAAATTACTTGATAAGGCTCAGTGTGTGAATTTGGTTTATATGCGTAAAGCAGACGATCAGCTAGAAAGTTTGGATGATAAGATGTCTGGAGGCTTTGACCTAAATTTACACAGCCGTCTCTGTGCCCCAGACTTTTAATGTCAGTGATACACATAACTGATTTGACCCAGACGTGTAACATCGGGTATACGTATGGCTGATTTTGCATATCTGTCACTATATGATGGCGTTTTTCCTTGTTAACGCAGAAATTTAACATCCGTTCGTACACGTTAGCATCCGTTCGTACACGTTATTTGAATCAGTAGATATTGAACTTTTTTCGTGTTGCTATATTATCGAGTGGAAGAGTTTATTTTTCGATACGTTACGCTGTCTACTTGGCTCGCGGGAGTTTGATTACCTTCGAATGTAATTTTCTTCATTAGAGTAATTTTATCGGACCCGGAAGAAAAAATGACCGAATACATCAGGTCAGTTTAATTTTATTCGAATTGGCTTTAGCGGAGCTTGCATCTAACCAGGAATGTATGGTTTGCACTACTCCTATCATCTCATAAGAACCCTGAAGTTTGGACATGATAATATTACAACACCATGTGAGTTTCTGAACTTTTCATATGATTTTTTTTTATTGTTCTATTAATTTGCATACACCTTGGATACAGTTTTCACTGTCATTCACTGCATCGATAGCAAACAAATTTCCTGCCTGGATAACTTTTTCGTTTTTGGACTCCCATTCACCACCTGGATTATTTTTCAATCAACTTAATTGATATCTTTCCTGAATATGTTTTAAACTTTATGATTTGGATGAACTGTATTGGTTTAACAAAAGTACGTTTTGGCCCGATATATTTGATGTTTTACATATTCTATGTATTTTTATATATATTTTTATATATTTTCAAATTTAATTTTATTGCCTGCAGTAATGTCATTGCGGTAATGGCCCTCTGAGGGGGAGAATTTTCTTTAAAAACTCATGAGTTTAGGACTTTCAAATACTTTGCCTGAACATTGAATTCAAATAAAATTTGATTCGCACCTTATTTTGTTCTTTCACTTCATCTAGTGCTATTAATGCTCTATCCAGTATATTGAGCTTCAGTTTTATCCTGATGTTCACTAATTAAATATATTAGTTGCCTCTTATATCTTCTGTTGTATTAACTTTATATATATATATATATATATATATATATATATATATATATAGAGAGAGAGAGAGAGAGAGAGAGAGAGAGAGAGAGTGATTCATAAGTCACTTAACTTCGCTATTTAAAATTATTACCATATGAAGCACAAACATACTATGAACTTTTGATTATTGTTATCTTACTCTCTAATTACTGATATTTTTTAGGCAATGGAAACGTGATGTGAACAGAAAGCCTCCTTCGCACAACACCATAATCAATCAAATATGCTACAAAGAGTCGTAAATTCCTTGCAAAAAAGAATGGAGCTATGCATGCAGAACGAAGGTGGAAATTAACAAAATTTGCTGTACTTTTAAACTCCCATAGATGAATTTGTTGAATAAGCTTTCTGTTTTGTATTACCGTATTTTTTAACTTTAGAATTTCAAAAATAAATAGCTAAGTGACATGTGAATCACCCTGTATTTATTTTTATATATATATATATATATATATATATATATATGAAACCTGTGAAACCTATGGAACATTTATTCTTTTTTATCTTTTAGACCATCAGAAAATAAAAAGAAATTAAAAGGTATAATTAAACAGACGAATTCTGTCATGTTTAACAATGTTTGCATATATATATATATATATATATATATATATATATATATATATATATATATATATATGAATTGAAGTCAAGCATAAATGGGCAATAGAGAAAAAACGCTTCCTGACATGTAATACGTAAATACTGCAGGTATTAAAATAAGCTCAATGACTGAACTTTCAGATCAAACAGAGCTTTGAGACAAATACATTTATTACATTATTAATTTCAGTTGCAAGAATTAAACATGAGCAAGGTTTTGGCGTGTGGTCGTTTCTAAGACGCTTAGGAATATTTTTTTTATTATTCATTAATTTCAACGTCTCTTTTTCCGCGCCTTACAAAAGATTCAAGATCGGCTTAGAAACGACCGTACGCCTACTCATTGTCGATTTTTAATTCTTAGAACTGTCATAAATAATGCTATAAATTTATTTTTAATCTACTTACTCACTTTCTCTTACTCCCTTTCTCTCTGTCCCTATCCTTGTCTTTCTCTCTAACTCTCTCTCTCTCTCTTTCTCTCTCTCTTTCTCTCTCTCTTTCTCTCTCTCTCTCTCTCTATATATATATACAGTGGGGAAGCAAAATCGACAATGAACGTTAACTTCTTTTCTTCTAAGCGGGCGTTATCAAATGTTTTGAAATCTAGCATATATTGGTGTCATAATCATAGCTAACACTATCATGTTTTACCTTATCAGAAATGTTCCAATATAAGTAATTAGGAAAGGAAACGTAAAAACTGTGTTATTTGCTGATTTGCTGATTTGCTGATTTGCTGATCGCATTCATCACACTAAATTAGATTTCAAGAATAGTTTGAGTTTTAATAAAGACTGTTTATAATGTCAAGAGTAGAATTATTATCAGCAAAACTATTTTGAAGGAGGGTGGAAGTGGGGAAATCAGAATAAAACGTACCAACGTTTTAATTAAAGCTCTTAAATAATTAAAGAAAAAACCTGAAGGACACAACTATATTCGTAAGAAAAATGGCAATTGTATTTAAAGAAGAGAACGACATGACTAGAAATATAGTAAAATATGATTTAAGTAAAAATCCTACACAACTGACGACAGCTATAAAAGAAAATAGATGGCAAACGTGCAATAAAATTATTACATAGTTCAAGAAAAATTCCCCCATTATAATGATTTGTTCTAATTAAAGATCTTCACAGTCGATGCTTTTCATAACAGCAGAAATCACAGATTAATCGCAAAATCGAGAGGACATTCAGAACAAAGTATCCTGCTCAAATTACGGCTTTTGGTGTTGTGGATTCCGATGGAAAGTAAATGCCTATAAATTTCTACAAAACTGATGAACAAATCAATGTTAATACTTACTACAAGACTGATATACCAGGTATTGCCATGACCTAAAGAAAAGTTCCCAGATGTTAATAATGTATGGGCACAGTATGGTGCTCCAACCTATACAGCAAGAATAATACATACTTTCTGCAAATGCATCTATAATAAATTTGGCAATCCTGTTTATGTCCGCTTTCTTGCATAGATGTAATCCTACCAATAGTATATCACATAGATGTAATCTTACCAATAGTATATCACATAGATGTAATCCTACCAATAGTATATCACATAGATGTAATCCTACCAATAGTATATCACATAAATGTAATCCTACCAATAGTATATAACATAGATGTAATCCTACCAATAGTATATCACATAGATGTAATCCTACCAATAGTATATCACATAGATGTAATCCTACCAATAGTATATCACATAGATGTAATCCTACCAATAGTATTTCACATAGATGTTATCCTGCCAATAGTATATTACATAGATGTAATCATACCAATAGTATATCACATAGATGTAAGCCTACCAATAGTATATCACATAGATGTAATCCTTACAATAGTATATCACATAAATGTAATCCTATCAATAGTATATCACATAGATGTAATCCTACCAATAGTATATCACATAGATGTAATCCTACCAATAGTATATCACATAGCAATGTCGACCCTCCTGAAGATACTACTCACAATGTGGTCTGCCTAATACCTAAGAAACATGTGTGTAAGCTCCAGGTAGCGTGTAAAGGCAGTTATTGAGAAAAAAGGATGACACATGTAACAAAAACAGTTTCTATCATATAAATTTCCTTGTGGCAAATACATTCTCATGCCTTTTAATAAACTAATTTCAAACCCCGCCTCAAAAGATTCGCTGTGTACATATAGATCACCTTTTTTGAACATTGTTATTTGTTGAAGATACCCAAGAAAACATGTTCTGGGGAAAGACACTATTAAACCAAATGCTATGTTTTATTGTATAACAGAAAATAGACACCGCCTTTAAACAGCGGTAACCAACTAGAATACTATTTTATTTAGAATATAATTTTACAATAAAACACATCTTTAAGCTGAATATATATATATATATATATATAGTCTCGGAAGTTCTTTTAACCTTCAAAACTGGGAAGAAAAAAAAAAAAAAAAAAAAAAAAAAAAAATTTTGTTGAAAGATTTTAGTCGAGTAAGTCAATCAATTTACTGCAATCACTATTTTAGTTTACTTCCAAGAATATACTCTAATATAAATATATTTTTATATATGTTTTTAGATATAAGGGATCGTCAGTTGTTTACCATGAAAACTGTTTCGGGATTTTAAAAACAAAACAGTATTTCTTTATCATGGCATCCCAGCAGTGTTGATCAGACACCACCTCCCTATTTAATAATTATTTTTTAATTTAAAAAGTTTACAAATATTTAATTTAGTTTTGCCTCCAGATTTGTTTTTCTAAAGTATTAAAATATAGTTTCCTTACCTGTGTTGTTCCTTTCAAAGTGGGTATTTACTATTTTACAGAACATCTATTTTATAGAGTTAGATGATTCCATTATAATAACCCCCCTTTTTTCCCTTGGTTATTTTCTTTGTCTACAAATGTTTTAAAATTAAAAATATATATTTATAAAAATATTTCATATATACATATATATATATACATTTATTTATTTATTTTATCATGGACTATTTACATATGTTATACATTTTTATAGTAGAGTTTTGGATTTCTTTTATCAATTTCTTTTGATTTATTTCATATAATTTAAAAGCGTCAGGATAGCGTGTTATTGCCTTATTTAACTGTCTAAATATTTTATTTTTATCTCCACCTTGTTTAAGCATTCTTATTACTAATGAAGTGACTGGAGGTATAAAATCCATTAACCTTAAAGTAACGCGGGCTATTCTTAGAAATTCGGACATTATACTCCCATAAAATATATACATAGGACAGGTACTACTTTTATGTGGCATACGAACGATATGAAAGGGAAAAGAATTTCTTTTATCAAACATTTTATAAATAAATCTACCATCCTCAATTTTTATATCTAAATCTAGAAAGGTAGCATGTATTCCTGTATGTTCACAATTTAATTTTAATTCCCTAGGATATATTAAATGTTTAGTATTTGCAAACTCCTCTCTATCATTTATACAGACCAGGTCATCAATAAACCTCCTGCAGCCGTGGTAACTATACGTTCTAGATATATCATTTTTTATTAATGCTGACATATATATGTATTCATATCTATGTAAATAGAGATTTGCCCAAAAGGGGGCAGGGTCCAAACCCATAGGAATACCTATTGTTTGTATTAGTGTATTATTTCCTATTTTAAAATAACTTTCTTTAATCAGGTGACTTATAAGTATTTTAAGGCCATTTTTTGAAGTACTAGTTTTACTGTTTTTAGTCTTACACCAAAAGGCTTTAGATTTTGAAAATTCTATGTATTTACCTTTACCTCCGGCAAAAGCTAAATCTATAATGTTACCTAATTCTTTAATTAGTTCATTATGTGGTATTTTAGTATATAAGGTACTAAAATCATATGTAGAAATTGACTTAGCCTTTTTACGGGAATTTATATGATCTAGTTTTTCTTTTATTGGATATGAATTATTTACTACCCAAAATAGGTTTATATTACTATAGAACTTTCTTTTATTATGAAAATTATTTATCTGATTAATTATTAATTTAAACACATTTGATATAGCCTTACTCAAGGGTTTAGTAATACACATTTTGGAGGCAACAATAAAACGGGCCCCAACTGGTTTTTTATGCATTTTCGGTATCCAATACATACATGGAAGTTTATTATTTTTCTCATCTAATTTTAGTCCTAATTTTTCACAAATAATGGTGTTATTTAGAATAATACTTTCTTTTTCACAATTACTTACTTTATAAGTATCTGATTCTATACCTATAATTCCTACTTCTGACAATAATCGTTGTATGTAATATTTTTTACATATAAAAGCTATATTATTTGCTGCCTTATCAATAGGAACTATTACAAATTTATTTTGAAGTATTTGAAGGTCCATAATTATTTGTGAATTTCTAAGGAGAGGATTCGTCTTTTTAGGATGTTTAAACATTTTTAAACGTTCGACCTTTTTATTTACGAATCTGAGTATATTATTTTTCCATGCGTCAAATGTGGAATCTAATATTTTGTGTTTTTTTGCCATGGATATACTAAAGGTTTCTAATGCTTTATTTATTTCTTTTATACATTTTGTATAATTTAAACATTTAGGTTCTCTGTAGTTTGGACCTTTTGTAAGGAGCTTTCTCAACTTAGGATTTTTTACTATCGCTAAATTACCGGTAATTACATGCCCTATGTCATTATTACATAAAGGGGAGGACTTACATTCGCATTCTGGAATATTTTCATCCTTATAATCATTTGTATTTATATTTTCTACTGTTTTTTTATAATTGAAAATTTTATTTCGTATGGTTTGCCCAAGTTTATATGTTACTATTGGATTTTGTCCCTCCATTTTTAGTTCAGTGGGTAGTAATTGTAAGATTTCTGGATTATTTAATATTTTTGGCAGATTTATATCATCTAATCCTTTATTTTCATACAGAACTACACAAACATTTCTAGGTTTATGTTTTTTATATACAACAGGTGGTTTATATAGTTTAGTATCGATTATATCCATTATATATTCATACCATTGAGTTAGTTTTTCTTTTTTGTACATCATATCCGGTTGTAGTAATATTTTAGATGCAATATTCTTCTGTACCTTCTTTTTTGTTTGATTTAGAAGTTTTCTAATGTAATTGAAAGAACCGGAAATATTATTAATAATACTATCTTTAGTTTTTTCAAAGAATTCCTCGCATGAAATGGCAGATTCTTTGCTGTTTCTATTTACATATGACCTATCTCTAGTACCGTAGCGAGGTAAAGCTGGATATAATCGCCCTACATTTTCTAATTCATCGTGTAAGTTATTTTTCTTTACTTTACTATTTAGACCATAAGGATAAATTACTCGTAATTTCTTAATTGTTTCATCTTCTTTATTTTGACGTATTTTTAATATATTGTTATCTACTTCTCCAAAACTATTATATCCGTTATTTTTAAATTTTTCAATGATTTGTATTGAAAAGGACGATTCACTACAGGTTTCTTTAAAATGTTTAATAACATGGAGACATCCTTTAGTGCTAGTTCTATGTATATTCATGCGTTTATTTAAAGGAATATATATATATATATATACACACACACATATATATATATATATATACATACATACATATATATATATATATATGTAGTGTGTGTGTGTGTGATAGAGTGAAATTAATTCCAGAAATAAACTCCGAGTATGAGAGCTCAATGTAATAAACAGAACAATAATGAAATAAAGTGAAGTCATGTAAAATAAAAATTGTCTGTCATTCTGACATGGTAGCTACGTGTCACAGCCTTGGTTATTTGGTAATTTGATTTTCTGGCTTTCATAGATAATTTAAAAGAATTTGGGGTTAAGCGATTAGAGGGGGACCTAGACAAACTGACCTGGTTATGAAACCTCAAGTTCCTTACCCCTCCATATATACCTTCCGTTGAAAATCATACAATTTACCCCTATATATTTATCTATTACTCTGTTTTCCCCTCACAGTATTGCCTTCTGTTATAAATCGTGCACTCGCCCCCCCTCTCTCTCTCTCTCTCTCTCTCTCTCTATATATATATATATATATATATATATATATATATGTATATATATATATATATATATATGTATATATATATACATATATATATATATATATGTATATATATACATATGTTTATCTTGTCGCTCTCTCTATATGTGTATTGAATAGTGAATGTGAGTTTCCCATTTTTTTCATTGACTAAAATGTAATCGGCTCGCTTGGATGCTTGAATAAGGCTGGAGGGTCGAAATAAATTATTGCAGCGGTGATTATGTGATTTCGTGTTACTATACTTTAATTTATATATATATATATATATATATATATATATATATATATATATATATATATATTTATATGAAACAGACGAGTGAAAAAAAAAGGAAAATTGCTAAAATTACCTTAAGGCCTTATCGTCTGACCCTCTGAGAGGAAACGTCAGAATGGTAAATTAAAAACTAAAAGTCGAATGAGATATGAGGGGGAAAAACTGAAATAAGTTTTTTCCCCTCATATCTCATTCGACTTTTAGTTTTTAATTTACCATTCTGACGTTTCCTCTCAGAGGGTCAGACGATAAGGCCTTAAGGTAATTTTAACAATTTTCCTTTTTTTTTTCACTCGTCTGTTTCATTGATTATAATAATGCTTCCTCTAAAATTAATCCTACGATTCTGTTGTACACGAAATTTACTTATATATTTATATATATATATTAATGTAAAAAGACAACCACCAAATGATACTATACTCGCTACATCAAAGAAACACTTATACAAGGTAACTATCCCTGCAATAAAACCGGATGTTTAGTTTGTCAACATGTACTGATAGATTTCCTCTTCGTTCCCAATTCCAAATACGCGCATATAAATACAACCCCCTTTCGAGTCATAGTCCCAATGGTATATATATATATATATATATATTTTTATCAAACAAAATGCCACCATGTAGCGGGTACCCGGTACGCCATTAACTCTGGACTTGATGAAAGGTGAATTAACAAGGGAGTATTAAATCACATGCGCTTCCCAGTCGCATAAATATGCCGGTCAATTGGAGGTGACGACGTTATTTGTTACAGGTTTTTATTTTGCAAAAAATTGTCGACGTCCTCCTACATACAGCGCTTGGTATTACATATATTGTCACCCATCCGCTACTAACCAGACCCAATATCGCTCAACTGCGGTTATCTTACCTGCGTAAACGTTATTATATGAAGTGATATATAACCTGCACCAAAGAGCAAAATTCCCCAACAAAACAAAACATACGCAAGATAGCATCAACTGCATTTTAATAGATACTGAATTCCGTCCACGTAAACAATGTAGATTTTTAAACTAAACACACACAAATGATATCTGAACTCAGATTTGCATGTTTTGAAAATGTCCAAAATTTTGAAAAACAGTGAAAGGTTTCGTTTTGGCTTGAGTGTTTCTTCTTTGTGCTTAACCGAAGTAAAAAAAAAAACAAGATGGACGCACGTGCGTTGATATTAAGAAAACGTGACGGTACGATGTTCATGCGCACAGCATCGTACGTTGAAACAAAACAATTATCGTTTTACAAAGATGAAAATGTTCGAATATTATTGAAAGTTTAATAAAAGTCACTTATTTTTTAAATGATGAAATACTTTTTAGATAACAAGCAACAGATCCTTCAAAATATGAAAATGAAAATTATAATAAAGTCTATAATTTACGTGCTTTTTATGTTCTGTATGAGGCCATGTTCATTCCTCACACGTGAAGGTATTCATCATTTTATCTGTCAAACATACTTACACACACACAGTCATATATATATATATATATATATATATATATATATATATATATATATATATATATATATATTTATATACATGTTATTATTTAACTAAAAAAATTTTTTTTAATGTCCATAAACAATTCAAACCTCGAATCCAAGTATTTTGAACCCATTCGGCCAACGCGACTTTCGCGCTCAAAAATTAGAGCGAATATGCCTTGTATTCTGTTAATGTAGACACAAGTACTGTCATTCCTAAGAGAGTTCTATATTTAGAGGGAGAGAATCATGCAACGTCGCTAATTTATGAATCATCAATTTAGTATTTATCGAAAATGCTCGGATTTATAGAAGCTTAATAATAATAACATTGATAATAATAATAATAATAATAATAATAATATATATATATATATATATATATATATATATGTAACCGGACCGCAAGTTGGACAATTGAACCCGCAATTCCAAGCATTATGGACGCTGGCTTTATATTATTAGACTGCCGTGACCGTCCACGCTTTTAACTGCGGAAGAAGTACGTATTGTATTCTAAATGTAAATACAAGTAACGTGATTCTAACGTGGCTAACTTTCAATCTTCAATTGAATTTTTCACTATATATATATATATATATATATATATATATATATATAATTTATTTAGATACCGTATATTAAATATTTCAGCAATGTACCGCGGTTTCATCCAAAATGGCAGATTTAGACATCTTTAGTAAATCTCCGTGCCCAGTGGAATCATCGGCAAGCTGAAATGATTGTTGTCACGCCCGGCAGGGAATGGCGTCAACAATCTGATGATTCCACTGGGCACGGAGATTTACTAAAGATGTCTAAATCTGCCCTTTTGGATGAAACCGCGGTACATAGTTGAAATAGGCAATATACAATATCTACATAAATTATATTAGCTCTCTTATATGATCGAGCACTTTATTTGATTTATTTCATATACAGCCTGACACACTATATATATATATATATATATATATATATATATATATATATATATATATATATATATATATATATAAATATATATAAATTGAATATGCGATTTATACATTAAAATTCATGTATTTTTCTCCTTGCGTCAAAAAGGATTAGTTAACGAATTCATTTTATTAACTTCTTCATTAGCGGCAGACGGAATTTCGTATCGTTTCTCTTCCCGACTGATCTCAATTTTTCCCAAAGCAACCAACTGCGCCACATTTCGCCATATTGTTCAACTATTGATTTTCAAAAAATGCAGCGATCGCCATTCATATCGCGCGCCATATTTTTTTTACTTTACAGAAGAATGTTTCTTTCAATCAACTGATTTCGTTCAATCAGAAATCTACAAATAAAGACCTTCGCTTTTTTTTCGTACTTGTCTTCTTTCTAATTCCTTCTGCTTCTGTTTCGTTCGATCAAAATTTTAAATTCCGCCATTTTGTTTTCGGTTGTGTTTTCTTTGAAGTGCAATCTGTCTTCTCTTTCTTTCCCTCCTCAGTTTGAAAAAAAAAACGTTTTTGTTTCCATTTTAATTCGTGTTCTATTTACGTCCCGAATGTGCCATCTTTTAATTTTTTTGTTTACTTTTCTTCATTTTTATCTATTTGTATCTAAATTTTCATTTTTATTTTACAACTTCTGCAAAACTTATTTTTTCGACTCGTTTTCAATGGACCCATTGTCACCGGCTTTTTGAAAAGCCAATGGACTTTCCAAATGATGGAGTAGTTGTATTTTGAACAGGGAAAAATTTAAATGGATCACAACTCCAAATATATTTTAAATAATAATGAATTTATATTCAATAGACAAACAAATTGACATTGCAATATTTTTATTTTCACATACATGTATATACGTATATTGCATACACCCGCATACAATTTGCTGTTCCAAAGTAGTAGTCGTACTAATAGAAAAGTCTGGAGGTCGGAGGTCAGAGGGGAAGGGCACCAAACGGAAATTACATAAACCACGGGAGGTGACGGCGTATAATCGGTAAACAACAAGGACTGACGACATGGGTGTGCCAAGTTCGAATACAGTTCGTTCCATAGACACACTTGCACTTAGGATGTTGCCAACCTTTATGTGTAAGTACACGAGTTTTTTCTAGAAAGAATTCTGCCTAGAGATAAAACCAATGCCAACAATACAATTATCTGATTCATACAATCTAATACATGATTGAGTGATGAAAATTACGATGAGAGACTTGAACGAGAAAGGACGTGTTCTGCGTTATACATCAAAAACGGGTACAGCCAACGTCGGGCGACTTATGTAGTGAAATCTCTGTTTCTTTCTGTTTCTTTCTCTCTCTCTCTCTCTTACACACACACGCAAACACACACACCGACATACAGACTCGAACACACGCTCTCTCTCTCTCTCTCTCTATCTCTCTCTCTCTCTCTCTCTCATTCTGTTCTGTCCTTTTGAATGAACCTTTTTTATATACTAACAAACAAGTGTCGACATAATTTTGTATCAACAAACGTAAATAAAAGCGAGATAAACAAATATGATGTTAGCGACGACCACGACGTGTCTTCAAGTTAACAGTAGTATTGGTGGGTAAAAGATGCAAGAATGTTTGGTACTTGTCCAGATTAGGACGCAAGCTAAAACCGACTTGGCGTCGGTAGTTTCCGCTGGAAAATGCCGAAGCGCTTATCCTATCAGAATGCTAAACTATTACAAGTAAAAATGTTGAGTGATTGAATCGCAAAATTCACTAATTAGAAAATTAAAATTGATAAATGCGATGATGAATTTTAACGAACCCTAACCCTAACTCTAACCCTAGCCCTACAACAATTTTAACACTTGCTCAGTGATAAGTTTCGTCCAAAAAATATCTACGTGAAAAACAAACATTGTTCATGTTGTACATTCAGCATTGTTTTCATTTTTTTTGTACGCAGGCAACTAGCTTTTCTATTCGGCTCTTTTCGCCTGTCTACGTAAACATCCGGAAACTACCGACGCTAAGTCGATTTTACTTTAAGTTTAAATCGGGACAAGTACCGAATTTTTAATAAGTATTTATTTCCGTACAAGAGAATGTCCTAACATTAAAGAAAGCTATCAAACAAAGTAAATCACTGAATCCTGTTACAAGATTAAAAGTATTTGTTATTCATGGAAGAAGTTATGCTTCATCTAAATATTTCATAAATATATATATATATATATATATATATATATATATAATCCCGAAACATTTTTTCATGGTAAACAACTGATGATCCCTTAAAATAGTGTTAGAAATAAACTAATATAATAACTGTAAAAAATAAATTGACTTACATGAGTGATTTTCCACTGGAAGACTTGGGACTATAAGTTGTTGTTTTGTTTTTTGTTTTTTTTAAATATAGTTTTAATGGTTGAGAAACTTCCGAGACTATATATATATATATATATATATATATATATGAAATTAAAAATGAAAAAGCGGAAGACCTTTTCGCTCAACGTTTCGCCCAAATTTCACGTGGCTTTGTCAAGAGCGGACGAAGAATACAAAAATGACAAAAGACGAGAAGGTCTGTAAATTATGGGAAATATATATAGTGGTTGGGTTCATGTTTAGATGAAGGGTATGCAAATATGAAAATATATATATATATATATATATATATATATATATATATATAATGCCCATAAATGTGATCGAAACATATATATAACACATATACATGCATATATATCAAATATACATAGAAGTAGCATTGGAAAAGAAGAGGAGAAATTAAAGAGCAGAGAGGGGTCCAAAGGATATTTAATTTAAAGCCCAGGGAATCATCCAGTGTCTAGAATTATCTTGTTTTCACTAATGATTGCTTTTGATAGGTTGGGGGAGATATTGTAGAAGCCCATTTTCAAAGTATTTTATACAAAATTCTAAAAGAAAAGCTCTACAGATTTACTCAAATTCCAAACAGAAAAACTTATCCACCAGCCCTATAATAAATAGATATATAGCTTTACCAACCAATTCCAACAATAACCCGATTTACACAGAACTTAATAAACTAGGCATAAACATATCCCAAATAACTTCTGCAAGTATTATAAATTTAATCAAAACACCTAAACTGAACACGGCACCTAATGTCAAAGCTTGCATATACTCCATTCCTTGTCTAGACTGTAATAAGGTCTACATAGGAGAGACGCAGCGTAATCTGGACAAGCGGATTTATGAGCATAAAAGGGCGATTAAAACCAACAACACACTTAACGCCTTATGTGCTCATACTATGGAGTATGGACATTACTTTGACTTTGAGAAATCCACTTTAATCAAGATAATACACAACAAGTCAACACGTCGAATAATTGAATCTGCCCTCATAGCCCTTTCTACAAATAAAATTAAACAAAGAATGGGCTTCTACAATATCTCCCCCAACCTATCAAAAGCAATCATTAGTGAAAACAAGATAATTCTAGACAGTGGATGATTCCCTGAGCTTTAAATCACATATCCTTTGGACCCCTTTCTGCTCTTTAATTTCTCCTCTTCTTTTCTAACGCTACTTCTATGTATATTTGATATATATGTATGTACATGTGTTATATATATGTTTCGATCACATTTATGTGCATATATATATATATATATATATATATATATATATATATATATTTTTATATTTGCATACCCTTCATCTCAACATGAACCCAACCACTATATATATTTCCCATAATTTACAGACCTTCTCGTCTTTTGTCATTTTTGTATTCTTCGTCCGCTCTTGACAAAGCCCACGTGAAATTTGGGCGAGACGTTGAGCGAAAAGGTCTTCCGCTTTTCCATTTTTCATTTCATACCGTCGGATTATTTTTATCCTTTACTATACTCTAACCTTTGTTTTTATAAGGAACACAAAACAAACACAAAAGCATTGAGTTGATATATATATATATATATATATATATATATATATATATATATATATATATATATATATATATATATATATATATATATATAAATTTGTTGAGGTACAACACTTATAAATACATTTAAAAAGGATGCGCGGAAATCTCTCACAGGCTCTTTCGACTATCATCTCGTCAGGAGACAATCGATAGTGTATAATTAATGATATCGTCGAAAGAAAGAGCAAACGGGGAATTAAATGTGCCAAGATTAACGATAGAGCGATTAAAAGTCAATTTAATGATTTCATTAAAAACTGATTAAAAGGCACTACATTAGGGGGGAAAAAGGGAGGGAGTTCAAGGTTCCCCAAAGAGATTCAGCGATCTAACAAATTCCTTCTGCCGGCACAAGGAAGGTTTTCGAATAGCGATAGAGCCAGATGCAAATATTTTCAAATGGTTCTTGGAATATGCTCTATGCTAAGCCCTCAAAACGGTCTACTTCTACTACTGAATCTCTTTGGGGAACTTTTAACTCCCTCCCTTTTTTCTCCCTAACGTAGTGCCTTTTAATCGGTTTTTAATGAAATCATTAAATTGACTTTTAATCGCTCTATCGTTAATTTTGGCACATTCAATTCCCCGTTTGCTCTTTCTTTCGACGATATTACTAATTAAAAGCTATCGATTGACTCCTGACGAGATGATAGTCGAAAGGGCCTTTGAGAGATTTCCGCGCATCCTTTATATATATATTTATATATATATATATATATATATATATATATATAGAGAGAGAGAGAGAGAGAGAGCTATTGATATAGATATTGATATAGATATAGATAAATATATAAATTAAAGTATAGTAACACGGAATCACATAATAACCGGTGCAATAATTTATTTCGACCGTCCGGCCTTATTCAAGTCCAAGCGAGGCGATTACATTTTCTAAAATGAAACAAGAGAAATTCACACTCACTATTCAATACACATATAGAGATATTTTAGTGATATATTCATCAGCGTTTCCTCTTGATTGTAAGACTTCTTCAGGATGATAATTTTCATAAAAATGTCATGCCAGTACATCGAAATATTGGGTTGACATGATGGGTTGATACGGAAAAGTAGTAGGCGTGGCTACTAAGAGCGCTGGACGAGGGTCCAGGCTGCGAGAAGTCAGGAGTGGCGAAGAGTGAAATGAATATGGAAAGTTTTGAGTGGGTAATATTAAGGTATATATATATATATATATATATATATATATATATATATATATATATATATATATAATGCTTATTGTTCTTATTGGTCCCCCGATTTATAAAATCGGGGGACTTATGTTTTTAGGCATGTCCGTCCGTCCGGATTTTTCTCCGCAACTATCTATTGCATTTCTCTGAAATTTTGCATGAAATTGTAACTTTGGTCAGGTTAGTAAGTGATATTCTCCGATTTTTGAAAAAAAATCTAGTTAGCCCATCAAGGGGGCAAAAGGCCCCGAAATGGCAAAAAATGATTTGTTTGCCCCATAACCGTTCATCTATCCATTCAATTTCTCTGAAATTTGGCCAAAAGATAGAGGCAATTGTTCCTAATAGAAAATAAATATAGTGTACCTTCGAAAAAATCTGGTTCGCGCCACCAGGGGGTTAAAAGCCCCCAAAATGGCAAAAATTAGCATTTTCTCCCATAACGTTGGATCCATAAATTCAATTTTTCTGAAACTTGGCCAAAATGTAAAGGCAATGGTTCAGGATATAAAATGAGCATCCTTGACCTCAGAAACATCATGGTTCGCGCCCCTAGGGGGTCAAAGAGGGGTAAAAAATGCCCCAAATTGCCCAAATGTATTGCAGTTTACACTCGCCACATCGAGTAACATACAGAAGGGGACCACGCAAGCGCGGCTTGTATTTTCTAATATAAACATTAACACAATGGTCCTTACATGATTCCCCAGAACCTTTACTCGGATGGGCCTAAAAGTACTTGGGACACTTACAGTTATGGGAGATCCATCGGCCAACTCCGTACCAAAACAAATAGCCTAGTTGGGCGAATCGAAAAGAATCCACACAAGGATATCCAGACAGAAGTTGTCTGGTATATTCAACAATAAATATATATATATATATATATATATATATATATATACAAATAGACGCATGGCACATGGGTGAGAGAATGATAGAGTGTTGCAATTGAATCAGACATCGATAAGGCATCCAGATTTAAGTGACTGCTCGCACGCAATCTCAGTCAGTGATGGAAGTCTAGTGATTCCGTTTTCCGTTGTGTAATCGAACACCTCCATTATGGCATAAGATGTTCACCTTAAATCGGTTTCTCTTGCCAACTACCCTAATGTACGTAAACGACTTATACATATGTGTATGTGTATTTCTATATATCAACGGCTAAAAGGAATGACTGTCACATACACTCTCATAAATAATATGAATTTATTTTATGTGTATATGGATATACATATAGCATGTTTGTAAAATCTGTTCATAACAAATAGGTCTTAATTTTTTACTCCAATGTGACTAAATTGGATATATTTAAACCGAAAAAGAATTACTCACTACCCATATACATATATATATATATATATATATATATATATATGTGTGTGTGTGTGTGTATGTGTGTGTGTGTGTGTAAAAAATCAATGTGAAACATATATTTTTATATATTTACCAATTTATTTTCTATATTTTGACGTTAGGAATATCAATTTTCCCTTATATAGAAATAATTTAATTATTATTTATAAATATTACATATATATATATATATATATATATATATATATACATATATGTAATATTTATAAATAAATATTAAATTTTGTATAGCTATAGACGCTAGCGTTTCAAGCTTATTGTTCTCATCAATGCAGGAATATAACAATTTCAGACGGTCGTTAGGCGCGAACCCGGTTTACAGAATCAGCCTAGAATCTGCAAGCAGTCACTATCAACTAATTAAGGGAAATTAAGATATATATGTACCTAGAATCGTGCATAGATAGAAGAGTTGTCGAGAGTGCTCGACAAATGGATTCGGAACTTTGCATTAGCGCTTTTTGACAGTCTATTTTTAACTTCCCCGAGAGTGGTCAACTTTAATTTCTTAAAGGGGCTTAGTATAATATTTATAAATAAAATTAAATTATTAATACCTACAGACGCTAGCGTTGCACGTAATTAAAATTATTAAGATCTTCATCAAAGACTACAAATAATACCCCTTGCCAAATACATAACCCCAAAATAGCCACATAAAATACCAAGTTCTACCCCGGAAAATCCTCCCAACTATAAGTATTTTATTTGGCCCATCTTTTAATCAGAACTTAAGACCAGTAAATTCTACCACGAAAATATTAACATATTTTTCCATGATTAAGAGGAAAATACCTCTATTTAATGATAATAAAACAGCAAAGTTTTAAAATCTCCTTAACAGTATCAATCCACGACATAATTATCATACTTATCTTTAGATCAGGCTTAATAAATATATCATTATTATTATTCCCATAATAGATTGAGACTCCATTATTAATTTACGTGTTAATTTATACTTTAGTTATAAATCTGATTGGTTAACGAACTAGCCGTGCATATAAACACACCCGGCAAAAATAACTCCATGAATTTGCCTGAAGATTCCCCCCGGGGATAGAACGCGGGAGCCTCTGTGTAGCTTAATTGCAACAATTATATTTTCCTAGCTTACTATATATATATATATATATATATATATATATATATATATATATATATCAATTAAAAATACTTCCAGCTACCTTTATTTAAATTCGGCAAAAAATAACATTCATACGAAGCTAGTAACAATATTTTAATAGTTTTACATAAATCAAATTTAACCTGGTACGCCTTCGGAACATAAACGATAAATCGCTTTTTGAGACTAATACCGGTTCATTGTTAACGTTCAACACTCTCGCATAGACCGTTGTCGGTTATGTAGAAATGTTTTTCTCCCCACCCCCTAGCGTTTTGTTCATTGTCACGAGAAGGTGATTCGATGAAGAATCGAAAGTACTCGTGAAACAGATGAAGCATTGATTCCTTTTTGTTATTTTGACTCTCTAAAGGTTATTATGAAAATAAAAAAAGATATAAAAAGTTATAATCAATAAAAAGATATTGCTGTGTTTAACAACGTATACTTATATCGAAGAATACTACCTGTGCGGGTTCCCATACATACGATATAATAACTTTATTCCTGCCTTGAAATCATCCCTGTGGGATATGCTTTTTACTATATATGCATAACTAGATATAATTTGATATTAAACAAGCATTTCTATTATGATAGACAGTGAAACTAAACTTATATATATATATATATATATATATATATATATATATATATATATATATATATATATATATATATTAGGTGTAACAACGTAACCTTTCCCGGGCGTCGATAATTTTATTTTAGTTTTTTTATAATAATGTGTAAGTCACGTATGATGGTAGAAATATAAAGATTAACAAGAAATACTCTGCGTGGATGTCTACTGTTTGGACCGTCAAAGTATAATCCAGTATTTTAGTTATGCTTAAAAGTAATTACATCGTTTACGAATGGCATAACTGCCGCTTACATAATTATTGTAAAACAACAATTTAGAAAACTGTTTTATTTCAAGTTATCTACCGTCATTTTATTAACATAATAAAAAGAAACTAATGGGCTATTATTTATTAGGAATATAGAATTGTGTGCCAGATAAAAAAATGAATAGATCAACAATATGATTTTTGTTTTTTAGGTCCAAATTGAGAAATGTGTCAATTTTAATTATCGTTCAAGATGTAATAAGCGTGTTTTTTAACCTTAAGTGTGTGTTATTGCGTACATTAAACAAAGAATACGTGGAAGATTGCTTAGACAGAATCAAAATTGTAAAATATATTGCTAAAAAATTCGACTCTCTTAATTCTATAAATGAAATAAAAATAAACAAATAGATTGACAAGTTTACTGCAGTTTCCACGACTGTACGAACATGTCGAAATTGAAATGTAATGTAAACAAACATTTTGCTTCAAAAAACTCTCTACTTAGGATTCACCTATAAAGTTGCTCCATGATTCATAGTAGCACATACATTGTGGAGGTGGTATTTTTCTGCTAGTTGGGTGGGTCGTGAGTATTTTCATTGAGGGCTCACAGACTATTTATTTCTTTAGGATAGTTTGCATATCTTGTTACCGTTACCGAAGTGAAAAAAAACATTAGAGTAATAAGTAATACAGCAATGCAAACGATGTGCCTGTAACTTTATTCAATTTAAGTACAGTAAAACAATTTTTAAAAGATAGAACAAGACAACAATATTAGAAAGTGACATGTGATGAGTTAAGTTTATTCACTTTCATTGACATGAGTACGTGCGAGTTAACCAAACACACACGTATGGCTGAATACTTAGAAAATGACCCGCAAAGGGCTAAAAAATGGACGAATATATTTAATCCTACAAACACAAGGATTATTACCTTTAAAATTAAAATAACTCTTTCAAACCACCGATTGCCATGACTAATACTGAAATAATCCTTCACGAGAGCCCGACGTTAAAACTCATCGGCCTAACATTTACAGGCAATAGGAACAAATACATAGAAGCCATTGCCTATGCTACCGCAAAGAAAGTTGACTCCCTCTATCGTGCTAGAAAACTTATCACCCATAAAAGTATTATATATCTCTACAAAGCCACCATCCACCCATGCATGCAGTATTGTTGTCACATCTGAGCAGGTGCACCATCCACTAGTCTCTCCTTAGACAAGGTCCAAAATAGAGTCTCTAATCTAATAGGTTCCACACTATCCACCACGCTCCATCCTCTATCACACCGCCGCAATGTTGCATCCTTGAGATTTTTTTACAAGTACTTCAATAAAATTTGCTCCGATGAACTTGCTGCTCTGGTGCCCCTTCGACGTAAATACACTCGACCAACCCGACCATCAGCTAAATCGTATTCCTTCAGATGCCAGAGAGCCTTTTACTCCAAGTGCTTCTTTCCTCTTGCTGCCGTCTTTTGGAACTCTCTCCCTGCTCCCTGTTTCCCCGGTTTACCTACATGCAGAAATTTAAAACTAATGGGAACAAGCATCTCGTTTCACGTACTACTACACTTGTACTCTCTAAGCGTGTATACCCCTACAAATCTGACTAGTAGCAAAGTCCTACCCCTTTAATGTAGAAGTCCCCAGATGCCGGAAAACTTCATACTCTTATAGCTTATCTTTGGAATTCCCTCTCTGTTCCCTGCTTGTTGACTGTATCAACATGCAGAAATTTAAATGTAATTTAAACAAACAACTTACTACACATCTTTTTTAAAAACATATTTCACCCCCAAACAAGGCAGGACGCCACTGTAGACGTAAGGGGCTACTGAGAATTAGGGAGTAGGTTTAGGGGGTCATCCTAAGTTCGGGAACTGTGCAGCGAGAGGTATGTGTACATTAGTTTTACACTTCTGCATGTCAGTAACATCGGAGAAACAGGGAGCAGGGAGGGAGTTCCAGAGGCCGGCAGTACGAGGAAAGAAGCTGCTGGAGTAGAAGGCTCTGCGGCATCTGGGGACCTTCACAGTTAATGGATGGGGCCTAGCTAGTTGTCGAGTTTGTCTAGTGTATTTGCTTCGAGGGGGCACTAGATCAGCTAAAGACGCCATCATATAAATATGGCCCAATCACAGTAGCCGCTTATGTCTCAGTAGTAATATGCTTTTATGTGATGAATAAAATTAATCAAAAACTGTTTATATTAAAAAAGCTAATAATGGAATAACATGACGCGACGCCATGATTGGTGTGATATGTTACGAAGATGTGTTTTGCTTATTTGTCCGCTATTGTTGTTATATCTCGTAGGTGTAACGAGACTTGCTGACTACCCCGTACTCAATACGGGCTGTCATTGTTACCGTTATTATAAAATATTTACATACGCTACCATTTACCTTTAATATTTCCCCATTTTCTATATGACTAGCGGGGCTACCCGGCGTTGCTCGGGGTCATAAAAACATATAATTGAAGAGAAATCGCGTGTGTAACATCTTTATATTCAAACTTCTATTTCCCCCCTCCTCTATAGCCGTCTCTTTATCTTTCTACCTTTCTCTTCCCTGGTCGCCCCATTTCACCGCTACTTTCTCATTTTGCATTTTGCGAAAGCTGCTTCTTCCCCACCATTTCTCCTACGTTTTCCAGGGCAATAGTATGACATATTTCTATAAAAAGTACCACCTCTATCTGCGCTTTCTATATAGGTACTTATCTCCGCTCCGATATTCATACTATATATGTATGTATCGCCACAATGGTGCGCAGACTATATACGTACCTACTGTCGCCCCAGTGCACATACTATATACGTACCTATTGCCGCCCCGGTGCATATACTATAAAAGTACCTATTGCCGCCCCGGTATGCATGCTATATACGTACCTATCGCTGCCCCAGTGTGAATGATACTTACGTACCTATCGCAGCCCAAGTGCGAATGCGAAATACGCATCTATCACCGGCCCAGTGCGAATACTATACCGCAGAAGCCTCGTGGTCCTATACCGCAGAAGCACCCAACCCCTGGTTGCTATACCACAGAAGCATCGTAATTCTATACTGCAGAAGCACCCCCCTGGGTGCCATACCGCAGAAGCAACCCCCTGGGTGCCATACTGCAGAAGCACCCCCAGGCTGCCATACCACAGAAGCAGCCTCCTGGTTGCCATACCGCAGAAGCCTCAGGTTCCTATTCTGCAAAAACACTCCCCGAGTGCCATACAAACAGAAGCACCCCCTCCCCCCCCCGTTGCTATACCAGAGAAACCCCCCCTCCCCCGGTTGCTATACTGCAGAAGCCTCGTGGTCCTATACTGAGGAAGCACCCCCACCAGGTGCTATACCGCATAAACCTTGTGGTCCTATACCGCAGAAGCACCCTACCTTTAGCTGCTATACCGCAGAAGCTTCAAGTTCCTATACTGCAGAAGCAACCCCCCGGGTGCTATACCATAGAAGCACACCCCTATACCGCAGAAGAACCCCCTGAGTGCCATACCGCTGAAGCCTCAGGCTCCTATACCGCAGAAGCACCACCCTCCGGTTGCTATACCACAGAAGTACCCACCAGTTGCTATACTGCAGAAGCAACCCCCCCCCGGTTTCTATACCGCAGAAGCACCCCCCGGGTGCCATACCGCAGAAGCACACCCTGGGTGCCATACCGCAAATACCTCAGGTTTCTATACCGCAGAAGCACCCCTCCCCCGCCTGCCATACTGCAGAAGCCTCAAGTTCCTATACCGCAGAAGCACTCCTCTGGTCCCCTACCGCAGAAGCCGCAGGTTCCTATACCGCAGAAGCACTCCCCAGGTTCAATACCGCAGAAGCTACTACTGAAATAACCCTTACTGCCCCCCACTCCTTTTCATCTGCAAAATAGTCCAAAGGGGAACGAAGATGGTGTTAAAATATTTGCCAAACCTATCACTACAGTAGCTCTATCTACGATATTGCGCACTTTTCTCCCAGACAACGCCGAGTACTTTGAAAATAAAGGAGGCCTCCTGAGCACTACTGAAATCACTTAGGTAATCTCCCTCCTTTTCATCTGCAAAATAGTCCAAAGAGTAACGAAGATGGTGTTAAAATATTTACCAAACCTATCACTACAGTAGCTCTATCTAGGATATTCAGCACTTTTCTCCCGGACAACGCCGAGTAATTTAAAAATCAAGGGGCCTCCTGAGGACTACTGAAATTACTCTTATCGATTTCCCCTATCCTTTTCAGCGTAGATGCTGTTAAAATATTATCCAAACCTATCACTACAGTAGCTCTATCTAGGACATTGAGCACTTTTCTCCCGGACAACGCCGAGTCATTTGAAAATCAAGGAAGCCTCCTGAGAACTACTGAAATCATTTAGGTATCCTCCCTTCTTTTTCATCTGCAAAATAGTCCAAAGGGGAACAAAGATAGCGTTAAAATATTTTCCAAACCTGTCACTACAGTAGCGCTATCTAGGATATTGTACACTTTTCTCCCGGACAACGCCGAATACTTTGAAAGTCAAGGAGGCCTTCTGAGCACTACATAAATCACTCTTATCGATTCCATATCCTTTTCAGCGTAGATGCTGTTAAAATATTATCCAACCCTATCACTATAGTAGCTCTATCTAGGACATTGAGCACTTTTATCCCGGACAATGTAGAGTACTTTGACAATTAAGAAAGCCTCCTGAGCACTACTAAAATCACTTAGGTATCCTCCCTCCTTTTCATCTGCAAAATATTCCAAAGTGGAACGAAGATGGCGTTAAAATATTTTCAAAACCTATCACTACAGTAGCTCTATCTAGGATATTGAGCACTTTTCTCCTGGACAACGCCGAACAGCCTTGTGATTCTATACCGCAGAAGCACCCGCCGTAAGTGCCATACGGCAGAAGCACCCCCTGGGTGCCATACCACCTCATGGTTCCCTATTGCAGAACCACCCTCCGGTTGATATACCACAGAAGTAGCCCCCTGGTTGCTATATTGCAGAAGAACCCCCCTGGTTTCTATACCACAGAAGCACCCCTCGTGTGCCATACCGCAGAAGCACTCCCCGGGTGCCATAGTGCAGAAACCCGAGGTTCTTATATCGCAGAAGCACCCCCCCGGTTTCTATAATGCAATAGCACCCCTGATGCCATACCGCAGAAGCCTCAAGCTTCTATCCCGCAGAAGCACTCCCCTGGTGCCATACTGCAGAAGCCTCAGGTTCCTATACCGCAGAAGACCTCCCCGAGTGCAATACCGCAGAAGTCACTCTTACTGACCCCCTCTCCTTTTCATCTGCAAAATAGATTCTGTTAAAATATTATCCAAACCTATCACTACAGTAACTCTATCAAGGACATTGAGCAATTTTCTCCCGGACAACGCCGAGTGATTTGAAAATCAAGGAGGCCTCCTGAGCACTACTGAAATCACTCTTATGGATTCCCCCATCCTTTTCAGCGTAGATGCTGTTAAAATATTATCCAAACCTATCACTACAGTAGCTCTATCTAGGACATTGAGCAATTTTCTCCCAAACAACTCCGAGTACTTTTAAAATCAAAGAGGCCTCCTGAGCACTACTGAATTCCTTTAGGTATCCTGTCTCCTTCTGATCTGCCAAATAGTCCAAAGTGGAACAGAAGATGGCGTTAAAATATTTTCCAAACCTATCACTACAGTAGCTCTATCTAGGACATTGAGCACTTTTCTCCCGGACAACGCCGAGTACTTTGATAATCAAGGAAGCCTCCTGAGCACTACTGAAATTACTTAGGTATCCACCCTTCTTTTCATCTGCCAAATAGTCCAAAGGGGAATGAAGATGGCATTTAAAAAAATTTCAAAACCTATCACTACAGTAGCTCTATTATGGATATTGAGCACTTTTCTTCCGGACAACGCCGAGTACTTTGAAAATCAAGGAGGCCTCCTGAGCACTACGTAAATTATTTAGGTATCCTCCCTCCTTTTTATCTGCAAAATAGTCCAAAGGGTAACGAAGATGGCGTTAAAATATTTTCCAAACCTATGACTACAGTAGCTCTATCTAGGATATCGAGCACTTTTCTCCCGGACAACGCCGAGTACTTTGAAAATCAAGGAGGCCTCCTGAGCACTACTGAAATTACTTAGGTATCCTCCCTCGTTTTTATCTGCAAAATAGTCCAAAGGGTAACGAAGATGGCGTTAAAATATTTTCCAAACCTATCACTACAGTAGCTCTATCTAGGATATTGAGCACTTTTCTCCCGGACAACGCCGAGTACTTTTAAAATCAAGGAGGCCTCCTGAGCACTACTGAAATTACTTAGGTATCCTCCCTCCTTTTTATCTGCAAAATAGTCCAAAGGGGACCGAAGATGGCGTTAAAATATTTTCCAAACCTATCACTACAGTAGCTCTATCTAGGACATTGAGCACTTTTCTCCCGGACAACGCCGAGTACTTTAAAAATCAAGGAGGTCTCCTGAGCACTACTGAAATCACTTAGGTATCCTCCCTCCTTTTCATCTGCAAAATAGTCCAAAGGGGAACGAAGATGGCGTTAAAATATTTTCCAAACCTATCACTACAGTAGCTCTATCTAGGATATTGAGCACTTTTCTCCCGGACAACGCCGAGTACTTTGAAAATCAAGGAGGCCTCCTGAGCACTACGTAAATTACTTAGGTATCCTCCCTCCTTTTCATCTGCAAAATAGTCCAAAGGGGAACGAAGATGGCGTTAAAATATTTTCCAAACCTATCACTACAGTAGCTCTATCTAGGATATTGAGCACTTTTCTCCCAGACAACGCCGAGTACTTTTAAAATCAAGGAGGCCTCCTGAGCACTAGTGAAATTACTTAGGTATCCTCCCTGCTTTTTATCTGCAAAATAGTCCAAAGGGTAACGAAGATGGCGTTAAAATATTTTCCAAACCTATCACTACAGTAGCTCTATCTAGGATATTGAGCACTTTTCTCCCGGACAACGCCGAGTACTTTTAAAATCAAGGAGGCTCCTGAGCACTACTGAAATTACTTAGGTATCCTCCCTCGTTTTTATCTGCAAAATAGTCCAAAGGGTAACGAAGATGGCGTTAAAATATTTTCCAAACCTATCACCACAGTAGCTCTATCTAGGATATTGAGCACTTTTCTCCCGGACAACGCCGAGTACTTTGAAAATCAAGGAGGCCTCCTGAGCACTACTGAAATTACTTAGGTATCCTCCCTCGTTTTTATCTGCAAAATAGTCCAAAGGGTAACGAAGATGGCGTTAAAATATTTTCCAAACCTATCACTACAGTAGCTCTATCTAGGATATTGAGCACTTTTCTCCCGGACAACGCCGAGTACTTTGAAAATCAAGGAGGCCCTCTGAGCACTACTGAAATTACTTAGGTATCCTCCCTCCTTTTCATCTGCAAAATAGTCCAAAGGGGAACGAAGATGGCGTTAAAATATTTTCCAAACCTATCACTACAGTAGCTCTATCTAGGATATTGAGCACTTTTCTCCCGGACAACGCCGAGTACTTTGAAAATCAAGGGGGCCTCATGAGCACTACTGAAATTACTTAGGTATCCTCCCTCCTTTTCATCTGCAAAATAGTCCAAAGGGGAACGAAGATGTGAATTTTACATAAGAATACGCTTTTATATGTTATGTATATTCTCTAACCTTGTTTTAAAAACCTAAATTGTGTTTTTAAACGTGAGTTATCGCTCTTCCTTAGCTATTCTCTAACAAATAAATTCAAGTTGGACTTGTAAAGCTAGCGCCCGAGAAGGTTAGCAATCTGGCCATTAAAAATTGCCTGGGCCGCCCCGTCGGGATTCCCCTGGTAGAGGCGCCTCAGTAAGCAATAAACTTACTCCTCCCCAAAGAGGGGAGACAAAGCCTGGGAGTGTGGACCTCCTAGAACTGCACAGGACAGACCCATAGACCGGCGGAATGAAGCCCCGAAGGCCAAGACGATACCAATCTATGGAGTGCAGTATCCATCGGAACAGATACTACACCTTGATCTTAGCCAAAAGAAGTGAATTAATGTAATTTTCGGTTAAAAAAAAATGGCGTCTAAAAGCTATGTTGAATTAGAGAAAAACGGCCTGGGGGAGTCTAAAATTATTTTTTGATATTCAAAATTCATGTTTTGTTAAATAGTATTATACAATGTTTGTTGAAAGAAAATCCTAGTTATTATTACTTGTTAATTTATTAATGTAATTTAAACAGTGTATAAGTAGATAGACCGCTGTGCTGTCGTAGATTCGTTATAAATACTGATAGAAATCTCTCCAAAAATTTCAATTTCGGATCCTTTCTCAGCCTTTTGGCTAAGATCAAAGTGTAGTATCTGTTCTCGGCAATTTGCCTTGAGATCAAGTGTATTATCCGATAGGTGTCGGTTTTACACTGTCGAATCAAAAATCAGATTATCATTTTATTTTTTAATCCCTTTTCCTTTTGGGAATTTCATCTCCCCTAAAGTACAGGCTAATACCCTCGGTCGGGATCTCACCGACGCTTACTTATACTCCTCCCCATCCCCTGAATTTCACCTGGGGCGTTCACACCGGCGAATGCTGACACTCCACCTCCCCAAGTTTCGCCTGAGGCGCTCATCCGGCGAATGCCGACACTCCCCCTCCCCAGATTTGGCCTGAGGCGCTCATACCGGCGAATGCCGACATTCCTCCTCCCCAGATTTGGCCTGAGGCGCTCATACCGGCGAATGCCGACGTTCCCCCTCCCCAGATTTGGCCTGAGGCGCTCATACCGGCGAATGCCGACATTCCTCCTCCCCAGATTTGGCCTGAGGCGCTCATACCGGTGAATGCCGACATTCCCCCTCCCCAGATTTGGCCTGAGGCGCTCATACCGGCGAATGCCGACATTCCTCTTCCCCAGATTTGGCCTGAGGCGCTCATACCGGCGAATGCCGACATTCCCCCTCCCCAGATTTGGCCTGAGGCGCTCATACCGGCGAATGCCGACATTCCTCCTCCCCAGATTTGGCCTGAGGCGCTCATACCGGTGAATGCCGACATTCCCCCTCCCCAGATTTGGCCTGAGGCGCTCATACCGGCGAATGCCGACATTCCTCTTCCCCAGATTTGGCCTGAGGCGCTCATACCGGCGAATGCCGACATTCCCCCTCCCCAGATTTGGCCTGAGGCGCTCATACCGGCGAATGCCGACATTCCTCCTCCCCAGATTTCGCCTAGGGCGCTCATACCGGCGAATGCCGACATTCCCCCTCCCCAGATTTGGCCTGAGGCACCCCACCGCCGAATGCCGACATTCCCCCTCCGCAGATTTGGCCTGTGGCGCTCACATCGGTGAATGCCGACATTACCCCCCCCCCCTCCCCCCATTTGGCCTGAGAGGAGGAGGTAATGCCTGGGAGTATTATATCAGGATAACAGAACGGCCATAGTGAGGAAGGGAGGGGGGAAGAAATATTAGCGTCTATTAATAATTAAGAAAGAAAGGGTGGGAGTGAGAGGGAAAGAAGAAAGAAAGGAAAAAAATGGTTGTAGTGTGAGTGAATTTCCTCCCGCCACTCCCTTACTCTGACGTCATATCTAGTTTATCGTGACTTTGCATTATTTTTCTTCTCAAATTAGTATAAATAACGTTGAAAAATGGAGTTAAAAGCCACCCCCCATTGGAGAAAAGTGCTCAGTCGACCCCGGAAGAGTCAATTTTTTTTTCCGGTTCCGAGATATTAGACGCGCCTGGGCTGGCCGGTCGGAATGATGTCACCCGTGTGACCGTGTGTTGGGTACTTTCGGAGGAGAAGCTTTACATACATACATACATACATACATACATACATACATCCATACAGACAGGTGGGATTTATATAATAGATGAACTTCGCATAGGTAGAAATTACACGTAATTATGTTTCGATTTTAGTATTTAGTCAGTCTACTTGTTTTTAACTAACAAAATAAGCAACAACCATTGTCTTAACATATCAAACGAAGGAAACTATCTATGTTGCTCAATCTAGAATATTAACTAGAAACGAATGCGCAAATACACATTGAGTCTAAGAGAAAACGAGACGAAAATCTATTATTATACTAAATCTTAAGTTAATTAACGTTTGTTTACGTAATGTGTTTTGCTTATATACTTTAATGACAAAAAATAAATAGTAAACTATACTCTACTTCTGGGTGTGTGTACTGTTTGAAAAAGAAACTTCTATTCTAATTGTCTTAATAAGCCGTAATGTAGTATCAACTTTAATAGTAACCCATCTCTTTCAGCTAGTCATGTATTCGTCTCACCCCGCTATCTTAATACCACCTTCCTCTATTATTGCATTTAATAGGAGTAACAGAATTCTCAGACTACACTTGTACATGAATACAGCCTGACATTATTGGCATCATCATAAAATATAACCATACCTGAGTATTTGCCCATATCATTGAATATGGCCCATGCTGAGGTCGAAAGAACTCGTAATTTGCATACTACCTCAGCATTTATTCAATCTATTAATATATTTGAAACTATTACATCAGCGATAACATATCGATAAAAAGAATCAACAGGAGGCAAAAATCTATTTTATTTGAACTGGAAATTAATGCCTAAATACGAACACACCTATACCTTAGTTCTGGGATTGTGTTATGTTTAAAAACATTCTCATATTTGATTGTTTTATTTCACAGTCCCATTTGACATAATTATAAGAGAGTTCGCTAATTTGCCGAGAGACTAGTGTTCAATCCTCGGTCGAGTCATGCCAAAGACTATAACAAAATGGTGCTTGATGACACTTTTCTAAACATTCACCATTATAACGTGAGGATGAACGGATAATCAAGGGGTAATCCTTTGAAAGCTGTGGCGCCCTCCCCTACACCTCCGTGTAGTAGCTAATGAATAGGGAGCCTTCGGGTCGCCCCCGACTATGGTCGACCACTTTACTTTAAGTCGTAATTTATAATAAGCTAAACTAGTAACCCATTTGTCATTCTCTCAGGAATCTATGTATTTGTCTTGGCCTCTAACTCTATATTGATTCAAGTTCCCCTTAATATTTCGTTATATCTCTGTGATTATTTACAGAAAGAAAATTATAGAAATAATATAGCTAGAAATAAAA
Organism: Sepiola atlantica; assembly: GCA_963556195.1. Lineage (NCBI taxonomy): Eukaryota > Metazoa > Mollusca > Cephalopoda > Sepiida > Sepiolidae > Sepiola > Sepiola atlantica. Next base: position 44,002,066 of record OY744539.1, read on the forward strand.
TGGAAATAACAAGAAGAAATAATAAAATGTCTCATTATGGGAATAGATTTTCGTTATTTTTTCTCTTGTTCGTCGAGCAGACATTGGTATTTATTTTAGAATTTAGCATGTGTCAGAGAAACAAAAATCTTATTTATAACTGGATTGCGACAGATTTGCCAACTTTGAGATGTGTATAGCTTCCCATAAACAAGCTATGACATATCTATAAAGATACAGACTGAATAAATAAACAGAAGATGAAAGAAAACCATAACTTGAGAAAGAACGAAATAGTTCGAGGAGGAAATTCACAAATGATGAATAGAAGATTTCAATTCAAATTCGATTTCAGACGAACTTAACACACGAGTAACGCTTGACGTTTCATATACGTGTGTTCGATGTCCTATTTTTTTAGCTTTTTATTGGCATTAAAAAAAGAGCTGTCTTTTCTTATTTGTGTGGAAACCAAAGAGACTGAAGTCAACGCATGCAGACGACTGTGCAGTTCCAGGTGTTTGGTGTGTTATGTAGGTGAGTATCGATCCGATAATCGATAGATGTGCATTCTTTTCACGTTTCACGTTTGGTTTTTTGTAGGTTGTTGTTGTTTAGCGAGCAAAAGGTTGGCGATGATGAGGGTGGCGCCGAACCAGCATCGAATGAAATATTCGTTAGATCTCTGTCGACATTTCTACTTGTCTGGCTTACCAATCGACAAAGAAACCAACATTCGATATGAAAAATGGAGCTTTGAACCATAATATCTCTCAAATTCTATCAGTGGTCCATGTTTAACGATCTGAAAATTCTGGAGTGCTTGGACCTCGTTTCACTGCGTTCTGTGCGGAATTGTTTCACGTTGAAATGAACGATAGGCCTCGCGAGACGGTGTTTGTTTTTTCATAGACGTCGCCCCGGACAATGTACGAAGCCACTTGATGTAAAAGGCTAACAAGAACTAAAGCTGATTAACGCAAAAAAGGAGCTGACTATTGACTGTAGTCTTGAAGAGACCAAAACACGCGGTAGGATTAAAAACACTCAACAGGAAAATAGTTCCACAAGTCTGCAGTTCTTGGAGAGAAAACTACTGGAGATGGAAGATGTATTATACCGTGGTATCTGAACAACAGATTCATGGAGAGCAATAGATCAAAGAGTCAAACGAGCTGGAACGAATAACGCAGGAAATAAATCAAACAATTCTAGAAGAAAACATGCTAAAATAATACGTATAGAAGACACTTAAACTAGGAGAGGTTTCATAGAAGAAGAAAGTGTAGGCCCAACCAAATTACAGATACGCTTCTGAACCTATCAGGAACACTTAAAACGAACATAGATTACCAATCCCACATATGACAGCAGTTATCCTTACAAGAGATGGATTGTAGAGATAGAGAATAGCCTAATATATGAGATAGTGTTTGGAGCGATCAAGAGAACCGACCTCACGAGTTTCTATTAAACCGTGATACGCTGATTTACAGGGTGGTTTCAAAACGATAATCTAATAAGGTAACCATTTCTCATTAAAATGATTTCAAATCTGAACAGCACTTATTAATACATGTCAGCATGCATTCTTTTTATTTGATTGGTTTATATTTACAGGTACACTACTCTATCGTTATTTTCATATTAGATCTCAGCTAGCTACAACCACTGTAAATAATTGTACTTTCTTTCTCTGTGTACTTGAAGCTATACGGTATTTCCATGAACAGAGTTTGCATTCCAAGAACTACGCGTCTATGGGCACACTACCGCTGAGATATTTCCCAGCTTAATACAACAAGAGAACAAAAGACAAAGACGGCCTTTCTTCTCCTGGGCAACGCTGTGTTCAAACACACCTGCTTAGTCTAGGCTATCGAGCACTTTTGGATTACTATATACCACTTCCCATACGAAATACCGTAAGTTTATATCATGACTCCAGGCCAACGCCGAATAGATTTTCTTCTATAAAATAGTATAATGAAAATCAATTATGTTATTTCCTCCAGGCAATGCAGTCTTTAAAAATACCTGCTCTATCCAGGATATTGAGCATTTAGATTGACTAAAGTCCAATGTTAACTAATTTTAGTTGAGCTGCTTCTAATAAATCATTGGATCATCATTCATCTGACAAACTAATTAACTCTCATCCTCGAGTGGCCTTAGGGCCTTGATATGTGCTGATGCATTAGTAGAACTAGAAAGGCACATAAATATAATTCACTTGAAAATGAACAAGATTTTGTATGTTAGCGTTAGGGTAAGGGTTAAGGTTTGGGTTAGGGTTAGGGTTACGGGTTATGGGTTAGGGTTATGGGTAAGGGTTAGGGTTATGGCTTATGGCTTATGGGTTAGGGTTAGAGGTTACGGGTAGGGATAGGGATAGGGGTATGATTATTGGCTAGGGGTAGGTTAGGGTTAGTATTAGAGTTAGAGTTACGGTTTACGGGTTATGGGTTAGGGTTAGGGTAAGAGGGGTTATGAGTTATTGGTCATGTGTTATGGGTTAGGGGTAGAGTTATAGCTTATGGGTTAGTGTTAGGGTTAGGGGTTAGGGTAGCGGTAGGGATAGGGGTAAGAATATCGGCTAGGGTTAGGGGTAGGTTAGGGTTAGGGCTAGAGTTAGGGTTAGTGTAAGGGTTAGAGTATGCCTAAATACAGTCGAACAAGACTGTGGACCGAAGTCCTTACTGCCGTAGATGTGCGTCTATCTAACGTATGCCAGAGTTAGTTTCAGAAAATGCAGACGACATATTTACGATATAACGTCAAGCATTACTAATTACCATTTTACTATGTTGCGGTTGTCTTGTTCTCCGACCTGTTGCAGATGGTATGTTCATGAAACGTGTGAAATGTTATTTGATTGAATGTTATTATCATTATTAGTGATGGTCCAAAAAAATGTCGACGAGTTAACCTAACTTAGTAGTAACGTTTCAAAGCAAAATCTGAAGCCATTGTTATAGCAGTTCTTGTATACGGAACAACAAGCACCGGAATGTTCACCAAAAGATTGGAGTAAAAAAATGATGATGTGTACATTAAATACTAAGAGCTGCTCTTAATATCTCCTGAAGACAGCAGCCAACGAGAGTCGTCCATAGATCACAGTCATGATCAGAGAGAGAAAGATGGACAATGCTGAAGGTTAAAAGTAAAATCATCAGCAATGTTCTTTTGTGGATGTGAAACCAGGATGTGGCTCAATGAGAAGACCGCACTAAAACCTGCAGCAAGCAAGTAGCAGAAGACTCGGCATGCACCTATGAAGATCTACCAGGTGTGATGGGGAATAGAGTGAGATGACGTAAGAGAGTCAGGGGTATCTCTGACACTACAACGACTAGATGATGATGATAATGATGCTTTTATTATTTAAATTATTCGGACTAATATTCTAATTTTGGATGTTATTCTCGCAACGTTTCGGCCGATGTAACCCCCGACCTTTCTCAGGTGTGTCTTGTTGAACTCCAGAATATTTATGTCGAACTTAGGGAATCTGTTGGGAATTTCGAACGAACCCTTTATTTAATCTACGAACATATCTTGCTCTCTCCTTTCGTCAGGAATGACCGGCGGCGCAACGGATATAAGTGCTAAGTATAACCAGTTCTAAGTGACAGACTCCTAGTGGTTTTAGGTCCAATTCTTAATACGGGCGATACTAATAATGTAATTAGGAATTACTTAAGACGTTTACTCGGTTATGGCTTTCGGAACGAGAGTAAGACACGTCGCTGATTAAATAAAGGGTTTCATTCGAAATTCTATACAGATCAACGAGTTTGACATAAAGATTCCCGAGTTGGAGGTTACATCGGCCGAATGTTTGTGAGAATCCAAGATGACAACAGTAGTCCGAATAATCCAAATAATACAATTTTGAAAACAGCCGCCAAATTAAAAGTCTTATTCTGCTTAAACGCCATTTTCTTATTAAGTAAAATGTCGGTTTCAGTTAGTGTTCTTTTACTTTTGGTAAATAGAATTTTTTATACTAAATGATCACCACTTTACGAAGTCAAAACCCCGGATGCTGGTTAATGAGATGAACTGATTGTCATCTGAGGGATGAACACATTTATGAGCGGATTGATAAGGATTAGTTCGAATAATTATGGAGACGATTCATGACAGTAATGTTTACATTGGATTTGAATGCGACCATGTTGTAATCTTCAGGGAAGCAGTCCGGTTGTAATGTGTTCCGTTATTTTCTCTTGATACAATTATTAAATACAACGGCAAAATAATGAAAATGTTTGTTAGGCAGTTTGTATTTCCTTGCATTAATTTTATAACTAATTACATCATTTTATTTATGATATATTTCCTTAATAAGATCCTCATAGTTTGACATAATGCTTCCAAGTTTACTGAGATTGTAAATTCTTCTACTTTGCGTGTCTTTGAAGCATGTGGTAGTTTCCCACATTTTATGCAGTCCTTTGCTTCAGTGTTGTACTTTACAAGATCGTTAAAGCTGCACCGGTCAGGTAGCAGGGGACGGACAAGGAAGTGTTGCATCGTATAGCTGCACATGCGTCAATCCGGATATTTGGAACAGACATCATCTGTTGGGTAAAGGGAA
>OY744539.1:44011650-44069150 GCA_963556195.1 Sepiola atlantica
AGCGCTGTAACCATTAGGCGACGAGACATTACCACATTTTAGCATGAAGATTCCCCACGGGGATGAAACGCGAGAGCCTCTGTGTAGCTAAATTGCAATAAATATATTTTCATAGCTTACTATATATATATATATATATATATATATATATATATATATATATATATATATAATTTTTAATTAAATAATAACCGGCGTACGAGTTTAAGATATATATCAATTAATTAACGTATTTACATATGTGACACCTACTTGCGTTTCGTTGTCACTAAACAAATAGAAATTTCTCAGTGAGTATCGACGTTCCATTGGAATTACAACTACAACATAATACATATCTGGTTGAACAGGAGTGCCAACTTCTGTTTATTCCTTTTGTGATCCAATCTTTCTATTCGTCGAACAATAGATCTTGTACTATTAACCAAATCTCCATATTTGACGCAAACGTTTTCGACCATCATTGGTCGTCTTCAGGCGGATGATTGAACAATGCTAAATAAAATTGGTGAATTTATTTAAGAAGACGTTTCCATGTGATTAAAAACATTAAAAACATTCAACAGCATTTCAACTCGACTTCGCACCCCTCATAACGGGCATGGTTGATGTTGAGCTTTTTTAATTGAATGAACAATGCTTCCATTATGGGGTGGCGAATACCGCAAAATGACACAGCCAGGATGGATGTACTACCGGTTAAGATATTTCTAAAATTATCTTTGGAGATGTTATGTGCTGTAAGGTGTTTGTAAATGGAGCTTTAAAGAGTGGCAAGTAAGTCGACGTGAAATACCGGTTCAAGTCATGCCAATATACGTGTTGTTGGTGGAGACACATTCTCCGATAGAATATTTAAACACGTATATGGCATTACTAGTTTTTAGTAAGCTATTGTCAGTAGGATTATTAGTTATGAGTAAATTGCTAGTTTTAAACCTTTTATAGTAAATAATAAATCTAATTTTAAAGTTGTTATCTACAGGGGATATATATTTATGTATAATATTGTTAATGATTTTCTCATCTACTTTATGGTTTGAGTGCATCTGGTTGCAATAGAACAAGTTTATATTATTATTAGTAATGTTGTTGTTAGTGTTTTTATTTATGGCGGTTAGTGAGTTTTTTTTTTATTTGTTGATCTACTATATAATTCGGGAAGTTATTGTTAATTAATGTCTGTTTGATATCGGCAAGTGCTTTAAAAAATATTTCGTTACTGGAGGAGTTCCTATTGGCACGATAGATAAGTTTTTTTTTATGACAGCCATTTTATATTTATCAGGGCATTCACTCTTGAAATTAAGTAAGTTGGAATCTTTTCTAGTAGGTTTCTTATACGGATAGGTAATACATTTATCTGTAGACTTTTCTATTTCTATATCTAGGAAGGGAATTTTTTTGTTGATATTAATTTCTTGTGTAAAGTTTAATGTTGAATTATTTTGAAAAGCATTTTTTATTTGAGTTAAATTAAAAAAGTGTTTTGTCAGTATGAGAATGTCATCGACGTATCGGACATTATGGAGGGTTTAGGGATAATATTAAAAGTTTTTTTTCTAGGTTAGACATATAATATTCGGCGAACAATGGTACCAGGGCTGATTCCATTGAAACGCCATCTACCTGGGTGTATAAGTTACCATTAGGACCATAGAACGGTACCTCAGTGATGCAAGAAATTAGGAGTTTGCGTAATATATTAGGGTTTATTTTGAGTGCGGGGAGAGTTGGGTTTTTGTATATGCTGTTTATAATTATGTTAATAGTTTCGTGTACTGAGACATTTGTAAATAGGTTCTCAACGTCCAAAAAAATAGAGAGAGAGATAGATAGATAGATAGATAGATATATATAGATATATATACCCACATATATATATATATATTTGAAGCTCCTCGTAAAAAAGTAGAGCACTGTAAATGGTAGTACTAACACAGCGTGACGTCACTTGCTTTATATGCATCATTCCTTCCCTTATAGAAGTTGAATGTGTGTATGTCTCGCCGCTTTAAATGTGTTAAAATTATCATTGTTTATAAGCTATTCAGAACTGGCCGATCGGTTAACGACGTTGGATTTGGGTTGAAAAATACTTGTAATCCAGGGTTTCGAATCGTGCGACCGGTAGAAAATAGTTATACTTCTATGCTAATGAGTCTTGATTGAACAGAGACGAAACGTATACGTCCATAGATGAATAAACAATAACAAATATTTATATATAAATATAAGTGGAATGTTTTCCCACTGTACTTTTGGTGAGAGTAAGAAAGTAAGCGCATTCATCATACACTACTAAAATACACACTTACATCCCCTTATTCACTCAAGCGTGTTTGCAGAAACTTTCGCATAATTTGATCAACATATAAATTATTATATTTATTCCAAGATAACTCGCTATCGCACCTACAACATACACAGAGAAAGTGGTCACTATACTTACTGCAAATTATCTACTGTACCCACTACTTATAAAACCACCAGACTTTAATTTCATTAAGAACTGTTAAACGGACACACCGCCGAGTAGAGATTATATGAATGCCATTCCGCTATTCGGAACACACAGCATTATTACGTTACGGAATAACGGATTGCATTAAAACAAACACATCACGCGTAGCATAACAAAACCACTTAGTAAGCACACTATTTAATTATATACAGCATAACAAAACCACGTCTTAATAAATTATATTTGAATGTTCTCAGAGAAAACCCCCGTAAAGACATGTTATTGATATTTTCGTTTCTAATGTCCCTATTTATGTTAATTCTGAACGAGGGCGGAGTTACACACTAGATCAGTTACTAATATGGGGAACTCCAGCTCGATAAATACATTCACTGGATTTAGACAGAAATCAAAAGTGGATCAATATAGATGGGCAGAATGGATGATGCGTATTGCACAATAACTAACAAAAAAATTATTTCGGATAAGCCAGAATTTCTTCAAAATAAAGGAGCACAAACTGTGTACTTATCGAACAGAGCTAAAAAAAAAGCTTCAACATTCTTGGAACCCGAAACAAATCAAAACAGCTCAAAACAAAAAAAAACAGTGCTTCTACAGAATTTGAACAGTCACCGTGAGATAACCATAGGTTATATTTTGTTCACGCTTACTGGTAATACAAAACGCCGCAATTGAAACTAGAACACACAAATATAGTGGACATATTCAGGAAACTGGGGCAATTTCTATTTTGATTTCATATGTGAACTATTTGCGTTCTGTCGACAATTTAGTAATACCAAACAATCATAGTTTCGTCTTTTACACTCATATTTGCTTCAAACAGTATTTAGTGACCAACACATCAGATTGGTTTTGGCTTTCGAACTCCATACGAAATTTGGATTTACGTGACTAAAATAGTAATTACTCACTGCCTTTATTTGCTCAATTCAGATCAAAATTGATTTCATTTTTTTATTATTATTATACAATATATATTTAGCTTACGTGCCTAAAATAGAATGTACTTTCGTTACACGTCGTCCACATTCAGTCACATAACTCCCCACGAGGGCAGAGTTAGACACAACGTAAGTTCTTAATGTGGCGAAAATCTAAAAAAATAACAACACATTCTACAAGAATTGTCTTTCAATGGAAGAGGAGAGAATAGCTAACAGATCGACAAATATCCCGGCTCGAAAAAAGTACCCGGATCGATGAGTGAGGGATATATCCTTCTACAATGTGGCAATTTCTATTTTTGTTCCATTCTGAAGTAATCCTTTTCCTGGGTACATAGATTTTCCAAAATTCTTAACCGACATTGTTTCTAAACATTTAAACTATCTAATGTGAACTATTGGCGTTCTGTCGGCCGTTTACAAATTTTACTTAATTCTTTTATATTTCTCTCGGACAACGTCGAGCGATGGGTCCAACTATTTTACATCTATATATAATGCTCCGAACTGCGTTGAAGTATTTTATTTGTTCTTTCTAATTATCATGAAGCCAATTTTCTCAATGCTTTCCATAGATTTGACCATTATAATCGACATAGTATACTGTTACAAGCCTTTACCTGTTTAAATATATGAGCAAAATACGTTGGGCGTATGATTATATTCTAATTAAATTTTAAATTACAGGTGCCGTTTGGGGAGAAGTCTTCAAGCGTCAACATGGCTGCAAAGTGGGGTTTGATATGAGTCTACCCTTATTAAAATATTTGTTATTAACAAATATAAAGGAATGTTTACTATTTAAATGTAGGCCTCGTAATTTAGAATAAAATTATTCTGTTTAATTTTGTATATATATATATATATATATGCATATATATATATATATATATGTGTGTGTGTGTGTGTGTGTGTATATGATGACGTACATTAGATAATGAGTACAGCTGTTTCATAATTCATTGTGTTGATTATAGGCTGTCAAAATGTTAAGTAAAGTGCTTTTAGAGAGTTTAATAATTACGTCTGCCAAGGAGGTTATGTTTTGAGTCAAGTTCGTCTATCTGTTGGTTTTTGTACAGTCTAGCGTACACATCGCTTGAAAAAACGTGAGCGACGTATTTGTCACGGGGTAAGTAATTTTATTTTTGGAATATCTAGGTCAACGGTCAAAGGAAATGTAATGGAAAAGGTCACAGTAAACCTTTTGGAGAAAACACAGGGTTTGTACATATATATATATATATATATATATATATATATATATATATATATGTATATATATATATATATGTGTGTGTGTGTATAATGGTTAATAAGCCATTCCTTTGACTTCCTCCTCCACTTTTACCTCCTCTTCTCCTCCCCCATTGTTTTCTAAGCACGCCTCAATGTGGGTGTGCCTTCCTACTATGATCAAATTCATTCCTCATTTTTTCCTTCCGTCCTTGTATTTAAACCTGCTCTGTCTTTGCCTGTTTTTGACAGTTACGTCAAATGCTGATACGCATCTTTCTTTGTTTCTTTCTTTTCTTTCTTTCTTTCTACTGTTCCTGACTAGTTTGTTTTATGTTTTTTAGACGCATCTTCTACAATTTGAATTTCTGTTCATTAATGGTTTTACTTCCAACCGATCATGGTTGTTTTCTAGCAACTGAAATATCTTGGTAGAGCTTTTATATGTGTTTGAGTTTATATGTTTGTTAGTTTGTTTATTCGCGTATCACCAATTCCATTTTTATTTTGCATTTTGTCTGAACAATTGTTTGTATTATTCCTCATATATATATATATATATATATATATATATGGGAAGAGAAGGATGAAGGTAATCCGACGTGATGGTAAAATGAAAAAGGAAAACCAAAAACTGGATGTTTTTTTATGTGTACATCAACGTTTCGTCTTTATTTATAAGACTTCATCAGGATGATGATATAGGGAAAAGATATCATGCAAGCACGGATACATGTAGGGTAGACATGTTGGGAAGAAAAATAAAATAAAATGAAAAATAATGGCAGCGTCTAGCTGGACGTCCGTACTTGTTAGAGAATGAAAAATGAGTGGGAGAAAAAAGGGGAAGGGTGGAGGGAGCAAGGACTACTGTGGCTGGCGATGAGAGAAAGAGGTGGGGGATGAGCAGGGGTAAAATGGATGGCAGAAAGAGATTGGAGGAAGAGGGGGAGGGGGTGTTTGACCAGATGGCTGTGGTCGAGATTGAAGGGGAAGAGTGAGTTGGAATGTTTGTGTGTGGGGGGTGTGTGCAGGGAAATGGGGATGGGTAGAGAGGGAGGGGGGGCTGTGATTTTGGTGGATGGGCGAAAGTTATAGTCTTAGAGAGCGTTTGAAGAAAATGAGGGAATTTAAGAAGAGGTATGGGAGAAAATGGATGAGAGGGGGAAGAGGGAGGATTTGTCGTGATAGGGTGTGAAATATTTGAAATATTTGGAAAATGATAGCAATGAGTGAGGGATTGGAGTGGGTGGGGGAGGGGGGTGATTGAAAGGGTGGGTGAGGAATATATTTGAAATATTTGGAACATGAGAAAGTTTATTTGGACTGTAGTATTAAAAATGTGAGGGAAAAAAATGAGGAAAAAATAAGAGAAGATTCAGGGAGAAAAGGGAAGGGTGTGGGTGAATGGAAGAGTGTCATAAGGTTAGAGATGAAAATAAAAGTTAGCCATGATCAGGCAAAAGACTTTGTTCTGTGAGGATGATCTTGCTTATTAAGGGTGATAGGTTAAAGAAACCATTTCGCTGCTTGATAGTAGTGGAGGATGTGATGAGTGCAGTTTCTAATAATCTTCGCCGAGATTTGTTGTGGATGTGTTTAGTGATTTTGGCTTGTTCAAATTTGAATGCATGACCATATTCTAGGGCATGGGAGAAAAGTGCACTAAGAGGGTTGTTGTTTTTTATATCCCTTTTATGTTCATTTAATCGTTTCTTTAATTCACGTTGTGTTTCTCCCACGTAGAATTGATGGCAATCATTGCAACTTTCTCATGTTCCAAATATTTCAAATATATTCCTCACCCACCCTTTCAATCACCCCCTCCCCCACCCACTCCAATCCCTCACTCATTGCTATCATTTTCCAAATATTTCAAATATTTCACACCCTATCACGACAAATCCTCCCTCTTCCCCCTCTCATCCATTTTCTCCCATACCTCTTCTTAAATTCCCTCATTTTCTTCAAACGCTCTCTAAGACTATAACTTTCGCCCATCCACCAAAATCACAGCCCCCCCCCTCCCTCTCTACCCATCCCCATTTCCCTGCACACACCCCCCACACACAAACATTCCAACTCACTCTTCCCCTTCAATCTCGACCACAGCCATCTGGTCAAACACCCCCTCCCCCTCTTCCTCCAATCTCTCTCTGCCATCCATTTTACCCCTGCTCATCCCCCACCTCTTTCTCTCATCGCCAGCCACAGTAGTCCTTGCTCCCTCCACCCTTCCCCTTTTTTCTCCCACTCATTTTTCATTCTCTAACAAGTACGGACGTCCAGCTAGACGCTGCCATTATTTTTCATTTTATTTTATTTTTCTTCCCAACATGTCTACCCTACATGTATCCGTGCTTGCATGATATCTTTTCCCTATATCATCATCCTGATGAAGTCTTATAAATAAAGACGAAACGTTGATGTACACATAAAAAAACATCCAGTTTTTGGTTTTCCTTTTTCATTTTACCATATATATATATATATATATATATATGCATTTTAATTTTAATATTTTTTATATGTAACAAAATATCATAAAATACTACAAATACATAAAACTATAAATCACCTTATAAGTCGTGTAATTGATTCGTCCGAACACTACAAATACAGCAAATTTTAGTAAATAACGGATACATTTCTACGACACAGACGAACAACACTATAACAAAATAAGTTAGCAAAACATTAATCTAGAACAAAACTTAGATCTAATATACCGAACGTTTTTGCTCTTGTCTTAATGTAATGGAGATTCACCTACTGGACAGACTCTATATTTTTACACGCACATTCTCCATCACTTTATATTTTTCAAATTTTTAATTTTGGCTTTTCCACTGCCAATTTATGCATCTATGTAATTCCTCTGATGATAAGATTTTAATCTTTAAAAAGCCTTGGCTTAAGGAAAGAATAATAAACATGTGTTTTCCGAGTACACCTTGCATTGAACAATTGAAGATGAAATAGATTTGTCATTCGTACATATTTATCCCTCTTCTTTCATTTATCTTTACAATTGCTCTATCACGTATAGTGAGCTTAAACCATTTCACTATAGGTTCAATTCTCTAAAAATATACTTTTAGTTTCATATTATATATATATATATATATATATATATATATATATACTATATATTGTGCTTAAACTATTTCCCTATAGGTTCTATCCTCTAAAAGTGTACATTTAGTTTCATATGTATGTATATATATATATATATATATATATATATATATATATATATATATATATATGGGAAAATGAAAAAGGAAAAAACAAAAAAATGGATGTTTTTTATGTGTACATCAACGTTTCGTCTTTATTTATAAGACTTCATCAGGATGGTGACATAGAGAAAAATGTCATGCAAGTACAAACACATGTGGGGTTGACATAATGGGAAAAAGGAAGAAAATATTATTTTCACATCACGTCGGATTACCTTCATCCTTCTCTTCCCATATATATATATATATATATATATATATATGTATATATATACATATGTGTATGTACATACAGTATATTGACATTATATATATACTTATTTTATTGTAATTGAAAGCATGTTCTATCGTGTTTCTATCAAAAATTTATGAAATAAAATTCTTTCTGATTTTGTTTATTTATTTATTTAATTATTTATTTTCATTTATTCGTTATTATTTTATTATTTTATTTGTCAATTTTACTTACTTTTATTTTATTTTATATTATTTCATTTGATTGTATTCTAGCATTATTATTATTATTATCATTATTATTATTATTATTATCATTATTATTATTATTATTAGCAGTATTTTTCTATCCATTCTTAATATTGATTAATGTAAGTATTGTTTGTATTTATATATTTTTTTTAATTATTTATTGATATATTTTTCTCTTATGTATTTGTTCTTTAATGTATTTTTTAAAATTCTCGATTGAACATATGTGTTGAATGCTTTGAACGTTTGAATGTTCAATTTGTTATTCGTTTTGCTACTTTAAATGTCCTTTCACTGGTGTTGCTTTTTAGTACTGAAATCTGATTTTTTTTTCTCTCAAGAGATTTATGTATGTGATGTTGTAAAAGATTCTGAGGAAGAGAGGTTTTGGAATCATCAATAATAATAAATAAAATATTTCAAAAAAAAAGTCTTAGAAACGATCGTACGCCTGACAATAGTTGTTTTTTTAATTCCTAGAACAATGTTAAAATTATATTGATCTCAACTTACTTTATCTATCGACGATATGTCTATCTATCCATCTATCTAAATATCTATCCATCTATCTACATATCTATCTATCTATATATATCTATATATATATACATATATATATATATATATATATATATGTGTGTGTGTGTGTGTATGTGTGCAACACATTGCTTATTAGTCGGGGTCCTGTCATATCAATTGTGTGACTACTAAACAAGCCATATAACTTTTATAAAGTAATGACCTTCAAAATGAACGTTTATAAGTTTACAGTTAGAGTGAACCTACTGTTGCAAATTTACGAAACAATGGAGCAAATGTATTTCGTGTGTTTATGAAACGTTGCTTTATCATAAGAAAATCATTTCTAAGGTAAAACAATTACTTCATAATTGTTCCGTGGGTAACAACGGTCAAGAGGTTGTATGGTGACTTTAAACGTGGACGGACCGACACAAATCTTGCAGAACTCTCAGGTCGTTCTAATTTCCATGTAGTCCCGCAAAATATATTTAAAAAAATCCACAACCATATTTTTTCCAATTCGAAATTGATTTTGTGTGAGTTATTACATGATTTTAAAATATCAGAAGGCAATGTATTCACCATTTTTCAATGAGAAAACTGTGTTTAAAGTGTTTTGCCACGTTTGCTCACAGACGATAAAAAAAACAACGCGGCAATAATTCAGAGCGTTGTTCTCAACAAAAATCAATATCTGAATGGATGAAACCGGGATCCAAATTGGCAGCATGTGAAAGCCGTCAAAAGCGACCAAACATAAAAATATCAGCACACAAGGTTTCGGCCTCTGTATTTTGGGATGCGCAAGGTATTTTATTCAATGATTAGCTTGAGAAAAATGGAGTATATTATATCGAATAATTGGTCTGTTTAGAGAAGGAAATCGCCCAAAACGGCTACAAAATAACAAGAAAAAGCGATCCTTCAAAAAAACAATGAATCGCGTCATAAGTAAATCGCAACGATGGCTAAACTACATGAACTACATTTAAATTACTTCTACAACTTTAGATCTGACCACAGAGACTACTGGCTGTTTGCAGAGCTCGAACGAATCCTCAAGAGAAAGATATTTGGCTTCAATGAAGAAGTGAGATGATACACTAAGGAGCATTTTTAGACAAAGGCAAATAATGCTACAAATAAAAACATTGAATTAAAGCTTTGTAATCGGTGTATCACCGTAGAATAGGATTATATTTCTTAATAAAGTGGACTGTTGCCTAACAGGCGTAATTTTATTAGTTAGGTCCGGTACTTATTTAGTGCTATGTTATATATGTATAGAGGAAGAGCTATATATATATATATATATATATATATATATATATATATATATATATATATGTATAGAGGAAGAGATAGGAGTTACAAAATACCATTAATAATATCTTAACAAAAAAACAGGAAGATAGTACAAGTAAACTTACCAAGCGTTACAACAAAGCATCTCATGGTACAAATTAATCTAATTAATATTGTGATATCCAAATAATTGTAAGACATAAATACATTTTTTAAATATAATAGTGTATTTGAATTTTGATACAATAACGATATATAGAAAAAAACATTTCATTAGTTGCGTAAGCGACTGGAACTTTTTTAGTCATAAACGAATAATTCTGCCATTCAAGAATTCTTCCTAGCCGGATTACGTAGAGGTTTCACGAATTTAGATTAGTGAGATAGATCAATCTACTGACGCAAAACATGAATAAAGAAAATGAAAGAGCATGTTAGTCAGATTTAAATAGAAAGAAGCACTGTCATATGGGGTTAACGTCGAGAATCCGACTGATTTTTTTTTTTCATATCAGAGTGTTTAATAGTCAAAAGGGTTCTAAACAAAAGATGGGTGCTTTATATCGGCTGTGAGGCTTGAGCTTATAGTAGTATTCAGATTTCTCTCTCACGCTTCAGTTAAAAACCATATTTTTGTCCGTGTTTTTCGTTGGTTCCGTTTTGTTTGTCTGTCACGCTAGCGGTTCAAATAGAAGTGTTACTGTTGGACGCATCTTTATATACACGCGTTTTTGTTTTTTTATCTCTAGCTTATCGTTTCTAAAGTTTTCACCGCGCTATTATATTTCTGTGAACAGATTTTTTTTATTATTCGCAATTATCTAACTGCTAAACCTTCCTTGCTGCACCTGTGAAAACAATTTTCTTATACTTCCCTGTTTATCAAGTTTCATTTAATTCCGCGTGGTGCACGTCTGTACCACACCCAGGGGAAGACCTATATGGAGGGTGGTAGACACAGAGAACCCCTTACTTATACGTACGATAAATTGTATTTTGCGATTGAGATTTACGGCCGAGGGCACAGGGTTTCTTGATTTAATGAGGAGTGACAAAGCCGGGCATGAAACCACGAGGATATTCACGGAACTTCGAAAACAGAGATTAGAGTAAAAAGTTATTAGGCTAGCTATATGGCCCTAGGTCCATTCGGACCCCACAGACAATACAGAATGAACAAAGCAGTAAAAGGATAAACAAACAAAAAATATTAATGTAAAAACATACGAAAATAATGATTTGTTTATTTTCTGCGCGCCTCGGCTTAAACTAATTCAGCACACAGCTATAATATCATGAAATAGTTGGAATCGTCGTAATACTCGCAATAATGAATAACACATTGCATTTTAAATGAAGCAAGAGAACAGAATAAAGAAATGAAGATGAAGACGTCTACAACGACACCCTCTAAAGTCTAACCGTTTCGCACCGTTTAAGACTTGTGGCAACGTCGTAGTGCCAACGCTATCAAGCCAGCAGGGATCTGCTAACCATCCATGAGGTACCGGCATCAGAATCCTTCGGCCAATCGTCATTTCTGCCTCTGCGGCTTACGAGCTGGGAGGTGTCAGATGCATAACCGCAAATGAATATAGTAACAGTGCCAATGTTGTTTCTGTGTCATTTTTTGGGTTGTCTGAACCAAACCTTTTCCAACTTCGCATGAAACCGCTGAACCATACTTCTCTCGGTGTCTGAAGGAAAACCTGCAATCCTGCAGGTCAACGAATAGCCGCGACCAATAAGGAGGGCTTCATGCGGACCAGACACCCTTGAGGCACGACCTTCGTGAGCTCTATGCAAAAGTCTTACTCGCTTAACAACAATAACTACACTAACGACAACGGCGACAGATAGATGAGGATGGAAACTTCGGATGCAAAATCATCACTGCGACCACAGAAATACGACCAGATGTTTCCGTTGACGAAGTGAACGGACAGTGAGGATTGGAAAACACCACATACTATGTTACATTAGTAGTAGTAGTAGTAGTAGTAGTAGTAGTTGCAGCAGTAGTAGCTTTGTGAGGCCTTTCGCCATCATAATCAATCGATCATCTAGTGAATGTTGTGTTGAAAACTTTTGAATCGTATAACGACTTTCAGCCATATAATCTTGTTGTGGTCCTGTAAGGGTTCCGGAAATATGAAACGAACTCGGGATTAAGTAAAACAAGGCAAATTGAAGAAAGTATAAATACAGCATATGAAGAGAGTGTTGTAAAGTCTGTCTGACTGTTATAGTTCCAGGTATTTACTTCCTTCTCAATGTAGAAAGATTTGGCACAAGGCCGGAAGGTGGGGAGATTCAAGCCAGCGCCCCTAAAGAAGGATCACTTTCCGCTCCGTCGGCATCTATCGGTCAGGTAACCTCAGGCAGTAGAAATAAACTTACTCCACCCCAAAAAGGAGAGGCAAGGTCTGGAAAAGTGGACTTCATCGGACTACTCAGGCCTAATGCCTGAGCCTGACAGATATAAAGCCACCAAAACGACTCAGTTCCCACCGCAGCAATATGTGACGCAAGCTCGGAAAGTGTGAGAGAGTCAAGCCAGCGCCCTTAAAGAAACAGCACTCTGGCCTAGCAAAAATATCCTGGGCGCCCCGTCGGCATTCCCCGATCAGGGTACCTCATGCAGCAAGCAATAAACTTACTCCACCCAAATAAGGGGAGACAAAGCCTGGGAGGGTGCAACTCCTAGGGCTACCCAGGACAGTATACCTAAGCCCTACAGGTAAAAAGCCACCGAAATGATCCAGTTTCTGCCAGACTGACTATCGAGAACGAATCCTCGACTAGTATTACCCCATTGCGACGTCCTCAATTAACCGAAGTTAATCAGAGACTGATCAGGATGGGGCGTATCCAACACTGAGAGGCATGTGCTTTAAGTATTTATAGTGAAGCGAAAGAGTTCATGTAGTCCATAAAATAAGTGCTAGTCTGCTCACCTTACGTCAGATATGGACCCGGGCGCAACGGATAAATGTGCTAAGTATAATCCAAGTAATAAAAAATTACTATTGTAAATTTTTATTACTACAACAAAAACTGAGACAATTTTCAAATTGTAATTTTACTCTTCTATTCGATTGTTCATGCTGTAAATCAACACTTTGGACCGAAACGGCTGGAAATTGTTTTAGCTGATCCACTTTAAGACCGTATTTTACGTCCACTTTGACTCGAGCCCAATCTCTTTTTCTCTTACCCAGAAAAATATTTTCTAGCTTTTTCTATGGCATCACTCATCACGTAATTCATACCATATTTTAAATTTCCTTTTTCTGATTCCCACGAGTTATCACATTTTACCTTCTAACCTCGCCAGACAACCACATTTAACTGTTAGTTACGTACTGCATTAAAAGTAATATGCGGGATAACGCAAAAACAAGTTAAGTGAATATATTTTGAAATTAAATAATTGTCATTATATGCCTTCCTATGAGGCATGGACGTGAGACCGGTCGGTTAAATGTTGTGGTAAAAACTAGGTAAAATAAAATTGATTGGGACAAAAATAAAAAAAATGTATAAAGCTGGGAGTTTTTATCCTTCTTTCACCGAGAACAGAAAATACGCTACTCATATTTTTGTTTTTAAAGTGTTATTACTATTTACTTTCCTATCTCAGAGGGATGGATGCGACACGGTCAGTGTTTATGGTAATATATCCAGCTCCCCAACAGAATGGATTACGATAGAAATAATAAAAAATGTATCACTTTCTGGGAAGTTTTATTCTACTCTGATCAACGACAGAACAGATACTTCACTGTTATCCTCGCCAGAATATCGGGAAATGTTGCATAAGTAAACTAATTACAGTTTCATTCTACAGGTGTGAACATGCGTCATCCACCTATTTGTCGGGGAGAAACGAACGAAAAGTGTCCCTATTCAGCCTCGACATTGGCCAACGAGATAGACAGGCGGACTACATCCATAGCCTCTCTCTAACGAGTCTATAACATTGAAAACCCCTAGAAAACATAATTTTAATATAGTATTGACCAGATGAGGAATCGGCATGTTTATGTTTTGTGATCCTTGTTGTCTGACAAGGCGGATATTTCCGAGACACGTGGCTGAATATTGGAACCAAGCAGACATTCATTTTTCCTCAGTTCTCACATCCACCGAAACACATTTGTATGTAATAACATATCATCTTAGAAAGCCAGGATCTCATCGCACAAACGGATGATGGGCATGTCTATTGTGGTGTTAGACGCTATTACTTGTGAGGAAATGCCGAGGGGATTAATGTAATTCTGATAGATTCCCACAACTATCAATAAAGCATCGCCACGCCCATGAATGTTGTGTATTTTACTGCACTCGTAGGAAAGTCGTACTTTTATTTGTGAGTTTGTGTCCGGCTAAAAACTCATGAATTACAATGGATGCTCTAACATAGCTTACATCATCCGATTCACTGTGATATCGAGTCGTTTATGGTAAAAAAAACTATTTAATGTTTATGGTAACCAGGGAACAACTTAGTGCATGGAGGAGGCGTAAATTATGTTTTATCATGCTTACTGATAGTTGGGTGAAACATATACAGTTCAATTCGGTGAACAGTTTTTCAGCTATCTTTTTCTTCTTTTTCATTCGTATTTTCGATTATTTTTAAACAGTGACTAAAAAAAGGAGAGAGATGGGGAGGTAGAAAGAGAGAGAGAAGGTACAAGGAAAAGTTGGCAAATATTGTGGCTTGGTATACAATTACAAGAAATACTACATGGGTATGACCACCCTAGATTTTAAAACTGGATATTATGACCACAACAGCACATTTAAAAACACAGAACGTAAAATTAAAACAGCACTAGCAAAGCACTATTGGAAGTTCAAAGAAAATGGACGCTCACCAATAATTGAATGAAAAATAATACGACAGGCCAGTACATGTAGAAATTTATACGACCCGTGTAGATTATGCCTGAATGAAACAATTGAAATCCTAAACATTAAAGAGCCTTGAAATCTATTAAACTGTAGAAGTGAGATAGCAAACAGCTGCTTACACAGAAATAAATTTACCTGAGGATAACGATAAATAAATAAATAAACAAAAACTAAACTAAAAAAAAGAAATTAACAATTTAAAAAAACAAACTTAAAATAGATATGCAAGGAACCACGTGTTAAAATAAATGCACCCATTATATTGGCACAACAAAGGATATAGGCAAATCTATAGGAAACAGAACAATATAACAGGATATAGGAAGAAAGGAACACTAACCACACCTTTGTTCGTGGGAAGCCCAACAATTAGCTGAGAGAACTACAAAGAATCTGATTGGTTAACTAGCTAAGCCGTGTATATAAAAACACCCGGCAAAAATAACACCATGCATTTTAGTCTGAAGATTCCCCCGGAGATGAAGCGCGGGAGCCTCTGTGTACCTTAATTGTCATAAATATGTTTTCATAGCTTACTACCTAGCTCTACTTACATATCGAGCACTTTTGAAGTAAATACTGAAAATTGATACATAAAGAATTATATCTCCTGATAAAATTGTATGTGGATACATAAAATACTATATATATATATATATATATATATATATATATATATATATATATATATATATTAGGGGAGGTCGATTTTGAAACTGTAAATTATCGCACTCGAAGAAAGTTGCCAAATAATGTCAAAAGTTACCACAAGAAATATTTTTCTTCAAAATTTTGTATTTATTTGAGCATTCCAACTTTAAGATCTAATAAATCGAGATTTTTTATCACTGCCGAGATTTCACCGGCAGATGTGTCGCCTTAAATTAAACCCGGGTTTTAACAAAAAAAAGTAATACATTACTTAATAATAAATATTTTAAAGTTTATTATTATTTTTCTTAAGAAATAAAATGTACATATTCAAATTAAAAAGGAATAAAACACTATAATATTTAATGTTATATATAAATAATTATTTGTTTACATAGGCGTTTTATTTATTGGATATTTTTTATGGTATTCACCGGTTGAAAATTCATCGGGCGAATTTGAGTTCCCGTGTTGATTCTGTGTTTAATTATCACACATATATATTGAATTGTCGAGCGCTGGCTTATCTAATCCCACTTTCCCGACCTTTTGTCACACCTTACCTTGTGGGAGTTAGATAAATAAAAACTAGTTCAGCCAGGGGTTTTTACCCCACCAAATAAACCGGTATCGTCCGGGCCTTTGGGTCTGGATTCACGACCGTCTATTGGGGCTTGTCCGTCCTGTGCAGTTCTAGGAGGTGCATTTCCCAGGTTTTGCCTTCCCTCTTTGGGGAGGAGTAAGTTTATTGCTTACTGTCTGAGGCGGCCCTACCGGGGAATGCCGACGAAGCTGCCCAGGCAATTTTTAAATGGCCAGAGTGCTCACCTCTCGAGCACTGGCTGTCTCATCCCACTTTCCTGACCTTGTGTTGATTCTGTGTTTACAAATGTAATTATCACAAATATATATTGAATTGTCGAGCGCTGGCTTATCTAATCCCACTTCCCCGACCTTTTGTCACACCTTACCTTGTGGGAGTTAGATAAATAAAATCTAGTTCAGCCAGGGGTTTTTACCCC
Organism: Sepiola atlantica; assembly: GCA_963556195.1. Lineage (NCBI taxonomy): Eukaryota > Metazoa > Mollusca > Cephalopoda > Sepiida > Sepiolidae > Sepiola > Sepiola atlantica. The sequence continues at coordinate 44,028,473 of OY744539.1, forward strand.
ACCAAATAAACCGGTATCGTCCGGGCTTTTGGGTCTGGATTTACGACCGTCTATTGGGGCTTGTCCGTCCTGTGCAATTCTAGGAGGTGCACCCTCCCAGGCTTTGCCTTTCCTCTTTGGGGAGGAGTAAGTTTATTGCTAACTGTCTGAGGCGCCCCTACAGGGGAATGCCGACGGGGCTGCCCAGTCAATTTTTTAATGGCCAGAGTGCTCACCTCTATAGCGCAGGGTTATCTAATCCCACTTTCCTGACCTTGTGTCACATCTTACCTTGTTAGAGGTAGATAAATAAAACTATTTCAGCCAGGAGTTTTTACCCCACCTAAAATATATGTATTGGAGTTGATTGGAGAATGGATAAGGACACATTGATGTATAAGGAAATTGTGGATGAAAATAGACAGAAAATTATGAAAAAAACTAAGGGACCAGAACACCATTTAACTTTTACAAAAGAAACACCATGTGAAAGTAAATATCTGACACATAGAGTTCTTCCGAATAGTGGTGCAACAGGTGCTGTTCATGCAGATCAAGTGGTGGATGTTTTGCATGAATTCCACAGTGAGAACAGTATCAAGGCTATACTTGTTGACAACACTAATACCAACACAAGTTGCGAAGGTGGAATGGTTGCAATTTTAGAAAAAAAACTTTTTTAAACTCTTCACACAATTGGTTGCTCTTTGCATCATAATGAACTACATTTCAGAGCCCTTTTTAAAAACATAGATGGTTGCGCAAAGGGCCCTACAACATTCAGTAGCCCTCTGGGGAAATTATGCTCAAAAGATTGATATGATTTACCCTAAATATAATTTTCCACTATTAGCAATCCTCTAGAGTCAATTTTTAAAATTGATGAAATACATGATCTTAGTTCTGACCAAAGACTCCTTTATGAATACACAGTAGGTATTTCTAGAGGTAAGGTTGACTCTAGATATGCCTCCTGGAAAATTGGTCCTTTAAACCAAGCAAGATGGTTAACTTTGGCCATCAGGCTTATGTGTTTATGGACTCGTGGTGCATACCCACAAAGGCACACAACAAAACTACACTATGTAGTAAATTTTATTGTAAATGTGTATGCCACTTCTTGGTTTGAAATTAAAAGAAATAGTAAATTCCACAATCAGTAAGTGCACATTTTTAATATGATCCAGAGGATTAAGGAGCAGCCTCAGGAAATCCAAGATATCACATTTAGAAATATACAAGGTAATACATTTTGTTTACTGCCTGAAAACTTTCTATATTCCATGGTTAAATCTGAGGAGATTGAAGTAAGAGAAGAAGCTTTAAAAAGAATTTTGGCTATTAGGTAAGTAATATTTATTCATATATCTCTGACTCAATTATTTATTCCAATTTATAGAATGATTTTTAAAGATTTTATCTAATTTCACCATAATTATTAAAGCAGTACAGATTGGAATTTTTTAATAATTCAATTAATTAATTTGTTCTTTCAGGAGTGAGGAGTCAACCAGAAAAAGATTAAAAAGAATACTACCTATTAATTTTAATGCCACACATTGGACACAATTAATAGATTTAAAATTATGCGGCATTTTTGAACCACCAATGACGGAAGATTTTACTGAATCTGAACTTCGAGAATCGTTGATGAATGGAACCAAGCTTGACTTGCCAGATTTGCCCTCACATTCTCAGGGTGTGGAACGGGCAGTTAAGTTAATAACAGAAGCTTCACAAACTGTATATGGTTTTGAAGCAAGGCATCAACACATTACAGTCAAAGTTTTGAGTCAGAAATTGAGACCAGCATTTTTGTCTAAGGGGTCTTATATGGAGCAATTTGACTCTCTATATTAAGCTTCATTAAAATAGTGTTAGGTTTTTCCTTATTTCTTTGCTTGTTATATTTTCACTAATAACAGAAAAAATCATTTTTTTATATATTCAAATATTACTGTTTAATTCATAACGTTAAAAGGTAGTTTACAAAAGCAGATACTGAAAATGAGGGGGGGGGCAAATTTTCAATTTGAAGATTTCTTTAATTCATATCATTTTTATAAAATAAAAGGACATTCCCTGCTTTTAAATGCTAAAATTATTTGGTTTTCACACCAATATTCAAGCAAATCTTGCAAAAACGAGGAATTTTCAGTATATTCTTGTCTACGATCTTTGATACCAAACGCTCAAAAAACCGCTGAAGTTTTTGATCTAATTTTTTGCATGAGTATTTAATAGGTCTATATACAACTTTCGGTACGTGCCTTTTTTTAATATTTAAAAAAAAGTGTAAAATCGACCTATCCTAATATATATATATATATATATATATATATATAATCCAGGTAAAACATCCACAGGATAGTAATCCAAATAATTTCAACCGGGTTTATAAAAAGGGCTCAATATCAAATAGATAACATCGACATCCCAGTGTCGCAGATGTTGTACATGTCTGTACTAATAAATAAATAAATATATATATATATATATATATATATATATATATATATATATATATATAAAACATATGTTTAACTTGCATGGTACAATGTTTAAGCGAATAACCGGTGGCTGGTTCAAAAACCTGAAGCGTAAAACGGTAAAATATTTTTTCAACTGTTTTTTCTTGATCACCGAATGACACACCAGAAGTAGAGAACCAGTAAAACTACCTGTCAATTATCCTTCAGTCCAAACTTCTTATTGTTCAAAATTATTTGTGTAAAACAAGTACACATTGTTTTTGTTTTATTTCATATTCGTATATATATATATATATATATATATATATATATATGTTTATGTGTGTACGTGTGTATCTATAGATGTGTACGCGCGTGTGTAGTTTATATTAAGATCAGATATTTATGCTTAAAAATGTATGTACATTGATTTAAACTTTGAAGTGTTAATGAAGAGAAAGGAACCCAACCGTAGTGTGTAATATCAAAATAAAGAAGAAATAAATAGAAGGAACAGTAGGTAATAAAAATGATTACAAAAAGACAGAAACTAATTGAAAGAGTAAACAAGTAAATAATAGTATCCGATACTGAACTTGACCGGGGAAAATTATAAACATAGATCATCCCCCAAAAGAGGTTTACTTAATGGGATATATATATATATATATATATATATATATATATATATATACATATATATATATATATATATATATATATATATATACATATATATATATATATATATACATATATATATATATATATATATATATATATATATATATATATATATATACATATATATATATATATATATATATTATATATATTTACGGTAGTTTCGTATTTGTTTTTCGAAACAATACGTTACTTTTATTCATAAATTAGATGATATTAATTTCTATTACTTTCTGAAGATTTGTAATCTGTCTGTCAGAAGCCGAAATATAATATTTCTTTCTTTCAAAAATACATCAACGAGGGGGAAATATAATATATTTCTTCTCGGGTATAATCTTTATTTAGATAGTGCAGTATATGTTTGTTCACCGTGACATGATCCTTACATCATGTCCGTTGGGCATATATACTAGAAAATATAAATATATACATATAGCTATAAACAGGCAGACTGTTTCGCTGTATCAAAGCTCTCCATTGCGGTTAGGCAACCAAGTTATTTCAGCCGGCATCGTAACTCGAACGTCAAGTGAGCAATCATCTGGAAGCTTTAGTAGAGAAATCTCAATGATATGAATTATCAATTGCTAGAAAGCTTCATTTGTTATAAGCTGCGTTATAAGCTAGTTGCAATTTGATATACTACAGAGACTAATTCTCTTGTATATATATATACAGGGTGATTCATAAGTTACTTAGCTTCTTATTTTTGAAATTCTTAAGTTAAAAAATACGGTAATACAAAACAGAAAGTTTATTCAACAAATTCATTTATGGGAGTGTGAAATTAAAGCACATTTTCAAAATTTCCACCTTCGTTCTGCATGCATAGCTCCATTCTTTTTTGCAAGGAATTTACGACTCTTTGTAGCATACTTGATTGATTATGAAATAAATATATATAGAAACAAATATATAAACGAACAAATTTAAAATAACAAATAGCACTAATTAGAGAGTAAGATAACAATTATCAAAGTTCATAGTAAGTTTGTGCTTCATATGGTAATCATTTTAAATAGCTAAGTGAAGTGACTTATGAATCACCCTGTATATATATATATATATATATATATATATATATATATATATATATATATATATATATATAGTCATCCCCATACAGACTGTTTCGCTGTATTGCCACTCTTCAGTCGGGCAAGACAAGCAATTGCCCAAAACCGGATCAAAACTTGAACGTTTAAACGGAACCATTTATCTATCATGTATATGTATCACAGTGTAGTCTTAAAGGTAAAATTGTTTTATTATTATTATTATCATTATCATTATTATTATTATTATTTATATATATATATATATATATATATAAAAAAAAATATCTTAGTACGATAACCTTTACTGCAAATCACACCTGATGATGGCTATTTACAAATAAGAAAGTACTTGGGCTAAAAGCGATTATGATGAACACATCGGCCAATTCTCGCTAGAAACAACGAAAATAGATTAGGACCTCAGAACGGATCAGGACAAAAGTACGTAGACAGAAATTGTCTACTGTATTCAATGATATATATATATATAGTAAGCAATGAAAATATATATGGCAATCAAGCTACACAGAGGCTCCCGTGTTTCATCCCCGGGGGGAATCGTCAGGCTAAAGTATTGTACTAAGATATTTATAGGAATCACGTGTTACTTACTAAATTAATACGGTACTATGTGAAGGCATTTTAGGAAACTGTATTATTTTTAAGAAAAGTATTATTAAATTTTAGTTTGTTGATAGTTGGGTTTTATTATTATAACGAGTGGATCTTCTTTATATATTTCAAAACGCACACCTTCAAACCCCAAAACAATAACGGCTATTGATACAAATTCATGAAATTGACTCACGGGAATTACATAGAAACTTTTATTATTTTTCATTTTTTCATTTTGTCATTTTTTCATTTTTTTTTTTTTTTTTTTTATTTCTTTGTTTTAATTTCAAATTTTATTTTAATTTTAATTTTAATTTTATTTTAATTTTATTTTACTTTTTATTTTATATATATATATATATATATATATATATATATATATATATATATATATATATATATATATTCCCTTTAATCTTATATTATTATATCTCTCCAAATCTCCTCCGGTTTTAAATCCCAACAGTTGCATTACGCTAAATTTAAATTCAAACAAACATACATAGCACACTAAGCAAATAACACGTCCCAACGAGAGTGTCATGTGACTTCACCTTTCCAAAACAGATGACAATAGAAGCTGAAGAGAGCCGGAGAGCTAAGACTTTCCGAGCTTGAAACCGACGGTACGAATGTTGTACTAATTTTCTGTACCAAAATAAATAAATATTACGCTCTTAATGTTTAACTTTAATTCTCAATTAATCGAGCACTCTGCTGTAATATTACAAAAAAACAAAAAACAAAAAAACAAAAAACAAAAACACTTATTTATATATGTATATATTATATATATATATATATATATATATATATATATATATATATATATATATATATGTATATATATAATAAGGGGAGGTAGTTTGTTTGAAGCGTTGTGTATAATAAGTGTACAGAGGAGTATTAGAAAGCTATCACAATGCAAGAAATGGAATTATGTCGGCGTTTAGAAGTAAGATGAAAACAAGTGATTTTAATTCATATATTTTTTCAAAAAACATTTTTAATAATTTGTTTTCCTATATAGCAAACTTTACTTGATTAGGCAAGACTTCAACACTGTGATGTAATGTGTGTGACCGTGTTCCATAATATATTTCGAAGAAAGACCTATGTGTCAAATGGTAGGTATATATATATATATATATATATATATATATATATGTACGTGTGTGCATGTGGTGTCTATAAAACGTCAATTCTACGAGAGTTTAGCAGTTCTGCTATTCAATCTACTCTTCATCTACACATAACACTCGTTTCGCTCATATTCTCTTCCGTGTTTTTGCATAAAGCAGTCATTGAAGGTCAATCGAACAGAAGAATTTCTTCTCCTCTTAGATTTAGTGAGCACGAGAGAAATTCTCAATTTGGTTCATGTTCCTCGTGTAATTACCAGGAAATTAGTATATGAATATTCAATACTAGAGGCCAGGCCGGATTTAGCCCTTTACACTTACCGCGCTAATAGAATTCTTCATGGTGGAAACATGTGATAATAAATCTAATACAATATCGAAAATAATAACATCATAAAACTAGCTTTCCCGACCCAGCTCGGTTATTTAGTTTCTTACACTTTGTTTTGTATTGCTTTTTTTACACTATGTAGGGTTTTGTTTTCTAAAATATTATTTTTTCTTACAGTTACATGAAGTAGCTTTGTATAGACGAATACAGAGTTAGAGTAGGGGTAGGCGAATACAGAGTTAGAATTAGGGTTGGGGTATTCAAATACAGGGTTAGAGTTAGGGTTAGGGTACACGAATACAGGGTTAGGGTTGGATAAGGGTTAAGTTTAAGGTTAGGCTTAGAGTTAGGGTAAGGGTTAGCGTTAGGATTATTGTTAATGTAGAGTTAGGGTTAAGGGTTAGGGTAAGGGTCAAAGTTAGGGTTAGGGGGTAGGGTAAGTGTTAGGGATAAGGTAAGGGTTAATGTAGACGAATTCAGAGTTACTCCCCTATTGTTTTAAGATTTTTGGAAATAATTCTGGTCCGAATAAATTATATTCTGGACGAAATGAGATCGTAATGTGTTTTACTTTTATTTGTTTTTAATTATTTCATATGGGAATCGTTCGAGACAATACAGGAAGCGACTTGATGTAAAGAGCTAATAAAAAATATTACTTCAAGATCAAAAACTAGCCAGCGTTTAGAGTTAGATCGATAAATTCCAACCCAGAAAACAGCACTTATTCCCCCTTTGTCAGAAACATCGCTCATAGAATGTGAGGACTAAAGGACAACACAAGGTAAGAGAGGTTGCTAAAAGTAAACCGACGGTCTACCTTTTACTCTCCTTTGATTTCGATCCACAAAACAGCAATTATTCTCCATTTGTCAGAAACATCGCTCATGGAATGTGAGAACTAAAGGAAAAAATAAGGGAAGCGAGAGTTACGAGGCTTCCGAAAGTAAACCCAAGGTCAAATTTCTACTCTCCTTTGTTAGATGGATAGATTCCGACCCAGAAAAAAGCCATTATTCCCACTTTAGCAGAAACATCGCCCATAGAATGTGAGGACTAAAGGACAACATAAGGGAAGAGAGAGTTACAAAAGTGCCGAAAGTAAACTGAACGTTCACTTACTACCCTCTTTCTGCAACGATCAACCAGAAAAATATTTGAACAAGGATTCAATATTGAATTTGTAGTTATTAAATAAATAAACGATAAAGAGATTTACTTTGCTTTATTTAATAGTATTAGCTACGGCCCCATACCAAATTTTAAAAATCACATTACAACTTAATGGTTTTCAAATATTCTATACTGTTTGAAATTAGTTCCAAGGAACACAACTTCCCTTTTCTGAAAATAAACACATTTCTTGTTTTTAATTTGTTATTAGTTTTATCAAATATCCAAAGTCGTGTTACTCGTTAATAAATGTTGTTTTTTTCATAGCAGGCCGCTTCGAACCTCTTCTAGTATAGTGTATATTTACGAGATCATTGCATTACCTTTTTTATGCGTGTGAACTGAGAAATCTGCAGCAAGAAACGAGTGTCTTAATATTATTGCCAACCACACGGTATGGTTTTGCGAGTGGGATGTCGACTGGAAGCTGGTCGTGTAAGATGAATGAAATAAGATCTACAAACAATTATTTACAGCCAACTGATATAATCTCTCTCTTCCTTGACAACATCTTTTTGAGGCGACATTATTCTCTTACTAATCTATAAAAAATGACATTATTTTTTGTCAACCTAAAAAAGGCGACATTATTCTCTTACTAATCTATCAAAAATGACATTATTTTTGGTCAACCTAAAAAGGGCGACATTATTCTCTTAATCTATCAAAAACGACATTATTTTTTGTCAACCTAAAAAGGCGACATTATTCTCTTACTAATCTATCAAAAATGACATTATTTTTTGTCAACCTAAAAAAGGCGACATTATTCTCTTACGAATCTATCAAAAATGATATTATTTCTTGTCAACCTAAAACCGGCGACATTATTCTCTTACTAATCTATCAAAAACGATATTATTTTTTGTCAACCTAAAAAAGGCGACATTATTCTCTTTCTAATTTATCAAAAACGATATTATTTCTTGTCAACCTAAAAAAGGCGACATTATTCTCTTACTAATCTATCAAAAACGACATTATTTTTTGTCAACCTAAAAAAGGCGACATTATTCTCTTACTAATCTATCAAAAATGACATTATTTTTTGTCAATTTAAAAAAGGGGACATTATTCTCTTTCTAATCTATCAAAAACGACATTATTTTTTGTCAACCTAAAAAAGGCGACATTATTCTCTTACGAATCTATCAAAAAATACATTATTTTTCGGCAACTTAAAAAAGGCGACATTATTCTCTTACTAATCTATCAAAAATGACATTATTTTTTGTAAACCTAAAAAAGGCGACATTATTCTCTTACTAATCTATCAAAAATGATATTATTTCTTGTCAACCTAAAACCGTGGACATTATTCTCTTACTAATCTATCAAAAACGATATTATTTTTTGTCAACCTAAAAAAGGCGACATTATTCTCTTACTTATCTATCAAAAACGACATTATTTTTTGTCAACCTAAAAAAGGCGACATTATTCTCTAACTAATCTATCAAAAACGACATTATTTTTTGTCAACCTAAAAAAGGCGTCATTATTCTCTAACTAATCTATCAAAAATGATATTATTTCTTGTCAACCTAAAAAAGGCGACATTATTCTCTTACTAATCTATCAAAAATGACATTATTTTTTGTCAACCTAAAAAAGGCGACATAATTCTCTTACTAATCTATCAAAAATGACGTTATTTTTTGTCAACCTAAAAAAGGCGACATTATTCTCTTACTTATCTATCAAAAACAACATTATTTTTTGTTAACTTAAAAAAGGCGACATTATTCTCTAACTAATCTATCAAAAATGACATTATTTTTTGTCAACCTAAAAAAGGCGACATTATTCTCTTACTAATCTATCAAAAATGACATTATTTTTTGTCAACCTAAAAAAGACGACATTATTCTCTTACTAAGGTATCAAAAATGACATTATTTTTTGTCAACCTAAAAAAGGCGACATTATTCTCTTACTAATCTATCAAAAATGACGTTATTTGATCACACAACCAAGGAAAACTCGACATGATTTTCTATCAACATAACAAAATGCGATATTATTTTTTACCAATCTATTAAAACCTGACAGTATCTTATTACCAACCTAAGAAAACCCAACATTACTTTTTATCAACCTAGGAAAACCGATAGGATTTTCTTACCAACCTAGTAAAACCCTGACATTATTTTAATCAACCTAAAAAATGCGGCATTACTTGCTTACTAACCTGAAAAAAACTTATGCTATTTTATTACAAACTTGAGAAATCCTGACATTATTTCATTGCCAACCAAGTAAAACCTTACATTATTTTATTACAAACCTTCGTACACTACCTCTCCAAAGGTCAAGGTAAAGGCTCGTAAGATCCCTCCTCTATTAATAAATTCGAATTGAGAATTTTAAAAATGGTACAATAGTATACTAGGCAGAATCCGAAACTCTACTGCTTCATGCTAATTACAACAGTGCAATAATCTAAAATGATATAGTTTCGCCTTACGAGAGACAAATGCATAATCTTCATTATAATTAGAAAAAATGTTACTGAATAAATGACTTTTTTTTATTGTTTCATAACAATTTAAAACAAAATGTTTTAGGTAAGCTTATATGCAGACAAAAAAGATTTGAGAAACACTGAACCCTGAGGTTAGGATCGATGAAGAGTAAGGGGATATTTTTTTTAGTTTATACTGTACACAATAAATCAAATTCTATAAAATACTTCAGGAGTTTCGTTTGTCGGTCTTGTCGGTCACATTAGAGTCTGATTTTGGTAAATACATGCGTTTTAGGAATAACTAACGGTGTCTTCTTTGACTCGACTCTCCGAAAATATCAAACCGCAATGTTTAATCTATCACGGTTGCAGTGGCAGTGTCTATTGAGATATCAAGTTGACTACACGTAATAATACTACTACTAATATAACCACCACAATTACTACTACTACTACTACTACTACTATCGCTATCACGCGTTGCTGCTGCTGCTACTCAAACAGGTGTTCTTTGCTGTTCGAAAATTGTCATAATGGTCGTGCAGAATGTGTTGACTGTGTAGGAGTAGCGATCGAAATAGCAGAATAAAAGAAGTTGCGGAAGATTTTGTGGTGGAGTGCGAGCGAGTGGGTGAATGGAGGTTTATTTAATTTTAATTCAATTTAATTGTGTGTTTCTTAATTGTATTTTTGAAAAGGGAAGCCAGTAAATCGTTAAGGGGTAAAAACTTTCGTCTACAGCAGCGTATTGATGGTGATTGAAGAATTTGACAAGAACGTTTCGAAGCTGTTCTATTTATGGAACTTGTCAGAAGGTAGAGAGTGGGGGAGGATGGGGAGTGGTGGAAGTAGACATTATGAAGAGAATGGGGTTAGGGTTAGTGTTAGGGTTAGAGTTAGGGGGTTTGGTTAGGGTTAGAGTTAGGGTAAGAGTTAGGGTTAGGGTTAGGGTTAGAGTTGATGGAATGTTTTTTAGAAAGAAATATGATTGTTGAAATAAAGAGAAAGAGATAAAACGAGATAAGGAGAATACTCAGGGTGAATGAAAAAAACGTATAAATAAGAGAAATGCGAAAACGAAAGAGGATAGAAAAGAAGAAATATGAACAGTTGTAATGGAACGAAATACAAAGTAAAGGCTTGCAAAAAAGACATGAAGAAATAACAAATTAAAGAAGGAAATAATACAAAAAAAGATAAGTAACAATGAAAATAAAATAAGAGAGAAAATTGAAGGACTAAAAAAAAAAGAGAAACAAAGAAAAATTAATGAGGGAAACGAACAGAAAGAATGAAAGAAACGATGAAGGAATATAAAGCCATGAAAAAAATGGAATGAAAGAAAAATGAAGGAATGAACAAAGAAAGGAAAAAAACAAAGAAAGAAAGAGAGAAACGACGAAAGAAAACAACGTGCGTATATAAATGGAAAAAATGAATCTATTTAATATAAAAAACATGAAAAGAAAGAATTCAGGAAGGTCAACATTAGAAAAAAAAAAGAACTTTGAAAAAAAACTAAAATTATCTGCCAATCGGGTTACTAATTTCAGCGTGCGAACATTTGCTACATTGTAAAAGTGTGATACGACTAAACAGCGTTTTGGGTGACTATGCTAAGCAATAATGGGTTAAACTCTCTTGTAAGGGAAATAACAGTTTCCACATAGCATGAAGCAGTAATCTTCTATATTGAATAGAGCGATCTAGGTAAACGGTAGCGCGTATGTAAACAAATAGATATAACTGCTATGACTTTTCTTACTGCAGATCATGACTTAAAGTTATTTGACGATCGGGTTTCGAATCTCAGTGTAAAAATAATTGCTTCGTCGACCCAAACTGAAGAAATCCCTCTTCCCTGAAGTAAGACCCTTCCTCTCATTGGTAGAAGTGATAGTAACTAATGTCGTCTGGAACTCTGCGTCCTTGTAGGGCCACTTATGACGGACAGGATTAGCACTAAGCGACAATCAGGCCGCAACCCCGCAAATCCAGAAGAAGTCCGCAACAGGATCGGTCACCCTTTGGTTGTCTTCGCCTGTGCGTAAAGGTGTCAACATTGCTTCTACTAAATACCTTTGTGCGTTCTCAATCTAACGTCCCCGTCCTCGCGTGTAATCGGTTTTGATGGTGTATAGGGTTAAAAAAAAACTGAAATCCTACAGGTTAACGAATAGCTGCGACCAACGCATAGGAGCTCATGTAGACCAGACACTACTGGGAAACGATCCTCATGAGGTGTATGTAGAAGTCCGACTCGTTTAACGAACAAACAATCAAACAAAACAAACCAACAAAAAGACAAACAAAAAAACTTGACAAATTGTTAAAAAATATATTAGTGTTTTCGGATAGTGTAGACTTAGTTTTTACGTATGTTGATATAAACAGTATCGCCGCGACAAGATGACATGTAAAATAAACTCAGGCCTAGTGTTGCCACATACACCAACAAAATTATGAAACATGACACCGAACAGATATAAAAGTCGAGGAACTTGGAAGAAAGATCTAACGTTATGTACCCAGGTCTTCCCTTGAGAGTCAACAAGTGTGGGACATTGGAATTCCACAAACGGTGGCCCCTTTTATTTCAGGTACTAGTAGATTACAGATCAAATACAGAGCATTAGGTATTATTAACAGAAACCGAAGATAAACCATAGGAAGTTATAAACCACGAAAGAAAATGGGCTTGTAATGGAAAGTATCTACAAAAGCAACTCCACAAAAAAAGGTCTACGTGATCCGCATGGGACACCTCGGCAGTTATATGCGCAAGGAAACAGCGGACGAAGCAATCATATTCTGTAGAGACCGTTGTTCTCGGAACTAATCGAAAAATGTTGAAATGTAAGTTAAACAAAACAGGAAATAACCCGTAATGGAAAGTCCTAAGTAGAAAAGGAATAAACCCGGAAACATTATCATTTAAACGCACTGATGAAGACACCATATATGTCAAAGTAAAATAAACAGTATTACCACTCCTTAGGAGGAAAGTTAAAAACATACGGAATTAATTAAGAGGTTCTTCTTGAATTCTACAGACTTAAAAGATTTAATGTATGCTGATGCCAAAGCTGTACTCGCGAATCTCGATATAGGAGAAAAAGCACAAAAAATATAGACCAAACAATCACTGATGGGAAAATAAACTAGAAATTGAAATCATTAAGCTTAAACAAGAAATTAACTCTATGAATAAGATAAAAGAGATCAGAAAACGATTGAAAAGATAACATATGCCTGGCAGAGGAGAATAAAGGCTACCCAAGAAACATGAAGAACTAAAGCAAATGATACTAGCGAATGCAAACAAGATACAAATACAAATCTGAGCAGTAAAAGCAAAGTAGGTATTTTGAACATATTGAATCCACTTTAAACAAAATATAAAATGTGGAATGACAAAAGCTAGAATAACACATTAACAATACTATGCTAGAAAGGTAATAAGACAACAACGAAAATTACCTCCTTCTAAACTTCTAACCACTAAACTACGAGACATTCGTTGTTGGCAAGTGAAATCCCAATGTTTTATATAAACATTGTAAGCTGTACATGCACAATGAGCTTTGCATAACGCTAATAGCTAGCGACAGCGCGAAACTTGAGAAATGGGAGCTTATATAGTTATCCACAGATAGACTGTATCGCTGTATCACATCTATTCAGTGTGACTAGATTAGTTCCCGTCCCAAACCAGGAATGAACCTACAACCATCTAGAAATCAAGAAAAATATCTTTAGGAATTCTTTTTTCAATGTTTAGATATTTTTTTAAATTTAATATTTTCTAGTAGATATCTTAAATAATTGATATACTTTCTCATTTGTTTCATATAACGTGACAATTATTTACACTTTATTACAATTTTGATTAGACTGTTATTTATCTAAAAACTACCATTATTACAGAAAATATTGATATTAATGGATTACCGTCCTTCGGGCATGAACTCAGCTAAAGACAATGTTTCCGAAAACGCTTTTTTTTAGATTGATATCTTTTCTTTCCCTTAGCCGAGGTAAACCATACACTTCTGAAACAGTGTTTAATAATTTTTATCATCTCCCAAAATGAAAATCTTGCTCCTTTATACGTAAGAAGATACTATGATAGTTACCAGATTTATAGGGAGCAATCTGGATAAAGAGTTGGGCACCAAGATGTTTGTTCACGTTACATTTTAATGTCTACATGCTCGTACAGTCGATGAAAAAAGATCAGGTAGGGAATTCCAATATATATATATATATATATATATATACAGGGTGGGCAAAAATAAGGGTCCTATTTTTTAAAATTCATAACTTTTTTATTTATTGATTTTTTTTTTTTTAGAATAAGTAAAGGACCCCTTCCGAAGCAAGCATGAGCCGTATTAGCCCTAATGGACGTACCCTCATTTAGAAAACATTATTTTTGCTTAAAAAACTCAAAACAGTGTAAAAAACAATACTTTAGTTTTTGTAAGTTTTAAGAAGTGTTTTTCAGCTAAAATTTGTTTTGTTTATTTCAAAAAATCTCGGAAGGGTCAGTCTACACACACATAAAGTTTGGTGAGTTTAAATTTTATTTTGTGGAAGTTATTCAAATTCAAGTTATTCAAATTTAAAGATAGGACCCTTATTTTGGCCCACCCTGTATATATATATATATATATATATATATATATATATATATATATATATATATATATATATATATATATATATATATATGCCCTCCTTTTTTATATAGAGATTATATATTACGTATTTTAATATCATGTATATATTTGTATATTTAAACTTATATACCCATAAGGTAAATTAATGTAATTTTTTATTGATTAGTTTTCGATTCCATATTTCAGATATATATACATATTTATCATGATTTTTTATAGAGTACAAAACTTTATTATTGCAAGCATGAAGGGAAGACGAATTATATCGTTCATGATTAAAAGTTAATCAAGAGAAAATAAAAAAAGTAAAAAAAATAAAAATAATGTCAGCCGACCGGTTTCGCTCTCTCTTAAAAAAGGCTGTATCGAGGAATTTAAAAAAAAAACGGGGGATTTAAAAAAAAACGGGGTGAAAAGAGAGAGAGACGTTTAAGACGAACGTGGATCGTCTCCAAGATTTTGAAATGGTATTACGAGTGAGCATGACTGAGAATGGTGAAGGAGTCCATGCTAACTTTCCTAGCGCACGGCGGGTTTTGAAGTAAATGGTCTGTAATGGAAGACCCCTATGTGTTGTTCTGAACGTCCGTTGATCGGAAGGGTCCATTCCTGATCCTACTTG
Organism: Sepiola atlantica; assembly: GCA_963556195.1. Lineage (NCBI taxonomy): Eukaryota > Metazoa > Mollusca > Cephalopoda > Sepiida > Sepiolidae > Sepiola > Sepiola atlantica. Next base: position 44,043,700 of record OY744539.1, read on the forward strand.
GAATGTGCTGTTGGACCCTACTATCCAATCTTAACGTCGTCCTACCCATGTAGTCAACACTGCAACTACATTTAAAATGATGAATAACATTATTTTTATGGTGGGGGGGGAACGTCTTTACGAAAGGACGCCAATAAAGGTTTTGTAGAAAACACAACACGCACATTCGAAGAAAAATAACAATTTTTAACTGCTGAGCTGATTTGCTTGGCGTTTTCTAACTTACTGTGCCTAACCAAGATAAACGAATGTAAATTGGACATTTAGTCACCGTATATGGTTTTATTTCGGAAAAAGTATTTATTTTCCTTTGGGTGACTGCCCTACTACCATCAAGAGGATAGCTGTTTTGGGACAAAGTATTAGTTATAGTTTTAATTTCTTCGTCCAATTTTGATTTTGAGCAAATCATAAGGGCTCTGTGTGTTAATGTCCAAATCAAGTTTACCTTCCGTTTTTTAGGACAAAATGAATCCCAGCGAGTATATAATCCTGTAAACGTAGGTTTACGGTTAATTGATGTAAGATAACTCGATAGAGTTTTTGTTACCAATAGGAAAGCTAAAGTGGAATTACGCTCTCCTTCATAGGTATGTTTTAATGACTTTTCAAAGTATCCTTCCACGCCGACCACGTGACACACAGCCATATTAACACTTTTCTCGCTTCGTCAAAACACCTAGACGGATTGTCTACTTGGTCACGAGAATGTCTCAACCAAAAGGAAAAAAGAAAAAAAAGAAAAAGAAGAAATATTCTTCTGAAGATGGTATATATACCGAAAGTACTCACGTTTATAAAAAAAAATGTTTTTAAGATGAATAAATAATTTATTTTTAAAAACAAATAATCTGCGTTGTGCAAGGTTTTCTAAATATTTTATTAAAAAAATATCTTCGTTAATATATATATATATATATATATATATATATATATATATATATATATATATATTATTACTATTATTATTATTATTATTATTAATATTTCATGCATACATTATATATCTAAGTATATTATATTATAGTATAGTATATTATATTATAGTGTGTTATATTTAATAATTGAATAATTTTCTTTTTTATTTTACTACGTTAATTTTATTTAGTGTATCTTTATGTATCTGATTTTATTTTTCAAATTAGGAAATTTTAATTTCATAGCGAAGAACGCAATCATTCCAAATTTGCATCCGGAAAACACTGACTGATGAACGGTGTACGCGTTGAATGTATTACCTGAACCGGGAAGATAACTATTACGTCATTGCAATGGCTAAGCGAAACATTAATGTAATATTACTATTCATAAAAAAGTTAGATATGTGAGTATGTTTGCATATGTGTATGTGCAAGATTAACCCGTAAACTAATCACCAAGTATTAATACTTCTGAAAAAAAGCGGCTGCTACAAATAATGTGGCGTAATGTGGGCTATATTTAATTTTCTTCATTTAATGCAAAAAGCCAAAAAGATTGGTAGCTTTTTGTGAACATTTAACAATTATTATTATACATAACTTAATAAATAATCCCTAAATTTAATTTCCTTTTGAGTGATTAAAATGGTTTTAGGATATATTATAAATCTACAACCTGCTTATTGAAAGTCAAATATTTCAGATTTACATTAACTTCGATCCATAATCATTAGATTATATTCCAATGTTGCTTGCACCGCAACTGATCTTTTTACTCAGAGTCCACTTTGAACCCCACAAAGCATTACTCCTAAACAGACAGAAAGTATGTAGAATTTGGTATACTCGGACTACTATTCTCATCTTGTGTGTTTTCATCACAACGTTTCTGCCGGTGTACTTTGTCGAACTCGGGAATTACTGAGTTTAACAAAGTATACCTGCAATTACCAATAAAAACAATGACATTAAAATACATTTAATATATATATATATATATATATATATATATATATATATATTAATTCAGATAAGGTAAGCATCCACGGGATAAAAATCCAAAATAAATTCAATAGGGCTTATGAAGAGTGGCTAATATCAAATGAAGCTTATATATATATGATTATTTTTATTTATACAGACATGTACATAATCTGCGACACTGGCATGTCGATGTTATCCGAATATACTAAATTCTACAAATTATCAACCTTCATCTAAAAATTTTCGAAACATAAGACAGAAAGCACACTTAAACATTTGATCATTCCTCCTTCAAAATACCACAAACACCTCATGTGAACCTGATCTCATTCTTGCTATAATAATAATAAATAACTGCTCTGCTGAGCTAGAGCCTATCCTTTCCAACCTCTATAACAATGCTCTGCCTAATATTCTACCCTGATATCTGGACAAATTGCCCCTGTCGTACCGGTGTTCAAAAACTCTGGTGAAACAACAGACCCGCAAAATGATCGCTCCGTAAGTCTTCTCCTGATCTACGCTAAAATCTTTGGATCATTAATCAATCAAGCGAATGCGAAACTTCTTTTCTCACCAGTCGTATGGATTTAGACAATCCCGTTGTACTGATGATATCTTAACGGTAATCTCTGAACGCATATACCCTACACAAGTTAAGGCAGGTAAGGCTAGGACGGTAGTGCTTGATATATCCAAAATCTTCGACAAGGTCTGACACAAAGGTCTTCTCATAAAAATGTATGTGTACGGTATTACTGGACGAATATTTAATATAATCAGATGCTTCTTTAGCTAAAAGAAAGATTAAGGTCGTATTTTACGGTCATACATATAAACACAATAATTGGACCTTTATTATACCTGATTTTTACATATCGAAGGTAAGGACTGGATTCTTAGAAGATGATCTCTGATTAGTAGTGGAATTATGCCAAGCATGCATGGTTATTTTCACTGTTTCTAAAAGAACGCTGGTATTCTTTTAACACGTGCAAGAAACCTTTCCGAACACCGATTACCATAGCTGATCGTACCCTCTCCGAGAAGTTAATATTGAAACTCCCCGGCTTCACATACAAAGATTACATGAATTGAATAAATACGTAGAATATACTGCCAAGTCTACTGCAAAGAAGGTAGCTTCCCTTTACCGGGCTAGAAAATTGGATGAACCTGCCAGTATCCTATGTCATTAGCTGGTGCAGTATAGCACCCATCGTTATGGTTTGGGTCAAATCTCGAGCGCTTTCGGACGTCCTGTCCATCTTCAGGAGGTTGATTTTAGCTAATATGGGTCTTTAATTTATTTATGTTTTATTGATTTACATATGTATAGATTTTTTTTTCCTTAAATGTTAATTGTTAAATACGAAAATGGCATTAATGCCGGTCGTAAATGCGATTTTGTTTATCGTGGGTTGCATACGATGGGTGCTATACTGCACCAGCTACTACCACACGATCGTAAAATCGCTCGAAGAGTCGAACGACTAACCAAGAAAATCTCAAAAAAGCAGAACTCCGTGGATTTTAATGAAGCCTGTCTTAATATATATATATATATATATATATATATATATATATATATATATATATATATGTATATTACTTTAATGTCCTGTTTCTTATATACTTTCATTGTTATTATCTTCTTTGAACTTACTGATGGAGTAATATTTTGTGGATTAATAGGATGTTTTGTCACCAATATTGATTAGATATATGTGTTTCTTTAAATAATACTGAAATTTGATGTTTTTTTCTTAAATGGCTTCTGTATGTGATGCTGGAAAGAGCATTGATGAAGCCTATTTGAAGTCATCAGAACAATAATACAAAAAAACATTTTCTTAATTGGATTAGAAACGCCGTACGCCAAATGATCGTTGTGTTAGCATAATTGGAACTGATACAAATAATGTTCTATTCATGTTTATGTCCACTTATAATATAGGTTTACGAAAATATATATTTGATGCTTTATATACCTTTATGTATTTTTATATATATTTTTTAATATATTTTCAAAGTTTAATTGTTATTACCTGCAGTAAAGTCATTGCGATAATGGTCCTCTGAGGAGGTGATTTTCTTTGAACACTCATGAGTTAAGGACCTTAAAGAACTTTGCCTGAACATTGAATTGTACTAAAATTGGATTCGCACCTTATTCTATTCTTTCACTTTATCTATTGCTATATATATATATATATATATATATATATATATATATATATATATATATATATATATATAAGTATTAAACAAAAAGTATATATATATATATATATATATATATATATATATATATATATATATATATATATATATATATTATGAGTGTACATAAACATAATTAGAACATTATTTTAGCCTGAAGATTCCCCCCGGGGATGAAACGCGGGAGCCTCTGTGTCGCTTAATTGCCAAAAAATATATTTTCATAGCTTACTATATATATATATATATATATATATATATATATATATGTATACATATATATATATATATATATATATATATATATATATATATATATATATATATATATATATATGTATACTTCAGAAGACTTATGATAAAAATAAAAGTTGTACAAATGCAATATTTATTAAAACATCAGAAGTTCAAAAGCAAATAGTCTCATTATCCTTAATCCGTGGATTTTCAAAGAAAAATTATTTTCATCAGAGAATAAAAATCGGTGATGCAACTATTATCGGTGATATCAAATTTTGAAAATTAGTACAAATATACAGCACTTCTTTTGCTAAAAGCATCCTAAAGTTAAAAAAATCACCGCTTACAAAATGCTGTTCCGTTAAATAAATTCATATATATATATATATATATATATATATATTTATATATATATATATATTGCATAATACGAAAGCTTTCGTGCGGTTCTTTTCCGTCTCGAATCTTTGTTCTTCCGTCGCATCTCCAATGTCCATCTTTTATTGAATTTCAAGACTCTGCACCAAACTGCACGTCTATTAACTTTGGCAAGCCTGTCCCAGCAGGAACGTCCGCTTCCTTGAATTAAGAAATTCAAAGTGTTGCATCACGTTTCGAAATGGCCAGTGACCGCGGTTGACAAGAGCTCTTAAAAAGCATTCCTTGATTGCTCAAACGCTTCGCGATTCTTAATCGCTTCCACGATCAGTCCGAACGCGTTTGTGTTACAAATCAATTTCCTTGACCAGCCTGAGTCAGATAGATTTAAAATCTGTAAAAGTGTGAAAGTAGATAGTTTACCCCCCCTTCTCTCTCTCTTTACTTTTCTAAATGATTATATATATATATATATATATATATATATATATATATACAATCTTTTCGATACACATTTATTTTGCTACAGATGGGCATAAATGTTTAAGCTGCGATCTTCTTCAAAGTCTAACTTCCTCAGGCTCTCAACAGAGAATATTCTGAAGGAATTGCCTTCAGAATCGTCTGTGTTGGTGGCCTAAGATAACTAGAAATGTTAAAGCCACGACTTTCTTCAAAGTCTAGCTTCCTAAGGCCAGCGACGTTTAATACTCTTAAGGAATGGCCGTCAGAATCTTAGCTTTCGGTTGCTTGAGGAAGCGTGACATGTTTAAGCTAAGACTTTTGCCTCAGGCCACCGACAGGGAATATTCTGATGGAATGGCTTTCAGAATCTTCTATGTCGGTGGGTTGAGGAAGCTAGACTTTTAAGAAAGCCGATGTTTAAACATGTATGCACATATGTAGCAAAAATATTTGCATAGAAAAGGAGTATACTTATATACAACTCTATTGCTAAATAAGCACTCTGTTAAAATACCCTGGTGTCATGGGGTTTACACCTATTAACTGACAATCCTATAACCACCATATATATATATATATATATATATATATATATATATATATATATATATATATATATATATATATGTGTGTGTGTGTGTGTATATATATATATATATATATATATATATATATATATATATAAATGTTCAAATTTCCAAAAAATATAATATTTCTGTTAGATGTATTTTACGCTCCGTTTCATTTGCCGTGAGCAAGCAACATTTTTTAATGTCAATATCGTCCCTGCAACACTACAAAATCATCAGAAATATTCATGAAAATGTAATGAAAATAACTACACTATACTGTGGTTAATTTTTGGGATAAACCAAATAATAAACTTAAAAATGAGCAAACTCACAGGTGGGGAAACTCACTAGTGCGCCATTTTCAATTTTTCAGTTCAAAACTAGTACATTCTAAACGTTGTGTACTCAATACAAAAATTATGATCATGTTTATTTCAGTATTATACAAATTTCAATATTTTGTTTCTCATCACTTTCGGTGCTGTAGTCTTCAGATATTTATTAAGAATCGTTTTATGTTGATGGTCTATTTTCTGTTGTTTTTGATTAACTTTTAACTGCCAGAATTATCAAAACATAATAAGTAGGGTTTAATGTAGCTGTTATATATGTTCAATGACTAGTTTCCATCGTTTAAGCTTACGTGCCCACGCGAAGTGAGTGATTTATTTTCCAATTAGAACCCTCGCGTGGGATCCAGACTCCAAACAACTTTTCCTTAACCTATAACGTCAAACGTCTTCATAACCTCTTGCTGTTGTTGATAGGGTTAATATATGAATACAACAGATTTAAAGAATGTAAATGAACTGTTTGTTATTTTACCCACAAGTTTACGAAAATTACCTAACCCTAACCCTAACCCTAACCCTAACCCTAACCCTAACCCTAACACTAACCCTAACCCTAACCCTAACACTAACCCTAACCTTAACCCAACAAACTTTTGCTAAATTGTTTTATTGCTTAAAATGTGGAAACAAAGATTCTAAAAATAAGAACTTTATTTAAATTTTTTGTAATTTTGGTTTTCAAGATGAGGATTGATTATGTGTATTAATATAACAAATGAAACTACGTAATACTTTTTTCCGTTTTTAAATATTCACGACAATTCACCAATAACAGCCATTGCCAAAATACACCTGAAGTTGGGCGAAAGTTATATCAGCCGAAAGGTTGTGAGATCGACACCCAAGATGAGAGCAATAGTCAAGAACTTTATTGTTAAGTATACGGTGAGCCGACGCTATGTTCAAAGGTTCAAGTATTGAACCACGGCCATAAGTGTCAGTAACACCTCGGCACCAGCAACAACAAAAAAGACTACGTAAAACCAACGAATTCTGAATTAATATCTAAAAATGAAGATATTGTTTGTTGAAAATTTGTATTAAAATATGTCATTAGAATTGAATTGTTTACGGCCCATATGGCTAAAAATAATTTCAAATATTTAAACAATGCTTCTTACAAGAACAACTTCTTTATCTTTCTTTGTATTTATCTCCATCCCACAGCGTGTAAATTTGACACAATGTCGGGAATGTGGGCTTGAAAAGACAGCGCCCTAGATGAAGAGCATTCTGGCCTACAAAAAATGCCTGGACAGTACAGTCGGTATTCCCAGGCCGTTATCAATAAACTAATCCTTTCTCAAAGGGTGAAAAAGTTACGCCTAGGATGGTGGACTTCCTCGAACTGCGCAGGACAATTCCCGGACCGGCGGAATAAAGGCCCGAAGGCCAAGACGGTTCCGGTTTACAGTGTTTAGTATCCACCGGAACAGATACTACACTTCTATCTAAGCCAAATCCAAGAGGGATATGCTTAGTATTTATTTGCCTCCGACAGCGGTAAGATTTGACATAATGTCGGGTAAGTTGGATTTGATAAGTCCGCGCTCTAGAAGAAGAAGGACGCTCTAACCGTCAAAAAACCTGGACAGCCTCGTCGGCATTCCCCAGTAGGGGCGCCTGGGGTTATTAGCAATAAAGTAACCCCTTCTTAAAGGGTGAGAAGGCAAAGCCTGGGAGGGTGGACCCTCTAGAACTGCACAGGACTGTAGCGCAGACCGGCGAAACTAAGGCCTGAAGGCAAAGACAATACCGGTCTACAGAGTGAGCATCCATCGGAACAGATACTACACTCTGATCTTAGCCAACAGTCCAAGGAAGAAGAGCTTCTTTATTTTTATATGTATCGTTATTAAATCTAAAGTTTATTGTCATTAATTATTAGACGGTCACTGTGTTATAAGGTATCGACGCTCACTGTCTATGACTTTACCTACGTTGGTATCCCTTTCTGTTCTGATTAGAAACTAATTATTTCACTAAATCATTTCAAATCCAATAGCAAGTCACATGATGAGAATTAACCAATCAAACGTCATTTGAATCTGGAATCACGTGATGTCACTCAGACGTACTAAGGTTTTACCCTTGAATACTATAACTGCGGGCTTACTATGTTACTAAATATCACATCACAACCGCAGAGATATTCATATTACTCACTTATCCCTCACACACTCTATACTATACGGATTCCTCACAGCATACGCGAACACATACTTTTTTAAAAAATTGGTCATCAATTCGTTCGAAGCAAACGTGTGTCAACCTAAGAAGAATCAGATTACTGATCTCTACGCAGTCAACACGTGGGAATTCAGATAGTATTATTGTCACATCTAGGCTGGTGCACAAACCACTAGTCTCTTCCTCTTGCACTGGGTGCAAATAAGTCTCTACGCTAATAGGAATCGCACTGTCTACCAAGCTCAAGTCCATGTAATATCGCTCCAGTGTTGCAGTAATTACACGAATATGCTCCGACGAAGTTACTGCACTTATTCCTTACTCAACGAAAATACACCTACCAAACACCGTTAGCATAAAAATCCCACCCCTTCATGTAGAGGAAAGTAGATACTGAAAGACTAATAACTTTCTTTTTAAAGTCCTTTCTTTTTTATTGTTTACCCAACTGCGTACAGAAATTAAAATGTAATGTAAACAAACATCTTGCTGCAAAACTCCTCGCTTAAAATGCCCCTTATGAATTACTCTTATTCGCAAGCGCCCTTGGTGACATCAAAACTCTGTTATAATTGAGACTGCTGATGATGTATTTACGTTTATTGAAATAGTTTGATGTCAAGAAAAAGAAAACGAATAAGAAGTAGAGGCAAATAGATGTGTAATAAGCTTCATGAATTACTGCAGAAGAACGTTGCAAACGGAAAGCGTTCTACGTACATATTTGTATAAATCAGATATGTGCATATATTTATAAATTTCTATGTATAGCATTCACTCAATACCTAACCCGATTATTATGTAATTCGGTACACAGCTGCAAGGCAAAATGGTGAGTAATTGAGGCTATATTTCGTTCCATAAAGTTTCAGGAAAAGGCGCCAAAAGAAGAGTGTAAGCCCTAAGTGAAAATTCAGATACCTCAGATTTTTGCGAACTTTAAGAAATACGTACTAACCATCAATAAATGAATATTCCCTAAAAGGGATTTCGTGGAGACAGCGTTAGAAATGTTCAAAACGAAGTAAATAGAATAGAAAGGTGTTTAGTTGGATCGTAAATTGGAAGCACTTATTCGGATGTAATTTTAAGAATTAGAACCATTTTAAAATACTTCCGTGGACCGAGAGTGAAACCCCTTTTCCATCTTTAAAACTTTCATTCACCGGAAATTTTATCAACGGACATTCACCAACTGGTCAGACTCCAGATTTTGTAATCTTTCTGGCACGCACACTCTTACTTTCCATTACTTTATATTTTTTTCAAATTTTGAATTTTGGCTATTCCACTGCTAACGTATCCATCTATAAAATTCCTCTGATGATAAAATTTTAATATTTGAAAATCCTCGTTTAATGAAAGAAAAATAGGCATATTTTTATCGAGTACACATTGCATTGAACAATCGAATATTAAATATATTTGTCATCCGTACATATTTATCTCTTTTCCTTTATTAATCTGTATATATATATATATATATATGGTAGGATCAAATATAAACCAAAGTAAAACTTTTAGTAGATGGAACCTATTGTGAAGAGGATTAGCTCAATATACGAGATAGAGCAATTGTAGAAATAGAAGAAAAAAGAGTGGTAAATATGCGACGATTGTCCAAATTTATTTCAAATTTCAATTGTTCAATGCAAGCTGTATTCAGTAATAAACTAGTGTTTATTATTCTTTCCTTAAGCCAAGGCTTTCTCTGCGTTATTTTAACAAAAATTCTTTTAAAAATAATTTTCATATTTTTCAAATATTTGAACTTTGGTTTTTTCGAAAGCCAACTTATCCCTCTGTATTTCTCCTCTGCTGATAAGATCTCGATCTTTGAAAAGCCCTGGCTTAAGGAAAGAATAATAAACACTAGTTTATTACTGAATACAGCTTGCATTGAACAATTTAAATTTGAAATAAATTTGGACAATCGTCGCATATTTACCACTCTTTTTTCTTCTATTTCTATATATATATATATTGTTTGTGTGTATTTAGGCAGCGTTTTTTCATTCATTAAAGAAAAAAGCAATCTTCTGTCTGGTTATGACTTTTTTGGCTTTTCAATTCTTCTAATGATTATTTTTTCGTGCTAAAATCAAACAAATTTTAAATTACAAACATATTTTATTCACTCGTCTTCTTAAAACAGTGTCGGCGTTCTTTTACGATGTATTTTAATATTTCTATCTTTTCACTAGTTTTTTAGCCCATTTTTGTCATCAAAATCTGAAGATGATTCGAGAGGGAATCGAAAATGTTTGTAACACATGTGGATCTTTCAGCAATTTGTTTGCGTTTAACACGAAAAAAATCATTTAAAACAATAAAAAGATAAAATGGTATAAACAGACAGAATAGTTCTGTTATTTTTAATAATGTTTGGATGAATATATATATATATATATATATATATATATATATATATATATATATATATATATATATATGATATAGAATGAAGTAATAAAATATGGTGTCAATCAAATTTTATTAGAAATCAAAGTTCAAGAAAAGTATCTTAAAGTCCTTAGCTCATGAGTTTTATAAGATAATTCTTCTTCAGAGAACCATTACCGCAGTTATACCACTACAGGTAATAAAATTAAACTTTGAAAATATATAAAAATATATCAACCCAAAAACATACTTATTTGTTAAATCTATACAATCCATCCAAGTCATACAATTTGAAAAACATAATCAGGATAGACATCGCTAGGGATGACTGAAGATTAAGGCAGGTGATGAGTACCAGTCCAAATACGAGAAATTGAAAGAGTTGACAAAGTTATCCAGTCGCGAAATGCGTCAACAATCGATGAAGTGAAAAGTATCCAATGTTTATGTTAATTATTACAACGATAAATAAATCAAATCAAATAATATATTAATGCTTTATCCAGTATATTGAGCTTCAGTTTTTATCCGGATGTTTCACTAATTATAAGATATTAGTTGACCCTTATATCTTTTGTTGGATTGCTTCATATATATATATATATATATATATATATATATATATATATATATATATATATATATATATATATATATATATATATATATACACAAAATACGTGAATGTTCAAATATGAGCTCATGCCTATATTATGACCCCTAAAACCCTTTAAAATGCATACGTATCACCTAAAAGATAAAAGTGGCATTCAACGACACATCACCTCATACAAAAAACGAATCAGCAGAACTAAGGAAAATACTAATAACTAACACCAAAATAATCCATGAAGAAACACAGACTTAAACTGCAACCTAGCATTTAATACTGGCACTAACGCTCTATCCGTACTAAATAATAAAGAAAAAAGAAAAAAGAAAAAGGGCTGACAGCCGAAGACTTACGATAAGACACAACCTCCTGATGACGATCGAAGGATCGAAAACGCTCGAGAGATGGCCGATACAACAACACTCAGAGCCACAATATTCAACTTAATATCGAAAAATCGAAAACTCGCTCGCCGCGTCGAGAAATTGAGAAGAAAAATTACAAAGCGAGAAAGTTCCATAGTCTTTAACGAGGCTTGCATTAGTAATAAATTGCTGCCTATATATATATAAATTCCCGAAACAGTTTTTTCATGGTAAACAACTGATGATCCCTTAAATAATGTTAGAAGCAAACTAATATAATAACTGAAAAAGTTAAATTTACTTACCTGAGTGATTTTCCAATGAACGACTTGGGACTTGAGTTTTTTTGGTTTTTTTTTAAATATAGTTTTAATGGTTGAGAAACTTCCAAGTTTTTATATATATATATATATGTGTGTGTGTATGTTTGTATATATATATATATATATATATATATATATATATATAACAAAGGGTGTGTGTTGGCTATTTTGGACAAAAGCTAACATGCATATGTCTATTAATTTAGCCAGGGTGCTTCGGGAAATGCATTGTCTGGGCGGATGCACATTAGAGCGAAAATAGGAATAATCTGTCGAGTATCAGGTTATGTAACTTAACTGAATATATACACTCAGGCCACTAAGTATCGGTAAGTATGGGTAAGTATGGTCGCTTTTACCCTTTACCTTTCCTGTGTCTGGGTAAATCTATGTTAAGTAGGCAACAGTCAGTGGAAGTGTATCTTTCATGTCGAATTGTTCGTAAGTATTGGTACATTAGTCAATTTTTTAAACAAAGTTGAATTAAAAAAGAATCTCTTGATGAAGTCATTAACTTATATATATATATATATATATATATATATATATATATATATATATATATATATATATATAGATTTAGATTTTTCACTTAGAAGATATTTTATTCAGTGAAGACCGGGGTTAGGCCAATAAAACTAAGCTCGATGATACACGATTACAGGGTACAGAGTATTTATATGTGTTTTTTTAAGTTTACCAAAATATTTCGTTCACGATATCATTCATCACCACAAAAGACTTTATTCCTTTCAAAGTGTATTTATTTATTCATCAGATTTATTAAAATTAAAGAGTGTTTTCCCTACACGTGTTTCTCTACGAAGCAGGTCCTTGCTTGGCAGATCATCAGGGGAATTATGTACATGGAACAAGAATTTCAACAACTGACAATACCCAATGTGGTGTTGCCCTAATTGAGGTCATTTAAGAAAAAAAACAGAAGAAAAAAAGGAAACGAGAAAAAACCTCTTGAAAAAGTGGCTCATAATATTTTTGCATTATGGTTGCTACTATGCAAACCAACAACAAATTAGTACCAATACAGTCCAGAGGAAACAGGAACAATGTGCGAGAATACACCTCCTCATCAGGCGGCACAACGATTAAGGCATCCCTCCCTAAACAAAAATAAAATGGTCAAACCACAATCCACAATTTAACGTTCCCAGCCACTGGTAGTGTGGTAATTCCGCATGTATTCCATCACAAAAAACACAGCATAACATCCGTTAGGAATGTATGTGGTCGTGCGAACCTTTTTTCTAGAGCTGACTTGCTTCCATTAGGGATATAAAAAACTCTTTAATTTTGATAAATCTGATAAATAACTAAATAAATAAACTTTGAAAGGAAAAAAGTATTTTGTGGTGATGAATGATTTCGTGAACGAAATGTTTTGGTAAACTTGAAAACACACACACACACATATATATATATATATAGAGAGAGAGAGAGACAGAGAGAGAGGGAGAGAGAGAGAGAAAGAGAAAGAGAAAGAGAGAGTGGGAGAGAGGGAGAGAGAGATATGCATATCGGTGTAATCAGTCAACGGAAAAATGTAAGCGCACAAGTGAGTGAAAAAATGATAAATAAAAAAACATATGCATACACATATATATATATATATATATATATATATATATATATATATATATATGACGTGCGTCTAGAGATTATATAAAAGTACTTTTAGGTATTTCTTCTATATAACACTGTTTACTGCATGACATCTAATGATGTAATATGTTTCTAGCATACGTTTGTTTTAATAGTAGAACAGTAACCCTTAATAGTTTATTCCAGAACGAAATTTAATACATTTTGATAATTATTGTATTTTCAATGTCCAGAAATTATTTGCAAGTGCTAAAAGTGAGCTTGATGACTTGCAAAATATATGAACAATTTATGAAAGGAACTACAGAACAAATCACAATTAGTAAATGAAAGGCTTCTCTTCAGATTTCAAAGAAGAATCAAGAAAATATGTCAGAATACCATTCAATCTAAATGAAAGGAGGCTGAAGCTGAATCCAGGGTTCTGATCTGAAGAGAAATTATTAAATATCCGCTGAGCAGCTGATCAGTCATATTTTGAGCCGCTATGGTTTCAGGAGAAATAAAATTCAAAACATTAAGAATCGAATCAAGAAACTCATATTAACAAAGAATCAGAAGGGAATCGAGTGCAGTGGGCTAAGAAATATATGAAAACTGATTTAAATAAAGTCTTATTCACAAACGAGTCCAGGTTCACCGTTGATGAGTCTAACAGATGGGCGAGAGGATGGGTCTGTAAGCAACATTATTAAATACAATGTTTAACGGCAAGTTACGGGTAGGACCATGATATGGACTGGTATTCTTGGCAATGAGCTTGTGGGTCGTTTGAAATCGAGACCAGGGTGACAATGAACTCTAAAAGTTACTGTGATTTTCTTCGAACGGTTGGATAACAAACTTTTTGACAAATGAGAATCGTTGATTCTTACGCACGAAGTCACACTTCCAGTTTACCAAAACATGGTTACACGATTGGGGATGTGTAGGGAGTCGCACATGAACTAGCCACCCAATAGCTGTGACGCAAATCCAATGTAGAACCTGCGGAATACAGTTAAGAAAGACATTTATTTAAATTGTAGACTCTACAATTTAAATAAATATCGTATCGAATCTGGACAGCAGTACAAATTGTTGCAGATTACTTATTAGTTGTTACGATTGCAAATCTAACATCAGCTGTCGATAACCGACTACTTAAAGCATCAGTGCAATAATGGTGCAACACTTTCTTTTCTGCTTCTGTTAATTTGCATTTTGTTTTCGTTCAATGTCAATTTGTTATATTCTTGTTGTATAACACTGTGAACTATGTTATTTATAATCTTGTATATTTATATATTCTTTCAAGATACAAATAACGTAAATATTATTGTACAAAACCTGTACTTGCAAATAAAATATTGCCAGTAAAATGTGTTTATTAAATCAATTACATAAAAAATGTTTACGTCCAATAATAGCAATGCCCAATTACTTTGTATGTAAGTAAACAATTTTATATCGAATAGATATAAACAGTTATAGAACTTGTTTAGAATGAGTTTACAAAGTACTTGATGTTTTATGATCTGCATATCATAGCTATAATCACTTTTTCTATCAAGACTTTTTAAACTCTTCCAATCTTCCTTTCTTTTGTCTTTGGAATAATATTTTTTCTATTTCAATTAAAAGTAACTACTACTCTGATGATTAGCAATGTTATATAAAGACAATATATTTCTCTTGACTTCGTTGTGAAACACACGTAAGATAGGGAAAAGTTATATTTAGAATAGAAAATTGTTCGTGAGATGAGGTATTCATCGAAATATGAAAAAGGAAATTAAGAAAGAATAAAAATAAGTGTTTGGAAATAATTGTTCCTATAATCACTGGAATGCAATTATAACGTATATATGCCAACACCTAAAAAAACATAATTGCACCCCCTCTCAATATAAAAACATCCGTGTTAACAATACCAAAATAATACACCATGATACCAATATCAAAAAATAAAAAATACTCGAAGCCCTCTATATAAAAACTAAACATCCCACAATTTATAATGTCAATTATGAAACTAGTCGCAACATTTTAAAGTGTCTAGCATAATAATTGTTGTGGGGTACAAATCACCCCTATTGAAGAACTAATTGAAAGCAACCATCTATAATAAATACCATGGTTGCAAAGACTCAAACAGAGCACACTCCTATCATGTGAGTGTCCACGTGTGGTATCTGTTCCGATGGATACTACACCCTATAGACCGGTGTTGTCTTGGCCTTCGGGGCATGATTCCGCCGGTCTATGGGTCTGTCCTGTGCAGTTCTAGGAGGTCCACCCTCCCAGGCTTTGCCTCTCCTCTTTGGGGAGGAGTAAGTTGATAGCTTACTGCCTGAGGCGCCCCTACCGGGGAATGCCGACGGGGCTGTCCAGGCAATTTTTAATGGCTAAAGCGCTCACGTTCTCGGGTGCTGGCTTTTCAAATCCCACTTTCCGACCTTGTGTCACATACTCCTATAGTGGGTAGGTGTTAAATATCGAGGACAGTCCTATTATGTGAGAGTCCACGTGTGGTATCTGTTCCGATAGATACTACACCCTATAGACCGGTGTTGTCTTGGCCTTCGGGGCATGATTCCGCCGGTCTATGGGTCTGTCCTGTACAGTTCTAGGAGGTCCACCCTCCCAGGCTTTGCCTCTCCTCTTTGGGGAGGAGTAAGTTGATAGCTTACTGCCTGAGGCGCCCCTACCGGGGAATGCCGACGGGGCTGTCCAGGCAATTTTTAATGGCTAAAGCGCTCACGTTCTCGGGCGCTGGCTTTTCAAATCCTACTTTCCGACCTTGTGTCACATACTCCTAACGTAGGTAGGTGTTAAATATCGAGGACATTCCTATTTTGTGAGTGTCCACGTGTGGTATCTGTTCCGATGGATACTACACCCTATAGACCGGTGTTGTCTTGGCCTTCGGGGCATGATTCCGCCGGTCTATGGGTCTGTCCTGTACAGTTCTAGGAGGTCCACCCTCCCAGGCTTTGCCTCTCCTCTTTGGGGAGGAGTAAGTTGATAGCTTACTGCCTGAGGCGCCCCTACCGGGGAATGCCGACGGGGCTGTCCAGGCAATTTTTAATGGCTAAAGCGCTCACGTTCTCGGGCGCTGGCTTTTCAAATCCCACTTTCCGACCTTGTGTCACATACTCCTATAGTGGGTAGGTGTTAAATATCGAGGACATTCCTATCATGTGAGTGTCCACGTGTGGTATCTGTTCCGATGGATACTACACCCTATAGACCGGTGTTGTCTTGGCCTTCGGGGCATGATTCCGCCGGTCTATGGGTCTGTCCTGTGCAGTTCTAGGAGGTCCACCCTCCCAGGCTTTGCCTCTCCTCTTTGGGGAGGAGTAAGTTGATAGCTTACTGCCTGAGGCGCCCCTACCGGGGAATGCCGACGGGGCTGTCCAGGCAATTTTTAATGGCTAAAGCGCTCACGTTCTCGGGCGCTGGCTTTTCAAATCCCACTTTCCGACCTTGTGTCACATACTCCTATAGTGGGTAGGTGTTAAATATCGAGGACATTCCTATCATGTGAGTCTCCACGTGTGGTATCTGTTCTGATGGATACTACACCCTATAGACAGGTGTTGTCTTGGCCTTCGAGGCATGATTCCGCCGGTCTATGGGTCTGTCCTGTGCAGTTCTAGGAGGTCCACCCTCCCAGGCTTTGCCTCTCCTCTTTGGGGAGGAGTAAGTTGATAGCTTACTGCCTGAGGCGCCCCTACCGGGGAATGCCGACGGGGCTGTCCAGGCAATTTTTAATGGCTAAAGCGCTCACGTTCTCGGGCGCTGGCTTTTCAAATCCTACTTTCCGACCTTGTGTCACATACTCCTAACGTAGGTAGGTGTTAAATATCGAGGACATTCCTATTTTGTGAGTGTCCACGTGTGGTATCTGTTCCGATGGATACTACACCCTATAGACCGGTGTTCTCTTGGCCTTCGGGGCATGATTCTGCCGGTCTATGGGTCTGTCCTGTGCAGTTCTAGGAGGTCCACCCTCCCAGGCTTTGCCTCTCCTCTTTGGGGAGGAGTAAGTTGAATATCGAAGACATTCCTATCATGTGAGTGTCCACGTGTGGTATCTGTTCCGATGGATACTACACCCTATAGACCGGTGTTGTCTTGGCCTTCGGGGCATGATTCCGCCGGTCTATGGGTCTGTCCTGTGCAGTTCTAGGAGGTCCACCCTCCCAGGCTTTGCCTCTCCTCTTTGGGGAGGAGTAAGTTGATAGCTTACTGCCTGAGGCGCCCCTACCGGGGAATGCCGACGGGGCTGTCCAGGCAATTTTTAATGGCTAAAGCGCTCACGTTCTCGGGCGCTGGCTTTTCAAATCCCACTTTCCGACCTTGTGTCACATACTCCTATAGTGGGTAGGTGTTAAATATCGAGGACAGTCCTATTATGTGAGAGTCCACGTGTGGTATCTGTTCCGATGGATACTACACCCTATAGACCGGTGTTGTCTTGGCCTTCGGGGCATGATTCCGCCGGTCTATGGGTCTGTCCTGTACAGTTCTAGGAGGTCCACCCTCCCAGGCTTTGCCTCTCCTCTTTGGGGAGGAGTAAGTTGATAGCTTACTGCCTGAGGCGCCCCTACCGGGGAATGCCGACGGGGCTGTCCAGGCAATTTTTAATGGCTAAAGCGCTCACGTTCTCGGGCGCTGGCTTTTCCAATCCCACTTTCCGACCTTGTGTCACATACTCCTATAGTGGGTAGGTGTTAAATATCGAGGACATTCCTATTCATGTTTTACCGCATGGTAGGAATCCGGTCATCTCCTACCACATTTAGTGGCGTTACTGTATTTCTATGAATAAATACATTGTATATTTTAATCTGTCACAATTTGTGGTATTTATCTTTGTGACCCCTAGCACGGGTCTACAACAATAATTAACATAACCAAATTCTTAGGAATTAGGTAGTTATGCGTTTGAATTGTACGCACTTTATTTAACGTCATCAATTTCTTAACGGTTTAAACAGTCAAACTTTAAATCTCTCGTATGTGTAGAACGCCATCACGCTCTCATGTACATTTCAACTTTACAGACGCGTTTTCAAATATAAACTACTTGCCTTTATAATTCAAAAATGAGCACAACAGTAAAGACACTAAAACTAATACCGCCTGAAGATGATTTGACGATTCAAATCGAAAGTACTTGCAAAAAAGAAAAAAGAATGGAACAAGAAAGCCATGGATCATATTTATATCAATTTGACCGAAACATTAGATGGGCAATTCGGAAAATTGAAAAAATTAAAAAAAAAGTCGCATCAAACAAAACCACTCCGTGTTATTTAATAATGTTCGCCTAAATATATGTATATATATATATATATATATATATATATATATATATATATATATATATATATATATATATATATATAAGTATCATTTCACTTTTAAGATAAATATCGTTGAATATGACGGACAACTTGTGTCTGGATATCTTTATAAATATCCTTTCAGTTAGCTTAATCAGTGTCTTTATTTCGGATGGCAATTGACCAATGAAACTCCCATAATTGTTGGTTCCTCAAGTACTTTCGAGCTCATCCGGGTAAATCTGCAAGGAAATCAAGGATATATATATATATATATATATATATATATATATATATATATATATATATAGTTCGTATAAAGATTAAATGCAAATAATAAAACATCAATTATTTTAAATTATATATAGAGAAACATAACAAGTTAGTTGGAATGTACTCAACCGTAGGTTCTACAAGAGTTAATATAAATAATTTTATTTAAATAAAATACGTTACATTTACTGTTGGGATGCTTGGATTTAAGAAATTTGGTCATCTTCGATTTAGAATAGCATCCGGCTTGTCATGGCAGAACGATGCGTTTAACCCGCTATCAAAGCTAAGTTTCCGAAACTGAACACTTTAAGAAACAATAAGTAGCAGACATTTTTGGCACAAAACACGGGATATATTCTACGGGAAAGCTTCGTTTTTACATGTTCCAATTACGTTGTTGTTTCGGATTTTCTGTATCACGATGCATTCAGTTTTTAAAAAAAAGATATTTCACCCCAAACAAAGCACGGCGCCAATGTAGACGTAAGGGGCTACTGAGAATAAGGGAGTAGGTTTAGGGTGTCATCCTAAGTTGGGAGCTGTGCAGTGAGATGTCTGTTTACATCAGTTAAAAATTTCTGCATGTTGGTAACGTCAGGAAAACAGGGCGCAGGGAGGGAGTTTCAGAAGTCGGCAGCACGAGGAAAGAAGCTGCTGGAGTAGACTGCTCTCCAGCATCTGAGGACCTCCATAGTAAATGGATGGGACCTAGCTGCTTGTCGGGTTGTTCTAGTGTATTTGCGTTTAGGGGGCACTAGAGCAGCAAGTTCATCGGATCACAATCCATTGAAGTATTTGTAAAATAAGCACAAGGATGGCTATGACTTCAATGTATTTGTTTTAATTCATGTTATCTGTGAAGGTTAGGCCGAGTACTTTGAATGTTGATCCTTCAGGAAGAATGTTATTTGCCATGGTAATTGGTAGTTGAAGAGGTTTCTTGTAGTTATTGAAGGAAAGGAGCTTTGTCTTTGCGGCAGTAAAAGTTACCAACCATTTATGACCCCAATTAACTACAGCCTTGAGGTCACTTTCTAAGGATTTAGCCATTAGCCATTGCATTTATGTCATGTTGCTGAGATGAACGGCCATCGAGGGCAACCTGGATCTTTCTTTTGGTTAGGAAGAATCTACTTATATTAAATATTCGTCCAGTAATACCATATGAGCGTATTTTCAGGGGAACCCCTTTATGCCATACCTTGTCAAAGGCCTTGGATATATCAAGCGCCACTGGCCTAGCTTCATCTGCCTTGTCCAGTGTATGATATATGTGTTCAGAGATGACTGTTAAGATGTCTGCAGTAGATCGTGCTTGTCTAAATCCATACTGGCGGTCAGAAAAAAGTTTAGCATAAACTAGGTGCCGGACTATCGCTAGATTTGTTAAGGATTCAAAGATTTTAGCAAAGATCAGGAGTAGGCTTATTAGGTGATGGTTCTGAAGATCTGTTTTATCCCCAGAACTTTGAAGACTGGTACCAAAGAGGCAATTTCCCAGCTATCAGGGAAGCAAGATTCAGCAAGGCATTTGTTGTAGAATTTGGAGATGACAGGGACCAGTTATGCAGAGCATTTCTTTATTACTACTACCGGAATAAGATCAGGCCCACATGCTTTGGGGTGTCAAGGTTTTTATGATGACCTTGACCTGGGATGGGGGGGGGTGATCAGGTTTTCAAGTGTTGCTTCAGTCTGCAATGGGAATTTAGGTAGGGGTGGTTTGCCGAGTGCAAAGTGGAGTTTATGGCGAACCGCTGGGCAAGTAGTTCAGCCTTATCAGCTGCCGTGCAAACGATATAATTGTGGTTTAATAGCTGGGGAATCGTTAATTGACCATTGTACATCACACTATTATAGATTCTCCAGAAATCCCGAGTGCCTAGTTTATGTGACTGAATACGTTTTTTGGTTATCTTTTAATACGTTCTCTTTGCTTCACCTATTACTGCCCTACAATTATTTCCTGATTCTATAAATCTATTTCTATTTGCAGTTTAGCGGACGGACTTCCGGAATGTTTGTTGCCTCTCAGAAATGGCAGCTGCACATTTCGAGGTGAACCATTGAGGATAGTCGGGTTTGCTGAAGAATTTTCGCATGGGGACATAGGCTTCAATGCCTGCTTTCACATATTCAGTTAACTCATTTGCACACTGATCAGCACGGAGTGAGAAGGTTTCAGTCCAGGGGGCATCGCTTATGTGATCTATGGTGGACTCAAAATCAGCCTGCTCGTACTATCTCGTTGCTTTGAACAACGGCTCATCAACTTTTGAACAAGTTTCTAGGGTGATAGCAATCATAACCACGACACGATCAGCGTTTCCGAGCGGACTATAGGCTTCAGTCACGCAAGCCTCGGACAGTAGGGGCAGAAACAGGAAGGCTTGCTGGTCTACGCGATGAAGGAGGGGGTCGGGAAAGCGACAGCATATGAGAGAGTGTGAGCTAAGGAGAAATTATACGTAGAGTTACCGGCTGTGTCAGTAAGGCTGGAGAATCCCAGCCAGTCACAGTGGTGGGAATTAAAATACCCAAATGCATGTATCTGGGCATTCGAGTCGGGTGAGAGTGCTCTATCTATGATTTCAGAAACAGTGGTTAGCAGCGTACAGTCCTGAGTAATAGGTGAACGGTATAAGAAATATAAGTAACTAACGCTGTGGTGTCAAGTTATCTAAAGCAGATGTAGGCTTGGTCATCTGATTCTAACCTATGTTCTCTAGTCAGGGGGAAGGTGTTCCGGACATAAACTTCTAGCCCGTGCATGTGTTTGTCAGAGTTATTACGGTAGAGGGGGGGGGGGGTAGTCAGTCATACCAAAGTGGTGAGCGGAGGTTGAGGATTGAAGGTCTGTTTCACTGAGTGCTAGGATATCCGGGGAATTTGTCAGAACAAAAGTTCCTACGTCGTGAATGTTGATTCTAAGTCCTCGTATATTAGTGAATGCTAGCCTAAAAGGCAAAAGCAAAGATGTTTTGTGTTGGATGTCTGGTTTAGGTTTTATTTTTTTAATTTTGCAATGTCATGTGTGTTTTTGATAGAGTGGGATGAGCAAAGTGGGTTTATGTCTGGTGTCAATAAGCTCACACAACCAGTCCATTAGTCGTGACCTGGTCCATGGGGGTTGTTGTCTTGGGAAAGCCCACCGGGATAACTGTAGGGTCCCTTTCCATGCGCAACATGGCACGTACATCTACCCACGGTATTATACAACTGATAATGGAGCAGCCGTATTTAGCGCTACCTAAGAGGTTGGCTTCTGTCCTGTTAGTCGCAAACAGCAGCCAGAGAAGCTGTCTAATCTGTACCCTCAACCTGTTGGAACAAGAGCGACCCAGACTGGTCATGTAAAACTTAGTGACGAAAAACCTTTCCCCAAGTTGTCCAGATAGAGAGAAAGCGAGACGACATTCATTGTCCTAGTCAGTAAACAAGGCTCAATCCTGAGTGCCTTTGCGGTGTAGCAGCGCTGGTACCTCTGTGTCTGGCTAATAAACAGAGAAGAGTTGCATATGCCATGCGATAGGTAGAGCCCATCTACCCCTTAAGCAATCATAGGTTTGCAAACCGGATATTTTGTTCGAAATTCCGGCCCTTGTGAGGTTGTAGATCAATACTGATGAGGCGTGAGTAGTTAGTAGCAAGTTTTTCTTCTCTTAGTTCGAAGGTCTACGGGGCATACACTCCGAGAGGGGATTGCTTTCGCTCGTGTACTAGTCAGGTATTTCTGTGCCCCGCAAGTATGATAAAAAAGACAAACTCATAGGTTTATATATATATATATATATATATATATATATATATATATATATATATATAAATATATATATATATATATATATATATATATATATATATATAAAAGAAAGAATCACCGGTTGATATGTTGGTAGCATAGAAGATGAAAAAGCATAATGATACTTATAAACAAATCACCGATACATATACAAAAATATAACGAAACATTTTCCAAAATTATCCCTTTTCAAAATTAACAAATAATTAAAATTAAATTTATTTATCAAAGGCATGAAGAATAAATGATACTTATAAATATATATATATATATATATATATATATATATATATATATATATATATAATTACCTAAAGCAAGAAAGGATTTGTCTCATACTTTGAAACTTAGACCTTACAATACACTAGTAGCTCAAGAAACTATATATGCTTCTGGAGCATTAAAAGACGGAGATGAACGTAAGTAGTCTGTATTTAAGAATGTCTCTCCTGGAACCATTGTTCGCAAGCCCGTTTAGATCACAATCCAAATTGAACAAATTCTTGGATTTCGAAATGGCATGCAAGATTACATCATCAAGGCTAGTAACAATAGAAGAATAAACTGGTTTGGCCATGTCGCCTATAAACGTCTTCAAAGCAATGTATACCGAGCATGCAAAGAAGAATATCGCAGTAAATGACATTGTAGAATGCCTCTTACGGTTGGATTGATCAGATTTGCTAACAGTCGACAGATTGACCAGACACCGAAAGAAAAGGGAAAACCTAATACAAAAAGTCGATCTCAACGTTTCGCCATACTGCTCCGAAGGGCTTTATCAAGAGTGAGATTGAAAATGAAGTAAAAACAAAAAGCTCTGTAGATCTTATTGCTTTCTTTTTGCAACTTTTTCCAGTTCACTCTGGATAAAGCCCTCGCAACTGTTGGGCGAAACGTTACATTTGATTCTCGACCTTTTGATCTTCCGTTTTTCCATATACGGCATAATAATGTTGACCCACCGGTTCCTGTTTGATCACCGTAGCTAAGCGACGTTGAGCCTGTCCACTATTAAAATAGGTGACTATTTGGGAATACCATGTGATGTATCTGGCCTTGAGAGAGCACCGCATTCTATCATGCGAAGTTATGGAATATCATCACAATTATCACTTTTCCCTTTTTATTTCATACCGTCGCTTTTATTTTATATATATATATACTGCATATCTGTGATACAACGAAACATCTGTCTATGGGTAACTATATATATATATATATATATATATATATATATATATATATATATATATATATATATATATATATATATATATATATATATATATGCGTATGTGTGCGTGTGTGGGTGTGCTTATATAATAGAAAGACTGTTACAGTTGTTCGATAATGATTATGTGACCTTTAAATTTAAACTGACAATGGTAAGCTTAGTCAAAACTCACCGACTTACATCCATGCTTGATATATATATATATATATATATATATATATATATATCGTACATGTATTGTATTAGTTTCTGTAAATGTAAATCCGTAGAAACTCAAGTGTTTATAAAAAGTGTTCAATAACAAGTAGAGCTGTTTATAAGTATAAATTTTTATTCATATAAACATTATTGGTTACATATGTGCATACATGTTTCGGTTGCACTTTTCCCAGAAAGTCAACCTCATCAGACCAAGAATTTTCGAGAAATTTCTTGGTCTGATGAGGTTGACTTTCTGGGAAAAG
Source organism: Sepiola atlantica (assembly GCA_963556195.1). Classification (NCBI taxonomy): domain Eukaryota; kingdom Metazoa; phylum Mollusca; class Cephalopoda; order Sepiida; family Sepiolidae; genus Sepiola; species Sepiola atlantica. The sequence goes on from OY744539.1 coordinate 44,068,461, forward strand.
TGCAACCGAAACATGTATGACCATATGTAACCAATAATGTTTGTATAATTAAAAATTCATACTTATATATATATAATTTTTTATATTTGTTTTATCTGCATACGTAAGCGTTTCATCCTGACGGGAATCTTCCGTGTAGAGAAAAAATATTCACACCGGTCGCCGAACTCAAACTCTGGAACCCAATTTCTATTTCACAGTCAAATTCCCACGTCTAATCCCACACGGCCGTTGTCAACAACCCGTAAATCAGCGAGAGATTGATCATATTTAAATACAGCTGTCGTAAAGTGTTCTACCATTGAAAGAAGTATTTCACTAGAGACACGACGGCGGCTGTGTAAATACTTCTCACCACAGAGCCCAGCCTAGATTTGCAAGCGACAAATAATGTTTATTTTATTTTTCATTTTATTCGACTATTGTCTATGTGTACTTATGTGTGTGAATATATGAAAAAAATATTATGTAATATATATATATATATATATATATATATACATATATATATATATATATATAAATATAATATAATGTGTTATATATATATATATATATTATAAATATTTTTTATCTAAATATATATATATATATACGTTTCATTCTTATGGAAATCGTCAGGAAAGAGAATTATTCACACCGGCTGCCGGAACACAAGTTTTAAACTTACATTCCAACGTATTTACCCAC
>OY744539.1:44071650-44121650 GCA_963556195.1 Sepiola atlantica
CTCGAGGATAAGGGTTATTGAGTTTGACAGTAGACGGTGAAACAACGATGAAATAAGTAATGATGGCTGTAACTGGTCAGACATTTTCTATTTAAAAAGGAGGACTCAAGAAGAATTTGTTTACATTGAACTTGAAAACTGCAATGTTATAGTCAGCCGGGAAACAGCCCCGTTGTACTGTGTTCCACAAACCAGTTGTTCGTGGAAAGTAACTTGGCTCATGGAACTTCCGCTTAATTCTAGGTATACAGAGGAAGAAAATGAATTTAGTGACAATGGTTGTAGCTAAACGAGTTTGTCTTGTGAATGTTTTATAGGGGTACTATGAATTGAAGCTTCATCGAGCACCTGCCATGAAAATAATCATAATAATAACGATAAAGCAGAGAAAGACTGGCAACGTCTCTTCTGTGAGAAAGAGGATCATGGATTGAGAAGAGGACATCGGCCATTAAATTTTGGGGTCAGTTTTCTAGTCTGTCAAGGCAGGAAAGGAATTTGAATATTTCGCAGACACATGTTAAGTCTTCCTAGAAAAAATACCCATGTTACACTGAATTAAAAGTACATATCAGAACGAGACTCAAAGATGTCGATGAGAGAAAGAAACAGAGACGGACAGAGTGTGAGAAAGATACAAAGAGAGAAAGAGAGAAAGAGAGGGTGAGAGAGAAATAGGGAATTAGCATAAAAAGAAGAGAGAAGTGCTTACAGGAAAAGCGAGAGATTGAATCAGTGATACGGGGACAATGTGTGGAGGTGGATGCTGCAGAAGCGTGTTTATAAATCTCGCGCCGTTCATGTCGGAGCGAACCTGCGTTCTTATTCCGATGCCATGGAGCTTGCGAACATGCGCAATGGGTGAACACCAATAGCAACAACAACGGCAACGAGACAAATAAACCAGTGCTGTACGCAAAGCAACACCACGTCATAGGCACACAGCTACACACATACACGCACACACACACGATAACGCGCACTAATATAACCACTGATGCACAAAAATACACATACATGAAACATTGGGGAGTTTGAATTACCTACTAAATACAATCCTCGAGTGTCTTTGGTCTCTCTGTACAAGGGTTTGTCAGGACAACCTGACATGAGAATACTTCACCCTACAAGTAAACCCTGACTAAATATTCTAAATAACATAGTATTTGAAGCCCAAAATATGATCCCCTCGACGTGGCTTTACACTGGCTCATACGAGGAATAGTGCACCTTTTCCTTGTGATGTTACCTCAAGTAACAGAACATAGCTGGATACTCCACCAGACTAAATGAATCATTGTCCTGATATACGGTAAGACCAAGAGATCACAAGAGATCACAAGAGATATATACTATACCATAGCTAACTGGTGAACTGAGGAAAGGAAAATTAATGTTCTTCACTTATTTACTAACTCAACGTTTGACAGGTAAAAGAGAACTTTAATGGAATATTCGAATGTCTATGTATCTCACATAGAGATCAAGTGTTAGCCCCAGAAAGAGACCCTTCGACTGAAGTAAAATGAAACAAAAAAAAAACATACATATACACGGACATACATGAACAATGGTAGATGGGTACACAACAGGATTTACGACTCAAGGGTACCGGCAATTAATACTTATTTATTATTCGTTAAGAAAGGTGTACATTTTGAAACACATTTGCATAAACATGAAGAAGTCTGATCACGCATCACACACACACGCGCATACATACACACACACGCGCATTCACACGTATCTACATATATAAACAAAGAACATGAATATCTACTAGACACTTACCTCGAGTGTCTAAGATGTCTCTGTGCCGGGGTTTGTCAGGACAACCTGACACGAAGATACTTCACCCTACAAGTAAACCCTGACCAAATATTCAAAATAACATAGTATCTGAAGTCTAAACAAGATTACCTCGACACAGCTATACACTGGCCCTACGATGAATGGTGCATCTCAAGTAACAGCACTGGATACTCCACCAGACTAGATGAATTCTTGTCTTGGAATCAAGTAAGACCAAGAGACCAAAAAAGGTTATACTGTTATAGTATAGTATAGTTAACTGGTCAATTTCGGAGAGGAAAATGAATGTTCTTAACTAGGTTAAGATTACCACTCTCATTACCGCAAGGAAATAACTATCTCAGATGGTCACAAGGCGCGAACCCGGTTCACAGAGATACCTTGAATCTGTAAGCGTTCAGTTTAGTCACATAAGGTCACGAGAGATTGTCACACGGTAATGAAGAAATGAAGTTATATTTATACTGAAAGCGGCGAGTATGAATAGCAAGACATACGATAGGATTCAACGGCAGAGCTGGAGTCTTGCACTGGGGCTTCAGGTGAATGTCTATTTTTTAATCTTTCCAACAGTGTTCTTACTTTAACTTTACTTATAAAAGCTTCTAATAATATTAAATTATATTTTTAATATTTTACCTACGTACGACGTCGTTTCAATCTTGTGACTCTCATCATATATATATATATATATATATATATATATATATATATATATATATATATATATATATATATATATATATATAGTTTTGAAAGGTTTTTTATAGTTTATAGTTATACATATATTTCGCTAATAATATTAGCGAAATATATGTATAACTATAAACTATTAAAAAAATGACAGTTTATAGAAGAAAAATTTTTTTTAAAAATCGTTCGATTTTGTCTTTTCTTTTAAATAAAATAAATATTGCATCTATTACCAGCTTTGATGCTAGTTAATTTACCACACTTCTTTTTTACTATATATATATATATATATATATATATATATATATATATATATATATATATATGCAATTAAATTATTTAGTCAGCTTTCTTCCTTTATTGTTAGTGAATGAACGGGCAGAAATGCAACTATATATATATATATATATATATATATATATATATATATATATATATATATATATGTCTTAGATAAGACGTGTGGTCGAACGTGATCGTGAATAGCGCGTTAGTTTGTGTTTGTTTTTGTCGTTGCACTCTTTGGTTGCTTTTATGTTTTGTTTTCTATTTCCCCTCGCCGTGTCAAAATTGTTATTGACAGCGTGATCTTTTCTCTGACCACTTTCGAAGTGCGATCACGGTCGATTCTTCGAGTTGAATCAACACCACTCGCATCATTATCCCTGTCATTAGCAGGCGGGTTTCAAAGTCATCAGAGGTTGAATGGAGAGAGAGAGAGAGGGGGAAGAGACATAGATAGATAGATAGATAGATAGATAGATAGATAGATAGATAGATAGATAGAGAGAGAGAGAGAGAGAGAGAGAGAGAGAGAGATAGAGACAGACAGACAGACAGACAGACAGACAGACAGACAGACAGACAGCATGAAAGGAAGATTGTGACCACGTTTTAAGGGTGACATTCGTCGACATAACCATCGCGATCACGCGTACTATCTAGAAAGGTACGATTCATCATACTCCCCCATTTGCTTGCCTCCCTACGCAGGCAGAGTTAGACACAAGGTGGATTTATATTATGGGCAATTTGAACTCCCTCAAAAAGGGCACTCTGGACTGAGACAAAAATTGAAATTGACTTAGTCTAAAAGGATGTCTCCTCCACTGACCGAGGCTAAAACAGATACAATGTAGAGTGAGAACATTCTTAGTCAAAAGGCAATTCATAATAGTCATTCTTTTCTCTCACAATATTTCTTTCATTCTTTCTTTCTCTTTCTTTCTCTCTCTATTTATATATCTATCTATCTGTCGTTCTTTCTCTCCTTCTCTTTCTTTTTCTATTTTTCATCCCTCTCTCTCTCTTTCTCCCCCCTATCTCTCTCTTTATATATATATATATATATATATATCGTTCTTTCTCTATCCCTCTCCCCCCCCTCTCTCTCTATTTGTCTATATATTGATCACGTCAATAACGTTCCTCGTCGTCGTCATCTTTATTTATTTATCCCCAAGAGGACAAAGTTAGACGCAAAGTCGTGTTTTATGTGGAGTATATCTAGCCCATCAGGGAGATGGTCTCCAAAGACTTATGGACAGGTTTGCTGATGCTTGCAGCCTGTTCGGCCTCACCATCAGCCAGAAGAAACCCCAAGTTATGGGACAAGCAACCGCCTGCTTACTCACCATTTCAATACAAGGTACACCACTGGAGGTCGTTCACCAGTTCCAGTACCTACGCTGCACTGCTTCATACAACCTCTCATTGGACGTAAAGCTTAACAAAAGAATTGATAAGGCATCTACAACCCTCTCTAAACTAATTAAAAGAGTCTGGGAAAACAGCAACCTTACCACTTCTACCAAGAGGGCCGTCTACAGAGCTTGCGTTCTCAGTGTCCTACTGTATGGAAGTTAGTCTTGGACATCAAAGTGTGGTATCTGTTCCGATGGATGCTGAACCCCATAGACTGGTGTTGTCTTGACCTTCGGGCCTTGATTTACGCCGGTCTATGGAGTTCTAGGAGGTCCACCCTCCCAGGCTTTGCCTCCCCTCTTTGGGGAAGAGTAAGTGTATTGCTTACTTCCTGAGGCGGCCCTACCGGGGGATTCCGACGAGGCTGCCCAGGCAATTTTTAAACCCCACTTTCCCGACCCGACCTTGGGTCACATCTTACTAGTGGGAGTAAGATAAAACTGGCCTTGTGCCTAACTCTTGGAGAGGAGTAAATCAATACTCAACACAGGATAGGAAACTCCAGGTCTTCCATATGAAGTGCCTACGTAGGATACTTGGTATCACATGGCAGGACAGAGTGAGCAACAATGATGTTTTGCAAAGAGCAGGCATTCCATCCATCAACTCCCTACTGCGTGAGCGACGTCTTCGCTAGATGGGCCATGTGCGCAGGATGGATGATGGGCGCATTCCTAAAAACCTTTTCTACGGCGAACTTACCTCAGGCTCAAGAAAAAGGGGTCGTCCCCATCTCCGCTTCAAGGATGTCTGCAAGCAAGATATGAAGGCTTGCTCAATTGACATTAATACATGTGAAGCCTCTGCAGCTGACAGGCCTTCCTGGAGGAAACAGATACGCCAGGGAATGTTCATTTTTGGAAAGACCCTCCACTATGAAAACGCTGCGGAGAGAGCTAGGAGAAGAGCGAGCCTACAGGCAGACCAGTAGTAAACCATGCACATCAATAATTGGTCTGTAGAGTCACACAAAAAGATGCACACAAACAACATCCCAATACAGCGCTGATCCATAGTCGTTGCGACTGACGGATGTCAATACAATACATATCTAGCCCATCAAAAAGAACACTCTGCAGGTTACAAATATAAAAATTACCCCAGTCAAGAAGGAGTTCTTCTCCTCTGACTTCGGACTTCGGACAGAAGAGATTTTACTTTTATTCCGAGCCTAAAGGCGAAGAAACTACTACTACTACTACTACTACTACTACTACTGCTACTACTACTACTACTATTAATATTATTGTTATTATTATTATTATTATTGTTATTGTTATTGTGATTATTATTATTATTATTATTATTATTGTTATTATTATTATTACTATTATTATTATTATTATTGTTATTATTATTATTATTACTATTATTATTATTATTATTATTACTATTATTATTATTATTGTTGTTATTATTATTATTATTATTATTATTACTATTATTATTATTATTATTGTTATTATTATTATTGTTATTATTATTATTATTATTGTTATTATTATTATTATTGTTATTATTATTATTATTATTGTTATTATTATTATTATTGTTATTATTTACTCACTAGGAGTTATCACACTGGTCATCGTCAGTGGTCACCCACTGCCAACAACCTGTGGTATTCCCTGGGGTCTGAGTGACAACAAGTCTCCTCAGACTTCCAGTATGCTCCACCTCTTTTCGTTCATCACCGCTGATGACCTTGCGGTTTCGCAACAGCCACCTACCATCGATTTCCCGCTGATAAGGGCCATTGGTCCCCTGTGGGGCCCGAGTGGCAACAAGCCTCCCCAAGGTCCCAGAGCTGTCCGCGCTCTTCCAGTGGAGGTCTGGTTTGTGCTTTCCCTCCTCGATCCTCTGTCCATAATTTTCGTGGCGTTAGCCTATGCTTGCGCCTATCTCGTGCGGTTGTATTTTCCCCGGTTCTGTTGTTTTGTGCTTCTATGTGTTTGTTCTCCATTCGTTGCTTATATGGGTTGGTTTCCGCATTCGAGGACATTTCTCAGGATTGTAGCTGTTTTGATCATTACTGTCCTTTGTATGGTCTCAGTTATCCCTTTGATTCCTATTTCTCCTAGTCTTTTCTCCATGTTTTTGGGGACTGTTCCTAGTGCTCCTATGATTATTGGTGTTATACTGACTTTCTTCATGTTCCATATTCCTTTCAATTCTCTGGCAAGTTCAGTATATTTGCTTCTTTTTTCCGTCTCTTTGATCTTCACTCTGTGGCTGCTGGAACGGCAAAGTCCACGATTTTGCAGGATGTTTCTTTCTTGTTGATTATTATCATATCTGGTCTCCTTGCTGTTATGGGTTTGTCTGTTTGTACATTCATATCCCATATGATTTGGTGTTTTTCGTTTTCTAGTAAAGTTTCTGGTTTGTGTTTGTACCGTTTTTTTGCATATTCGAAATTCAGTTGTTTGCACATTTCCCGGTGTACTTCTTTCCCCACGTTGTCATGTCTGTTCTTGTATTCCCTTTGTGCTAGCTTGCTGCATTCACTTATTATATGATTTATCGTTTCGTCTCTTTGTCCACACAATCGGCATTTGCTGTTTTCCTGGGTTTTATCTATCTTTGCTTTAATAAAGTTTGTCCTAATCGCATTGTTCTGTGCGGCCGTCAGCAGAGATTCCGTTTCTCTGTTCAAGTGTCCTTTTCTTAGCCATGCCCAGCTGTTTTCATTGGCTTCATCGCTTGTGAGTCTTATAAAGCGTCCATGTAGTTGTTTTTCTTCCCACTTTTCCTTTCTTGTCTTTTTGTTTCTGGGTTCAGTGCTTCCGGAGTTGTTTGTTGGGCTCGTGCCTCTTGCTGTGGTGATCAGTCTTTCCGTGTTCTGGGTTACATATTTTTCCAGCTCTTTTTTGGTGTCTTCCACACAGTCTTCTATACTTACCAGTCATCTACCTCCTTCATTTCTTTTCATGTAGAGTCTGTCCGTATCGTCTTTTGGGTGCAATGCATTGTGCATAGTCATTAGTTTTCTAGTCCTTTGGTCAAGGTGCCTGAGTTCTTCTTTGGTCCAGCCTATGAATGGTCCAGAGTATCTTATTAGTGATACAGTCCATGTGTTTATTATCCCTTTTACTAGGTTTTTGCTATATAGTTTAGTTTCTAAGAGCTTCCTTGTTCTTCGTAGATATTCTTTTCCAATCTTCTCTTTCATTTCTGTATATTTGATTGTGTCTGCTTCCAGAACTCCCAGATATTTATAACTATCTTGTTCTCCTAGCGCCCTCATCTCCTCTTGCTTGGGGAGTTTTATACCTTCTGTCGTCTCCAGTTTTCCTCTTTTATCTCTAGCAGTGCACATTTTTCTATTCCAAACTCCATTTGGATATCCTGGCTGAATATCCTGGTTGTGTTTATCAGCTTTTCCAGTTCTTTTTTGTTTTTTGCAAACAGTTTAAGGTTATCTATGTACATCAGGTGGTTTATTCTTTGTTCTGTATCCGTAAACCTGTATCCGGCATCACACTTTCTGAGTATGTAGTTGAGTGGCATCATGGCTATTATGAACAATAGTGGTGATAGAGAGTCTCCTTGAAAGATGCCTTTCTGTATTTTTATATCAGACAGGTATTTTCCTCCGGCTGTCAGTTTTAGTCTCCATGTTTCCATTGCTTTCTGAATGAGATTAATAATCCTGTCTGGTATCTTGTATATCTTTAAGCATTCACTTTTCCATGTTTGGGGGATTCTGTCATAGGCTTTCTTGTAGTCAATCCATGCCATGGTTATGTTCTTTTGTCTGCTCTTCACCTCCTTCAGGGGCTTTTATTGTTATTATTATTATTATTATCATTATTATTATTATTATTATTATTATTATTATTATTATTATTATTATTATTATTATTATTATTGTTATTGTTATTGTTATTGTTATTATTATTATTATTAGTAGTAGTAGTATTATTATTATTATTATTATTATTATTGTTATTGTTATTGTTATTGTTATTGTTATTGTTATTATTGTTATTGTTATTGTTATTGTTATTGTTATTGTTATTGTTATTATTATTATTGTTGTTGTTATTATTATTATTATTATTATTATTGTTATTACTATTATTATTATTATCATTATTATTATTGTCATTATTATTATTGTTATTATTATTATTATTATGGTTATTATTATTATTGTTATTATTATTGTTATTTTTATTATTATTATTATTATTATTATTATTATTGTTATTATTATTATTGTTATTATTATTATTATTATTATTGTTATTATTATTATTATTATTATTATTATTATTGTTGTTATTATTATTATTATTATTATTATTATTATTATTATTATTTATTTATTTATTATTATTAGAAATTCTCACACAAGGAATTACTAGGGATCGTAAACTGGAAAAAATGATGGTGTTCTCTGGAGTCTGGACGACAACAAGTCTCTTCAAATTTCGAACACTCCACATTTTTATCGCCGTTGCAAATCGCATTGTGTTCTCGCAATCACCGTCCATCATTTCAGTTCTCTGTGATAGTGTTATATTATGACGGACCCTGTATTTTAAACGGGTAGATTAACTAGTATCAAATAGCTAATTTTGTTATCGAAAAATAGGTTTTGTTTCTGGACTCAGAAATGAGTCAGAGAAGTGTTTGATCCAGGAGTAGTCATAATAAATTTAGACCTGACGTGACCTTGAGTCAGAGATCAGAGTGAGACGTTTTTGTCCCCATATTGTGCGTGGGAACGATGATTACGTCACCACAGAAAACAATAACTTAGTTTTTAGAATCAGTCTGGGCCTAGAGGCGATACCGCTCAGACCGGCTGCGAGCATGTAGCCGGTAAAAAGGCAAGGCCCCGCTGTGGGGGGCAGAAGATATCCCAGAAAGGAAAGAAAATAGCCCGAGTATGAGAGAGTCGAAGCCGGAATCCCCCTGACAGCAACCGAACCAAGAAGTAAGAAAATTGTGCGAGAATAAATAAATTTGTGTGAAATATCCCTTCAAGAAAATTCGTGTCTCGTGTGTTCATTTTGTCTGAGACAGACTTCTTCCTTCGATCAGGACGACACAGCCAGCGAAGACTAGACGAATCACAGGCCAAGGAAGAGAACAGAAGTTAAGGTAAACTTTGAGATTTATTTGAGATTTATTTGAGAACTGTTTAGAGACTTTAAGATTCGTGGTTTTAAAGAGGCTGTAATTGAAAAAGGCCTGAGATGCCGTGAAAAGATTCTTGTAATTTTGAGAGGTCGTTATTTGAAAAAGGCCTGAGATGCCGTAAATTGATACGTGAAGATTTAAGACTGTGGTTACGAAAGTATAGAGAAAAAGTGATATACAGTTCGAATTTTATAGAGTAAAATGACTATGAAAATGATATAGATTAAATTGTATCATCAGAAGTATTAAGAAAAAAGATTGAAATCACTATTAATCCTCTCGTGAACATTTCGCGTTATTTTCGGCCGGAGAGGACGTGATAGCGAACTGTTGAGGTGGCTTTGGAGAGCTGCCTCAGTCGGAGGGATTTCTGCCTGTGGTGATAAATAAGTTCTCTCCCCCCCCTTGCTATGCAACAATGGTTAATTTGGTAGCCGTGACCTGCCGTTTCCAACATGAAACGGTTCGATATCGATCTGGTGCTGTCATGAAGTACGAACACATCGTGTGGTCCAAGTAATAGAAAAGGGAAGAAAAAAGAAAAAAAAAGAGCGAGACACGAGGGGAGAATTGTTGAGATACACAAAAGAGAGACAAATTTAGTTAATTATTAAAAGACACAGAAAAAAAAAGAAAAGAAAAAAGAAAAGAAAAAAGACACATTTTGTTAAAAAAAGAAAAAAAAGAACGCACGCACACACAATTATTAGATTACGCAGAAAGAGAAAAAAACACATTTTGTTAATTGTTAAGATTCACAAAAAAAAAGAAAAAAAAAAGAAAGACACATTTTGTTAAAAAAAGAAAAAAAGAACGCACGCACACAGACACACGCGCAAAAACAATTGTTAAGACTTTGTAGGAAAAGTACATTCTAGTTAGAAAGAAAAGGACGAGTTGCCGTAATTATGTTTTTTTTGTGTTGTGTTTTAAGAATTTGTTGCTGTAATTTTTTTTCTGGTTTGTGTTGGTGGGGGACAAAGGTGAAAGCAATAACGGGCGAAAAAAAAAAGAAAAAAAAAAACGAGGGAGGTATGCGTGTTAAAAAGTGAGAGAAAGAGTGGAAGAATGGAAATGTTAAAAAGGGTGGATGTGCTGAAATGACATGTGCACGCGAGGACGGAATATGCGTATTTAGAAAAAAGAAAGAAAGAATGTATTAGAAAGAGAGAGACAGAGACAGAAAGAGTATAGAAAGAGAGGGATTGATGTGCCACCCTGTGGCCGAGGTCTTTTGTTTTTTGGAATGTGTGTGCGTCTTAAAAAGAGAGAGAGAGAGAGAGAGAAGAATTGAAATGTTAAAAGAGATTGTTTAAAAAAAATGTGCGCGCGAGGTCAGAATATGCTTGTTAGAAGGGAAGGGAGAAGCGAGAGCGATTGACAGAGAGAGAGAGAGAGAGGGAGAGAGGGCGCCCGTGGGCCTTGAAAACTGTTGGAAAGTGTTGCAGGAAAGTGGCGACGACAGCGGCGGGTGATCTGATGGTGTCCGGGTTGGAGCTTGGCGACATGTCGGCCCGTTATGGTGTCGGGCGCTGTTCTCTTTTCCCTTTGTCTTTTGAATTGTATTGTATTGTATTGTGGAGATATGTTCTCCATTGGTTCTGTCGGTTTCGGTTTGATTTTTTTTGTTGTTGTTGGGTGGAATGAATTTTTTTTTTTTTTTTTGATGTATTTTGATGTGTTTGTTACATGGAATATTCCGGGTTACTAATGCTTGAGTGAATGATATTTTACTACTTAGAGGATGGTGAAATTTAAAAATGTAATTGAAAAAAAAAAAACAGTTCTTAAATTGAATGTTACGTGGGTCAGCCGGGCGAATTGAGTTGATTAGGTTCGGGCAGCTGGCGGCAGCTAGAGTTGGTTTGGGTCGGATCGCGGAAACCCTTGGACTGGGTTGATTTTATCGGGAAGAATCCCCGTGTACAGAGTATGTACAGGCTTGGAAAGTCAATGAGGGATTCCCGGCGTTTGCTCGTATGCTCTCTTTTATAGAGTACCCATGGGTTAGTGGCGAGGCCTGTGGTAAAGCCTGCATACGTTAAAATTGCGAACGGGAGAATGACGGTGATATGGTCATTCTGTGGGACCACGAGAAAAGGACGGTGGTCAGTTATTGAGATTGTTGTTTTTGTGACCCAGGTGTGCCCAACTGCGCCGATAGAGTGTGTGAAAGTTGTGTAAAATGTTAAGCTTTGAAATTGTGGTCCCATTTTTTTTTGTGGATTTTGGATGTTTGCCGACGAGTGTGCTGCGAAGATACCCCACCCCCTTACCGCATAGATAGGAACACGGGAAGGGAACGCATAGAATTGGTGTCTGCTCAACACCAGTGGGGATGGAGTTAAGCTGGGGTGTGGTGTGACTCGGGTGCGCGCGTCGGGGCGGATAGAACCATGGGGATCGATTTTTTTTAAAAAAGAGGTACCGGGTGTTAATTGGATTTAATTATAAGATTATAGGTTGGGCCTAGTTTTTGGTCATTCGGCGTGTTCCGGGAGCAGAGATGATTCGATGTGACATTTCGCTCAATACCGTATCGACTAGATAGATACATGGGATGGGGTCCTCCACGTTTAATGAAAAGGGCTGGGAGCTAGGGACATGGGTGATTGTTCGCGGACGTTTGCGCCGGGGCACTGGAGTGTTCGAAGTATATGGTCCAGATTAGACAGTGGTAGGAAAACGGTACCTCTTGTAATTTTGAGAGGCTGACCATTTAAGTTTACAGGTTAAGGAAAGGGGTTTCTGTTTTTGTGCCCTCATATCGCGGCAATACGCCCGATCAGCAATCGGCCGTGTACCGATGATTAGATGAATATGTGCGTGTGTATTTAAAAAAAAAAAAAAGTGTTGGTGATGGATTTGGATATTTGTGTAAATTTCTTCAGGGAAGAAATTTTGAAAGATAAGGTGGAGAGGAGTGTTATATTATGACGGACCCTGTATTTTAAACGGGTAGATTAACTAGTATCAAATAGCTAATTTTGTTATCGAAAAATAGGTTTTGTTTCTGGACTCAGAAATGAGTCAGAGAAGTGTTTGATCCAGGAGTAGTCATAATAAATTTAGACCTGACGTGACCTTGAGTCAGAGATCAGAGTGAGACGTTTTTGTCCCCATATTGTGCGTGGGAACGATGATTACGTCACCACAGAAAACAATAACTTAGTTTTTAGAATCAGTCTGGGCCTAGAGGCGATACCGCTCAGACCGGCTGCGAGCATGTAGCCGGTAAAAAGGCAAGGCCCCGCTGTGGGGGGCAGAAGATATCCCAGAAAGGAAAGAAAATAGCCCGAGTATGAGAGAGTCGAAGCCGGAATCCCCCTGACAGCAACCGAACCAAGAAGTAAGAAAATTGTGCGAGAATAAATAAATTTGTGTGAAATATCCCTTCAAGAAAATTCGTTTCTCGTGTGTTCATTTTGTCTGAGACAGACTTCTTCCTTCGATCAGGACGACACAGCCAGCGAAGACTAGACGAATCACAGGCCAAGGAAGAGAACAGAAGTTAAGGTAAACTTTGAGATTTATTTGAGATTTATTTGAGAACTGTTTAGAGACTTTAAGATTCGTGGTTTTAAAGAGGCTGTAATTGAAAAAGGCCTGAGATGCCGTGAAAAGATTCTTGTAATTTTGAGAGGTCGTTATTTGAAAAAGGCCTGAGATGCCGTAAATTGATACGTGAAGATTTAAGACTGTGGTTACGAAAGTATAGAGAAAAAGTGATATACAGTTCGAATTTTATAGAGTAAAATAACTATGAAAATGATATAGATTAAATTGTATCATCAGAAGTATTAAGAAAAAAGATTGAAATCACTATTAATCCTCTCGTGAACATTTCGCGTTATTTTCGGCCGGAGAGGACGTGATAGCGAACTGTTGAGGTGGCTTTGGAGAGCTGCCTCAGTCGGAGGGATTTCTGCCTGTGGTGATAAATAAGTTCTCTCCCCCCCCCCCTTGCTATGCAACAATAGCAGTTGTTGTGTTTAAATCATCATATAGCATACATAGCCATTTTCACTAGCATCAACTGATGTTCGTGCTACCGGGTTTTCTGGGAGACATAGCAGATTATTAGATTTCTCTTACAAACTTACCCTATCAGTTTAAAACACCTTGCATCCGCATGGTGTTATTTTTATGATTTTAATTAATTTTAATTGCTGCAAAGTTATTCTATGTTTACTAACATGTGGTTGGTCGGTGTCACCTAGCTTTGTTGATTGACTGGCTTCTGCAATCGAGGATTTTTCCTTACTATTTCAGCTGTTTCCGTCAGTGCAGTTGTTTGTGCCAATCCTCCTGTTAATTACAACTCCTCATTTTTTTTAACTATTCCTAGTACTCATGCAATTATTAGTATGACAGTAGTGTTGGCAGTGTTCCATATTTCCTTAAGTTCTCTGGAAAACTCCATGGATTTGCTTAATTCTTCTGTCTCTTTCAGCTTCACTCTCTGATCGGTCGTGATTGGAAAGTGTATTATATTGCAGTTCTTGTTTGGTATTTCTGTTTTCATCTTCTTCTTATCCGTTTCCTGATGCCTTTTATTTCCCGCGGTCGCTCATTTTTTGCATCGTTTAGCATTTTATTTTCGACACATACGACCAAAAATCAAAGCACGTATCCCAAAATAAATACGCGTTCTTTCACGTTTGCTCGCGATAGAGTGTCTCGCTTGATGGATGGAAAAGTGGCAAGAAAACGCCAAACAATATCGAACAATGTACAAACGTGAGGAATAAGCAAAGCAATGTGTTTTTTTTACAAATAATAATATTGCATTATGTATATGTATGTGTGTATGTATATGTGGGTGTATGTGTATATGTATGTGTGTATGTATGTGTGTATATGTATGCCTGTATGTATGTGTGTATATGTGTGTATGTATTTTTTTGACAAATAATAATATTGCTCATCGAGTAATTGTAAGATGTGTATATGTATATGTGTACGTATATGTGTGTGTATGTGTATATGTATGTGTAGGTGTATGGGTGTATATGTATGTATGTATGTATGTATGTGTGTACGTGTGTGTATGTATTTTTTGACAAATGATAATATTGCTAGTCGAGTACTTGTAGGCTGAGTGTACGTATATGTGTACGTATGTGGGTGTGTGGATATGTATGTATGTATGTACGTGTGTGTATGTATTTTTGACAAATAACAATATTGCTCGTCGAGTACTTGTAAGATTTGTATATGTATGTGTGTAGGTATATGTGTATGTGGGTATGTATGTGCATATATATATATATATGTATGTGTGTATATATGTATGTATGTATGTATGTGTGTACGTGTGTGTATGTATTTTTTTACAAATAATAATATTGCTTGACGAGTACTTGTAGAATGTATATATATATATATATATATATATATGTGTGTGTACGTATATATGCAAGTATGTGTGTATGTGTGTATGTGTATATGTATGTGTGTATGTATGTGTGTATATGTATGTATGTGTTTACGTATGTGTATGTATTTTTGGGGGCAAATAATAATATTGTTCGCCGAGAAGTGGTATAGAGTGTATATGTATGTGTGTACGTATATGTGTATGTATGTGTATGTGTATATGTATGTGTATGTATATGTGTATATGTCTGTATGCACATGTGTGTGTACTTTTTTGACAAATTATAATATTGCTCCCTGAGTATTTGTAGGATGTGTGTACGTATATGTGCATGTATGTGGGTATTTGTATATGTGGGTGTGTATGTATGTGTGTATATGTATGTATGCTTGTATGTGTGTACGTGTGTGTATGTATTATGTGTATATGTATGTGTGCGTGTGTGTTAGACAGATCCAAATATGATTTTCCCGGGCATTCCAATTTGATGCCCATGTAATCGCCCTTCTAATTGTTACATTTTACTGTCCGTTCGTAGTCTGTCACGCCTAAGTTTGAAATACTATTTTCAGCGAAAACCGCGCAGATTGAATGGGCTCATCTTCACCTAGCTGCGTCCATTTATCTCAAACAGAGTTTCGGTCAACCACCATAAAGAAAGAAAGTTATCTCTGGGAGGATGGTAGAATGCCCACAGAGAAAAGGAGAGATGGCAGAAGAGAGAGAGAGAGAGGGAGAGAGAGAGAGAGAGAGAGAACTAGACATTGAGAAGGAGCGAGAGAGAGATGGAGCTGTTTAGTGCTCCTATGTGTTATATACACGGCCCAGCATCTTCTTTGGCCACGTTCGATCTACGAGAGAGATGGCGATGATGAGTATTAGAAACGCGGCAAAAACAAGATGACTATTTCTTCTTCCATAAAATAATTGTCATCGCCAGCTTAATAGTCTTTAAATAAATATTCTTTAAATAAATATTCTTTAAATAAATATTCTTTAAATAAATAAAATAAATATGTCTCTTCTTTATTTATTCATGTAAAATCGTAGCAATTTAATTATTTTAAAATAATAAATAGTCTATTTTTCTTACTGTAAAATAATTGTCAACAGAAAGTAATAATCCGTGGGAGGATAGTATGATGACTATAGAGAAAAGGAGAGATAGCGAGTGAGTCAGAGACACGAAGAGAGAGAGGGAGGGAGAGAGAGAGAGAGAGAGAGAGAGAGGGGGAGAAGGCGCGAGTGTTAAAGAGAAGAAGCACGTACGCGCGGGAGATGTTATCTTCTTTTTAATACTCCTAGGCGTTATATACGGGTCCCAGCATCATCTGTAGCAACGTTCGATCTACTAGAAAAGCGATGATGTTAGATATGATGATTACAAACGTGGTGGTTAGAAACCGTGTTGAGTGTTAATCTGGAGGAGAGCAAGGCGCGGTGGGGCTCGTCATGATTTCAAGGTGTCGATGACGGAGAGCAAACATGCTGCGTTTCTGTATAATCATTTCTTTTGTTACTGTTTCATCGTATTATCTCGATCTCTTTATTTGCCTTTCACTTTTGCTAGATCTACTGTCACCATGTCAATGGGGATAAAATAATTATTAATTAACAATAATTAAAATATAAATCCGGTCTCAATGACAGCGAGCAAGGACGTTTCCGTTCTTGTCAGCTTTCAATTTCTTTTCATAAGTTTAATCATTTTCTCTCTTTTGTCTTCGTTTCCGCAGGATCTGTTACCGCAATGTCAACATCATCAACAACATCAACATCGTCATCAACAACATCAACATCATCAGCTACAACAACATCAACATCAACAACACATCAACATCATCAGCAACAACAGCAGCTACAACGACATCAACATCAACAACAACATCAACATCATCATCAACAACATAAACATCATCAGCTACAACAACATCAACAACAACAACATCAAAAACAACAACATCAACATCAACATCAACATCGTCAGCAACAACAGCAGCAACAACAACAACAACAAAAGCATAAAAACCAAACCATCTACGTCAACAACAACACTAGTATTATTCATATCAATAATGATAATGCAACGGAAGGCAAATAACTACCCAATTGTATAAAAAAAAACACCAGTAATGAAATGTGTAATACAGAAACGCGATGTTTAAAACACACGTTCCCCGATTTATAAGTAAGTTTTACACACGAACTATCACACGACGGTTGCCAATAAACCCACTGAAAGTAATACTACGGGACGCCAACCCGGTTTCACCATTTTTTTTTCATTTTAAAATATGTTACTGACATGATTGACATTAATCCTACCCTTAACCCTAATCCTAACCTTAACCCTAACCCACTGAAAATAATACTACATGACTCCAACCCGGTTTCACCAATCTCTTTTTATTTTAAAATATGTTACTGACTTGATTGACCCTAACCCTAACCCTAACCCTATCCCTAACCCTAACCCTAACTTTAACCCTAACCCTATCCCTTACCCTACCTATCCCTAATCCTAACCCTAACTTTAACTTTAACCCTTACCCTATTCCTAACCCTAACCCTAACCCTTACCCTATCCCTAACCCTAACCCTAACCCTAACTTTAACCCTAACCCTAACCCTATCCCTAACCCTAACCCTAACCCTAACCCTAACCCTATCCCTAACCCTAACCCTAACTTTAACCCACTTAAAGTATTACTACGTGCCTTCGACTCGGTTTTAGCAATCGTTTTTCATTTAAAAATATGTTACTGACATGACTGACCCTAACCCTTACTCTAACCCTAATCCTAATGCAACGGAAGGCAGAGAACTACCCAATCGAGAAGCGAACGAAGGCATCAAGCTAACTAAAGAAAAAGGTGCTAAATGGTGAATACGACGAATATAAATATCTGAAAGTTCTCATAGAGGACACCTTTAAATCAACAGAGATGAAAGAAATCATCTTAAAGCATCAAGTAAAAAGAACAATAAACAAAATTATATAGCAACACCTTAATAAAATAAACAAATACATCTGCAGTTTACCTAGTAAGACAAACTGGACCATTTATATGTTGGACAAAAGACAAAGAAAGTTACTGATGCAAAATGTTCTTCACCCGGAGAATGATATTTATTCCATCTTAATAGTAAAGAACAGGAGAAAGGATCGATATGTTTAACATACAGAAAGTCTGATCGACCCTTTCGCGAAGAGGAACAGCGCGGCCAACAAAAAAAACGAAAGAAGCAAAAATAGTAAAAGAAGAAATGACGCATGGCTGCGAAAAGGACATTAAAAAAGAAACGGAATCGCTATTAAGAGTCACACAAAACAACGCAATCAGAACGAACTATGTTAGGTAAAAAATGATTACAAAAACAAAGGAAAACATTAAATAAAGACTTTGTATATTAAGACATGAAACGGTAACCGGTATCATATGTATGTGTATGCATCAATGCTAAGAAAGAAAAAGATATGAGATAGTTCATCATGTATTATGTAAATGAATGCATTTTGAAGATTACGACAATTGTACAAGCATAGAACCGGAACCAGTTTTCGAAAGTTAATATCCACTTGAACAACTCAGGAGCGCCGAAACCGGAAACAAACCGACAAAAAAATAAAAGTGTGAAGAACAACACCTACATGGACGTTTCATAAAAATTACAAAAGAAGAGACGCCCAAACATAGTTGGCCACGGCTGAGAAAACGACAACTTAACAGAGAAACGGAATTTCTACTGAGGGCTGCACAAAACAAAGCGATTAGGGCCATGTAGTTACATTAAAGCGAAAATAGATCAAATCCAGGAAAACAGACAAAGAGACGAAACAGTAAATCACATAATAAGTGAGTGATCAAAACTGTCCCCAAAAGAATACAAAAATAGGCATGAGTGCGTAGGGAAAGCAGTACACTGGGAGCTATGCAAGCAAATGCATTTCGAACACTCTGACAAATGGTACAAACATAAACGAACAAGACAAACTCCTCTGGAATATGGAGGTAGAAATAGATAAAGCCATACAAGCAAGAAGACCGGATATCATAATAGTCAACAAGGAAGAAAAATCCTGCCGAAATCGTAGATTTGTCAGTCACAGCCGATCACAGTGTGAAAATCAAGGAGACATTAAAACGAAGCAAATACACTGAACTCGCCAGAGCATTGAAAGGGATAAGTCGTATGAAAAAAGTAAATATAATACTAGGAGCACTAGAAACAGTTCCGAAGAACCTGGAAAAAAGACTGGGAGAAATTGGAATCAAAGGGAAAACTGAAACCATAAAACGGACGACAATGATAAAACAGCTGACATCTTAAGGAAAATCCTTTAACGCAGAAGCCTTTCCACATAAGCTGCGAAGACTCACATGCAAGGTAATAGGAAGAAAACAAAATCACATAAAAGGCACTACAAGTACCTAAGGAATAGAAACTGCAAGAAATTTCATAAACTATCCCCCCCCCAAAAAAACCAAAGTAGTACAAGCCCCGGATGATACTATACAAAACAGTCGTGAAGGGTCAAGGGGGATAGAAAATCTAAGGACAGATAACACTAACCAGACATCAGCTGGAAGAGTGCGGAGGGCACTGCGACATTTGGAAGGTTTATTTCCATCCAAATCCCAGAGAAGGGCAATGGTCGTTGTCAACGAGGAATTGATGGTAAGCATCTGCTGTGATAACACAAATTCATTTGCAAAAGTTATCAAAAAAGGTGGAGAGCACTTAGAATCGGGGTAGGCTTGTTGGCATTCAGACTCCAGGGAACACTACTGGTTATTATCAGTGAGCAATCACTGATGATGAATTGCGTAAGAACTCCTAGTGCGTACAAATATTATTAGTATTATTATTAATAATAATAATAATAATAATAATAATAATAATAATAATAATAATAATAATAATAATAATAATAATAATAATTACGGGAGCATTGACACAACATTAAGTATTGTAACAATAAAGAGTAACACTTACCAGCTGAAAAGAGAATGAGATGCCTCGCAAAAGAGATCATCCCCACTAGATTTCGAAGTTGCTTTATACTCTGCAAAACAAAAGTGGTGCTCTAAACGGCGCTTCCCGATATGTTATAGCAGTACACCATCTTAGCACGTACATGTCTCGTATAGAGGAAGAGAATGCACTTTCTGGGGCATTAGTGTTACCTTAACAACAGATTTGGTATAAGTCAGTCACGGAAGTTTATAAAAAAAGGATGATTCCTGAAGGAGAGAGTCATTTTACTTAACTGAAGAAAAATGAGGATCCGAGCGTTCGTTGTGAAAAAAGAGAAGCTTGTTTAAGAGGCGGTGAAAGTAACTCGCCATTTTCCTCTACTGTACCACGTGTTCCAAGTCAGAGGAGAGAGAGAAAGAGATAGAGAGAGAGAACGATTATGCTCATAAATTCTCTTCGAAAGGTTGCCGTAAATAGCTGTGTCGTCAGTATGAATGTCAACGAACGATCTCAGAATATGGTTTGGGTGATGATTTATTAAGATCAGTCCCAGAACGGATCTTAGAGACACGCCAGCATTGATGCAGTGTGCTTCGGACTTCTGCCCATCAACACTTTTTTAAAAAAGGGATTTTATGTTTGAGAAGACATTTCCAGATATTCCATAGCTTATAAGTTTGTGGAGTAAACCTTTGTGCTAAACCCTATGGAAGGTCTCTGATATATCAAGAACCAAAACCCCTTTGATAGATGTTGTAATCCTGTGCAATATCACAGTCAAAACGCCAGCTGCTACTTTTGAATGGCAAATACATATTGATGTCACTAAGAACTTTGTTTTTGTTGACAACTTCTTCATCTATTACAGATTCAAGCAACGTATTTATGACGGACAGGAGATTGATCGGTATGTATTACGGTGCATAGGGCCGTTCTCCAGTATTTTGTAATACTGGTCAGGCAAACGAAGTCTCTGAAAGTGGTAGGTAGCATCAGTCTTTTAAGCAACAATAGAACAGCTTTGTAAGGATAGGTGCTATTGCAGGTTGCTGTTTCTTGAGTTCGATGACTGAAATGGTGTCGAAACCAGTTGCATTGTTGGCATCGATATTTTTCAAAAGTTTGACATGGTCTCTGACAGTTATTCGGAAGTCGCTTAGAGAAACATTCAGTAAAGAGAGATGAATAAAATTCAAGACTCATTGTATTGAAACCCTAACTCTAATCCTAACCCTAACCCTAACCCTAACCCTACCCCTGTCACTGTTATAGACAGTAAATTCATAGTAAATAGTTTCTCGAAATCTCATATGACAGATCGTACAATCACTGGCGTAGCTAGGGGGGGGGGGGCGAGGGGGGCGAGGGGGGCGAGGGGGGCGGGCCGCCCCGGGCGGCACACCTGAGGGGGCGGCATTTTGAGAGGGTAAAAATAGAAAGTAGAGAAAAAAATTAAAAAAAACAAAAGTTAACAAAAAATATGAAATTTTATACTATAATTTTATATAATAATAAATTTAAATGAGAACATTTGAAAACCTGAAAATGTTATGAAATGATAAAATCATTTTTATTTACTTTTTTGTCGTTGTTGTTAAAGTCCGAATTTTCGCCAAATAACATGGATGTATCAAGGAGAGAATAGTCCGATGTAGTTTTCTTTTCTTTGTCTTCATAATGTTATTATTAAGAGGGCGAGCCCTCCGAAGAGAAAAAACGTCTTGTATCGGTGCTTTTTTAAATCCGTGTGTGTAATCGCTCGGTTTTCAGAAATTTGTTGTTGTTAATAACGTTTCAACTCTTTTAAAAATAGGTTTAATATATTTTAAACAAATGTATTTATGAATGGCAAATAAGGCTATAAATTTATTTTTTGTGAGAGAACTGTCGCAAGGCATCAAGTCGGTTGAAAATTTACAAACAGATTTTTCGCGCCTTTTTTTCGGCAAAGTTATCAATGACTCTATCAAAATTCACTTCCTCGACAAGTTCCCTCTCTATTGAGAGGATTGCCAAGTCTGTAAGTCTTGTCTGGCTCATTGCTGATCTAAGGTAGTTTTTTATGAGCTTCAGTTTTGAGAAAGAGCGCTCACAGCTAGCAACGCTAATAGCTCTGGTGAGGAAAATTCTCAGCAAGATCACAATATTAGGGACGGAATCCCCAAGTTGGTATCTTTGTATAAAGTTCAAAAGTTCAAGAGGTCCATCGATTTTGTCTTTTTCTGAAGCTTTTACAACATACTGTAACCTCTTCTTTTCAGCAAAGAATTTCTCTTTTTCTATATCTTCGTCAAATCCACCAAGCTGACAATCATAATTATCATCAAGCAGATTTGACGGTATAAGAAAAGCGTATTTATTTGCAAGATTGTGAACTTGTTGAAATCTGCAAGATATTTCTTCAGTCAATCTGTCTATGACAGACAGCATTTCCCGTCTCAACTCAGTATCAAAACTCAGCGCTGCATCAGTCAATCCTTCACCATCCATTCGTTTCTTTTTGCGAATACGACGCTCCATGCTTATCCCCATTTTAGAGCAGAGTGTTTTTGACTCGTCTATTGCAGTGTCCACTATCTTTTCTCTATTCTGAAGAAGGAAATCTTTCAACGCCGTCAGCCTGACAGAACTTTGTTGCAGATCCAGCCCTTTTTTTTGAAGATATTTCTGGGCATCATTGATTTCTGGGAGAATAGTTTTCCAAAGGTTCAGAAATAAAAGAAACGGAAACGATAGTACCGAGTTGAGAATTAAAGATGCATCTGATCTTGTGGTTGCATTTTCTCCTTCTTCTGTGAGCTGTTCCAGGGCAATGACGACTTCCAATATTGTTTTTATCACAACATCTACAGCATCTGCTCGACTACTCCATCTAGTATCCACAGTCCGTTTGATACTTAGACCGGTCAACTGAATCAATATGTCCCAGCGATGTGTAGATGCAGAAAAGAACGAGAATAACCGGTCCAGTGTGCCAAAAAATGTAACAGAGTGAACCGCTACTGAAGCTGCATGTACACAAGCCATATTTAGTGAATGGTTGGTGCATGGCACAAATAGAGCTTTTGGGTTGATTTCAGAGATTCGTTTCTGCACACCCGATCGGTGACCTGCCATAACAGCGGCATTGTCAAATGCCTGGCCAATACAGTCACCAATCTGTATCTCATCATTCTCCAATTCTCTCAAAATGAGTTCAGAAATGTCCTCCGCGCTTTTACCCTTTGTTTCGATGAAGCGGAGAAACGACTCCTCCACCGTCACTTCATTTCTGTCAACTTTCACGTAGCGCAACACCTCACTCATCTGGTCCTTGTGAGATACATCGGGAGTACTATCAAAAATTATACAAAAATACTTGCTTTTCTTTATCTGATCGATAATTTTCTTTCTGACCTGCTTTGCTAAAATGCTCACAAACTCATTTTGAATTTCTGGTGACAGATAAGAAATAGTGAATTTCTTCCGTAGGTTAACTTTAACCAAATGTTCACGGAGTACAGGGTCATATTTAGCCAATAGATTTACCAATTCCAAGAAATTTCCTTTGTTTTCTTGACCCCTTTCATCATTATGGATGTCTTCCCGGTGACCTCGTAGCGCCAGATTCTGCTTGGCGAGAAATCTGATAATGTCCAGCAATCTAGCTAGGATTTCTCGCCACTTCTTTGTTTTTTTCTCAATGATATTTTGCTCAACTTTATCAACTACCTTTCCTTCAGCAAGTCGGATCTCTAGCTCCTTCCAGTCAAGAAACGCCTGAGCATGAGATGTGCTTGCTTCATGTTCATGTACTTTTGGATTTAATTTCCATTAATTGAGAATAAATTGCTTTAATTCATTTCAATCACTAAGTTTAAAAAATGCAAGCATTAATTATTTCTGGAGATATACTCAGTGACCGGCTGACCTAACAGGATAGGGCCAAGCCTAGGCTTCGGCCAAGCACCAAAAAAACAAAATGACCTCAGAAAGATTTCATACTTAAAGGGGAACTTTCATATAAATTTTTATCGAATAGGTGCGAAAAGAAAGTTGGATATTTGGGTGTATATACACCGACATCAAAGAGGAAATAACATTAGATGCGAAAGTTTGAATTCATTAATTTTATTAATGTCCAAACGTTTGTTTTTGTAGCATACTTTTTATAACTCCTTGTAAACTTTACAATTGCTAGCTGGGGGATCGGACAAAATCACCCCGGGCAACCCCCACCATCTACTTAAAACAAAAGGAAAACAGATAAAATCTCAAATGAATAAAAAATATTAAAAATCAGTTTTCATATTTTAATTTTAATTTAATTGAATTTAGGAAAATTAGATACCGTAGAACTAATTTTCGCAAGGTATGAAAATTAAGAATAATGTTAACTTAATAATAATGGACCAGTTTTCCTACCTAGCAAAAAATTTTCCATGGACGAATTATCCATGGGCGAATTATCCATGGACGAATTTTCCGGGCACCCAAATGCCGGGGGGGGGGGGGCAAATTTTACTACCGCCCCGGGCGGCAAAAGGTCTAGCTACGCCACTGCGTACAATAATATAGTGGACTCTCTGTTTACATCGAGCTTCCATAGAATGGGAATCTATCACAAACCCCTCCAAGTGTTGTGAAGATAGACTCAAATAACGAGTGACATTGTGTGAACTTCATTAGTAAGAGTAGTTAGAGAAGTTGCAGTTTGAACAAAGGCTGTACAATAGTATTGTGGTGTCTGCGTTCGCAGCGTACGGCCATAGAATTTACATAGTTTTAAGCACGCAGCAATATACAACAGTCGAACAATGCATCTGTGCAATTCCTACAACTTTAAACTATGTAGATATTAACTGTTGGAAGCACCGTATATCTGACCACCTAGTACTAATAAATGTTAGGAACACTAAGAATAGTTCCGAAAAATCTTGATAACAGGCTATGAAAAATCAGAATACAAAAAAAAAGAATTGCCACTATAGATATCACAGAACTGGTTGAAATAGCGGAAATATAAAATAAAAACCACGTGGCTTTCACAGACTAATCACGGGTAAGTTTAAATAAAAGTAGAGTATGTCCTAAGTGTGATAGAAAGAGTACAAGCCAGCTGAGACTCTTGATGCGGAAATATATTGTAATATGACTCTAACCCTAACCCTAACCCTAACACATAGTGACCGTCGATCCTTTGCAAGGATAACAAGAACGATGAACTATATCATCCAGATCTCGACTATAAAGATACGAGAGCTTGTTGTTATTAGAATTCACGAGAAATTCAACGGCTGTTATCAGCGAGAACTATATGGTAAACAGCTGTTGCGAGAACACTAGGTATGTTCACTTGATGGTAGTAAGAAACGGGGTACTGGAAATCTTGAATAACTTGTCATCAAAAAGCGTGTAAAAAAAACACCTGATTTAACCAGTGAGCGATCACTCGTGTGAAAACTCATAGTGAGTAAAGCATTATAATTCAATGGAGTTGTTTTAAAATGCAAATGAAGTGCATCATACGAGCTAAGTGGCAATGATAACATTCCTAATACTTGGTGAAGCCGTGCCACCTCCCAATCTGCTATCCTGCTACCCCCTGCTTCTTTCAAACGTCAACTGACCTCTCTAAAGCTATTTGATTCTTAGCCCCATCCCCTGTTGCATTACCTCGCCCTATCTTTTAATTTTTCTTTTATTTATTTACTCTCACATCGTCTCTTTCGCCACCTCTCCCTTTCTCAATCTCTCTCTCTCTCTCTCACTTTATCTCTCTCTCCCTCTCCCCCCCTCTCTCTCTCTCTCTCTCTCTCTCTATCTATTTCTCAGTTTCTCTCTCTTGTCTTCTTTTCCACCAGCTCACCATTTATTAACTGCCTCCTCCACGACTACTTGTGTTCGGGCTCCCCCAAACCCGCACTTCTTCGTTATTATCCTACCACCACGGCTTACGCAGCTGCTAATGCTACAACTGCTACTGCGATGTATCAGAGCTAGTATTCTCTCTCTTTCTCTCTTTCCGTCTCTCTCTCTCTCTCTCTCTCTCTCTCTCTCTATTTCTCTCTCTATCTATCTATCTCTTTTTTTCTATCTCTCTCTATCTTTCTCTCACACACACACTCTCTCTCTATTTCTCTCTCTCTCTCTCTCTCTCTCTCTATATATATATATATATATATATATATATATATATATATATATATTTCTCTATCTCTTTATCTTTCTCTCTCTCTCTCTCTTTCTCTCTCTCTCTCTCTCTCGGTCTCTTTATCTCTCTCCATCTCTTCCTGTCCTGTTTTTATTCAATTTAACTGTCTTCATTTATCTCTTTTTCTCTCTTTCGCTATTAAACGGTTTCCCCTTCTCTCTTTTTCTCACTCCGTCAGATTTACGTTTTTGTCTTATATATCTATCTTTAACTATTACCCAGCCTCTGCGTATATTTCAATCCCCCTCTCTTTTTATCCATCTCTCTATCTATCACTCTATCTATCAATCTGTCTATCCATCCATCTCTCTATCTATCTATCAATCTATCTATCTATCTCCGAGTTGCATCTCCTCTCTATATTTGTCTTTCTTCTCCCTTTGTTTTTTTATTCTGTCTTTCTTTAACGGCAATTCCTCCCTTCCGGTCGTCCCTCCTTCCCTCTCTTTCTCTCTCTTGCCCTTTTTCTCTCTTCCTATATCTCTTGCTATTTGATTAATTCCATCTCTATATCTCCCTCTTTTCCCCGCTCTCTTTATTTCTGTAAGGCCGTTGTTATCTCTCTCTCTCTCGTTTTCATTCTCTCTCCTCCCTCTCTTCCTCTCTCGACTTTTGCACAACAGCACTGAGTACATGATGTACTTAGCCAGTGCATATATCTGTGTCTCTCCGTTTTTCTTTGAAGCACATTACTGTTTCTGTGTCTCCGCGTGTGTGTCTACTGGCATCTGTTAGACTCTGAACAAAATGGCTATTGTATAAAAAAATAGAATTATGATACAAACCAGACCGACATTGGCTTTGTTGCTATCGGGTTCTTTTCATTCCTAAGAGGCCAGCCTTCCCAGGCTTTACCTTCTGTTTGAAGAGGGCTTAGTTTATTGATAATTGCCTGGGACCTCCTTACCAAGGAATGCCCACGGGCCTGCTTAGGCATTTCTGGTAGGCTAAAGTTGGTTGTATATAGTGCATTGGCTTCTTAAAACCACACTTGACCTTGTCTCTAACCTCCTGGCAAGGGAGTAGATAGTTTAGTTTTGTTTAGTTTTTTTGGTATCTTCAGAAGACCTGATCTTGAAGCACCAGAAAGGAGATAGATAAAAATTATATAACACTGATTATTAGGGCAAATTACATTAAAATGGAACTTTATGTGAGAAATTTCACACAAAACGAATACACTTATTTAAAACTGCTGATGAGAAAATAAATAAATATATGGCCAGTAGAGTTCTGCTTCCGTCAAAAAGTGACTAAGATATATATATATATATATATATATATATATATATATATATATATATATATATATATATATGCTTGCATTTTTCGAAAAAATCAATCAATCATTGAGAATAATAACATTTATTTAGAGGCAAACAATAAACTACATACATCACCTGTTTCTACTCGCGTGTGTGTGTGTGTAGAAATTGCTCCAGACAAGACATGAAGCCACTCGATACAAGGATCTAACAAGAACAAATATGATTATCGCAAAAACGGGCGATGCCTATTGGCTTTAGTCTTGAAAAGACAGACGCTGTAGGTAGGATGGAAAACAGTCAGCAAGAAGAGAGTTCCGCTTGGACAAAATAAGCAGCGAATAGATCACACAATTCTGAATAACACGTGCTATAATAGTATTTATAGAAGAGAGTGAGACTAACAATATCACGTCTGTGAGAGAGAGGGTACAGAAAAGAAAGGATAGAGCCAATAAAATTACAGAAACGTTTCTGCACCTTATCAAGAACCCTCAAATGAGACAGAGATTGACCAGCCTAAATATGACAACAATACACCATACATGCTCTGGTTAGTAGATTTTTAGAGATAGAGAATAACCTGAGGTGTGTTATATTATTTGGTAAAATTTATTTTGAGATGTGATTGAAGAGAAAATATACAAGGATTGAACGCATAGCTTTCAGGTTTAGACTTTTGTGTTTAACATACTCTTATCAACTACTCCCATCCTTCCACCACTTCTCATCGCATTCACCCTTCGTTTTCACACCCACGCAAAGACGTACACACACATCTTGTCATTATTTTTAACAAGCTTTCTTTCACGCGGGATTGCATAGATTGAGATATATTGGCCGTTTCGAGAAAAATAAAAAAAAGTATTTTAGTCTTTTTTTTAAAATAGGATGTTTAAAAATATTTTTAGCTTTCCCTTATATTATTTTAATTCTAAAAGATATTTGATACAAGAATATCAGATGTGTATTCATCAAAGTTACGTATCGGCGAGACACACGATATTTTGACTGATAGTTCAAAAATACAGATATGATACTCATTGTCTCTGATTTATTTATATAGTGTTACAAACTGGCCATTTGTTAGAGTGTTCGCTAATGTGGTAAAAGATCGGAGTTCAATACTCGATCGTGTCACACCAAACACTCAAAAATTGCTCGTGATGTCCCCTTGCTAAACACTCAGCATTATAACTTGAAGGATATCGATCATCGATGGTAAAGAAGTGGCACCCTCACTTACACTTCAATATAATAGCTAATTAAAGGGAACCTTCGTGTCGCCCTCGATTATGCTCGACTACTTTACATTTTTTTTTTCTAAAAATTTGGATTATTCGGACTACTGTTCTAATCTTAAGTGTTTTTCTCACAACGTTTCGGCCGATGTAACCTCCGCCAATATTCGTGTGTATATTTTCGAACTGGGGAATATTTATGTCGAACTCAAAAAATCGGACGGAATTCGATAGAAATGTTTCCAAGTCCGAACAGACATACCTGAAGAAAGCCCGAGGTTAGAGCGTCCGAAACGTTGTGGGAATAACACTCAAAATAATAGTAGTAGTCCGACTAATCACAATTGCACAAATTACTAATCCACATCTAAAAAATTTAAAAACAAAAAAGAACTTATTCTTTTTTATTTGCTAATTATTGAAAAGCAATGTAAATACCGGGCCTTAATTATTCAAAAGGAATGTAAATACCGGGCCTTAATTATTCAAAAGGAATGTAAATACCGGGCCTTAATTATTCAAAAGGAATGTAAATACCGGGCCTTAATTATTCAAAAGGAATGTAAATACCGGGCCTTAATTATTCAAAAGGAATGTAAATACCGGGCCTTAATTATTCAAAAGGAATGTAAATACCGGGCCTTAATTATTCAAAAGGAATGTAAATACCGGGCCTTAACCGGAAACGTGCGGCTAAATATAATGTATGATATCAGCATACAATGACTTGTATTTTCAACTAGAGAGACATGTGGATACCTGCCATTGCAAACAATAAAATGATAAACCCAACAAATACCTGCTCCCAGCCTTGAAACCCATAACTTTTAATAATAGGTTAACCATTGGAATACCTGCCTAGTACCTACTACGGCATTCACCGTGGGCGGGTTGAACCGGCTTCCTCCGAAGAAGGAAGTTTCTAGGGAATATCAAATTCATAATCAGTCCCCAGTCGCATGTATGTCCCGGTTAAGAGAGATGACGAGTTAGGTTTTAGTTTTGCAATTCTTACAGGTAGGTATCGAAGTCCTGCTACATACAGCCTCTGGTATACAAAAATGGTCACCCATCTGGTACTGACCAGGCTCAATGTTACTTAACTTCGGTGATCTAACGAGAACCGTTTGTCAACATGATTCTGCCGTATATACGTGATTATTCTGTGTATGCGGCATTGTAGTACGTAACCTGTTTATTTGTAATTGTTCATTTTATAAATAGTAAAATGTCAACGTGTTATTACCTAAAAAACGTTGAAGTGATGAATAATGTTAGAATCTTAAAAATATCGTTTCATTTTAATAAATGATATGTAAGTACGCTAAGTGTTTAGATTGATAGCAAACGTGTCAATATATCGTTAAAACGAAGACAACGTTCAATTGTAAAACAAACACACGTTTGATAGAAAACGTGTCAATATATCGTTAAAACAAAGGTAACGTTCATTTCCCTTAAGAATCATAAGGTGGCAACTTAACGTAAAGTGCTCTATCTTGCAAGAGCTTTGAATAATATATTCATATATGTATATATATATATATATATATATTGATGATATATATATATATATATATATATATATATATTGATGATATATATATATATATATATATTGATGATATATATATATATATATTGATGATATATATATATATATATATTAACTCAACGGATTACAATACCTCACATATCTTACATTAAATGCAAATAAAAGAGCGCTACTTTTTTATAGAAGCAATAAACAAATATCATATACACTGAAAACTCCTCTCATAAACAACCATCTTCAACCTAACCCTAACCCTAACCCTAACCCTAACCCTAACCCTAATCCTAACCCTAATCCTAACCCTAACCGTAACTGTAATCCTTACTCTTACTCTAACCCTAACCCTAACACTTCTCTCATAAACAGACATCTTCTTTTACCTACCCACGCCAAGAATAACATCATTTACAACACTCTAAATCAACTAGGAATTATAACAATGTAAACTGCATCAAAAAAACATAAAATAAACGCGAAAACAACATCACATGTTACTATAACACCCCTATCTAATTCAGGAATGTTCCAAGCAATAATGGAATCAGATATACATTGGTGAAAATAAACACGAACTTTAAAAAAGGTTTGGTGAAAATCAGATATGAAAAATAACAATTCCCTAAATGCACGATTCTCTTATGCATTAGAACATGATCATTCCTGTGACTTCAAACAATCAAGACTCATAAAATTCATTTTAAATAAACCTCGGCGAAGACTTCTTGAATCAGCTTTCATCATGAACTCTGACACAATTAAACAACGTTACGGTTTCTAAAAGGTATATCCTTTTAATCAGCAAACCAATACACCAATAAAACAAAGAAAGAATGAAACACATGCATTCCACTTCATAAACACATTACATATTATGATTTCAAACGTCTATGTTTCGTTTCGAAAAAAAAGGAACAAAGACAGCCGTTTCACGTCTAAGACGCACCACATGAATTTAAGTCTATATTTCGTTCGAAAAAAGAACAAAAACATTATTTTCACGTCATAGACGGACCACATATTTTTAAATATTGACGTCTATGTTTTCTGCAAATCTGGTATCTTGTGAAAGTTTTTAAATAAAGACAACACGTTGATGAATATGTAAACAATTTTGGGTTTTCCTTTGTTAATTTTTCATATATGTGTATGTATATATATATATATATATATATATATATATATATATATATATATACATGTATCAATTAGGCAATATATATATATATATATATATATATATATATATATATATATATATATATATATATCTTTACGACATCTGCCCTTAAATAGGATAAATTTCTCGCTGATTTATCGAGTTGTTTACAATGGCAGTTAGAGCAAAGCCGTGTCAATATGAGTTTGAAATATTACTCGTGCTCCGGGATTCGAATCCCGCGCCGTCTGTGAATAATTCTTTTTTACATCTCGTAAGGATGAAACGTATACGTATGTAGATAACAACAATTACTAATAATTAATTATATATGATATTTAAATTACGTTTAGTTAAGACAATGTACAGATTACGATGGAAAGATATATGCTCGTGCACATGTAATTTGGCAATCTTGTTTTTAAGACTGATGTTTTTAGATACTAGACAGCCCTTCATACTTCATCAAAAATATATTAAATTAAAAAAAAACACTTATTGAAGAAATAGATATCTTGAAATTGAAATATCTTTGACGACGCTTCGGTGTCTACCCGTGTCGCTGGGTCCCATGTCAATTCTACGTTGTAGCCGCAACGAAAATTACGCATTTTGTTGTTTATATTTAGTCTGAAACGTAGGCATATCTACATGTACATATATTATTAATGATTGGTTAATAAATAATGTATATAGTCTTTTCTGGTGATTTAGCATTTGCTGTGAAACAATAGAACGTCTACATGGTTTATAACTGAATTTATTTGTTCGAAAGTGATGAAAACGGTGAAAAGTCTAATTGTATAATTTACGACTTTGAGGAATGCTATGAAAAGTCGTGTGTGAAAGCTCTCGCAAATAGAAAACTTCATTTGCTCAGTTTGTGGAAAGAGAGAGTCGCGTGCAACTTAATTTGTTGTAATGCTTGTAAGCATTGGGCGCACAAGAAGTGCAGTGAATTACGAACAGGTTGAGATACAATAACCAATTTGTGTGCAAGAAGGGTAAGGCAATGTAGATGCCTGTGAACTGACCCGTGAAGAAATTATATTTGGATGGCGAAACTATTGAAGTAATTCAGAAGTTTTGTTACATTTTTTATATCATTAGAGCAAAGGCGGGAGCAGGTGCTAATGCGATTACTTAGCGTTTTGAAGTGATGGAGTAAGTTCAGGGAACTTTACGCATTATTAACCAAGAGAGCGTTACCACTGTCAACCAAAGGGAGAGTCTATTAGATATGTGTACGCAGTAAGATGATAAATAATAATAGTAGTAGTAGAAGTAGTAGTAGTAATAGTGGCCAGTGAGGGTTGCGGACATGTGTTGCATGGATATGAATTGTAAGAGAAAGATATGATTGATGTATGATGCGAGTCTTAAAGACGGGCTTAGGTGTGATGACCTCAGACTAAAAAATAATCTGGACAGTATATGGAAATGTTTGCAGACCATAAGACTTATAGTGTATGACAATGTTGAAAAGGTTGAGGAGAGTTCTTAGGATAGTAGATGTTGATCAGTTGAGGTAGCAAGTTCAGTTAACAGGGGTAAGCCAAGTGAAACCTCTGAGAAAGTGAAAGGAATGGACTTGAAGACCTGAATATAGATATAGGTTATTGTGAAGTAAAAAAAACCTGCCTTATGCATGTAAAACTGACATTAAATCGATGATGATGATGATGATGATGATGATGATCCTCATCATCAACATCACTATCATCATCATCACTATCATCATCATCATCATCATCATCATCATCATCATCATCATCATCATCATCTATATAATAAATGAAGCTGGTCTACTTAATTGGCTCCCGTGATGGAAAAGTTTGACAGAAAGCTATTTTTTTTTATGTGAGCAAAATCCAGCTCTACACATAAGGGCATGCTGGATTGAGACATAAATAAAATATTATCAGTCTAGAAGGGTCTCTTTCGGTGACCAAGGAAAAAAAGTAAGTGTACTTTCAGAACAGTTTTTAACTTTGCTTCCAGCCAAAAAGCCAACACTATAGATATATTGTTTTAATGTATAAAATTCATATAACTATCTCGTATCCTTCCAACTCTTTTATTTAGAAAAAAAATGTATTCCAATTGACATTAATATGTTTCGTATTCAATCCGTAATCAAGCATTTTGATGCAGCGATGTCGGTCAGTATTGAACAAGACGACATAATTAAAGGTTACAGAAATGATAGAGTTAATCATTATTTACTTTTAATAATTATTGTGTTATGATTGTATTACCACACATGTCATGATAAAGACATGGCAAATAAGAGATCTGTCAACTTTGTTTTGACAGTTTTCCTATTGCTATATTGTTTTTTTTCCCTGCAAGAAAACAAACTCAGGGTATATGCATATGTGTTTTGTTACCAGAAGATAAGTCATTCGAAAACAGATGATAAAACTAATAGCAAAAATTACTATTTAAACAATGTATATATTTGTATTATTTATTTTTAATAAATATAATATTATATTTTATTACTATACACGATAAAATATAATCATTTTCTTAATGTTTAATTCAATCTTGCTTTTTCTTTCTTGAAAAAAAATAGTCAAACAAAAATATCAAAGATTTTGATAGATTTGACTTTTATTTGTTAGTTATGTAAAAAATATTATAATGTTCTCATTTTAAAAGGTGAATCAACATTAAGATCTTGTTTGATTCTTTTTCTTAATAAATATACGTTCGCTTTTTAAAATGTGTAATGCGTAGTCGACAAAACTTTTGAATCTATATGAAACATGACTACCGAACCTTTAAACTTTACCTAAACCCTAAACTTATTCTTATTCTGCTACCAAACATACCCTAACCTGTCATGATAAAGACATGGCAATGTCTTTCTCCCTCGCACGCATGTACACACTGCTTCGCTTTCTCTCTTTCTCTGTCTTACTATCTTACGATATAGGTATACACTCGTCTATATATATAATATTCATGAACAAATATTAAATTATATTTATCTACAGACGACGTTGTTTCGAGCTTATTGCTCTCTTTAGTGTAGGAAGTGATAATTTCAGGTGATAATGAGGCGCAAACCCGATTCACAGAGCCACTTTTGGATCTGCACGCTTTCACCCTACCTTCACGGCCATTTCAAATTACTACGTGGTATGGAGAATTTAAGTTATATTTATGCCGTTACAGCATAAACATAATGAAAGACTAGAGGACTCGACAACCTTACTGGGAGTCTTGCTTTATAGCTAAGTGAATGTCTATTTTTAAATATATCCTAATGGTGCTCAACTTTAATTTTACTTAAAGAGGCTTAATAATAATAATAATAATAATAATAATAATAATGATGATGATGATGATGATGATGATGATGATGATGATGATGATGATGATGATGATGATGATGATAATAATAATAATAATAATAATAATAATAATAATAATAATAATAATAATAATAATAATAATAATAATAATAATAATAATAATAATAATAATAATAATAATAATAATAATAATAATAATAATAATGGTTTGACGGTTTTCCTATTGCTATATTGTTTTTTTTCGCAAGAAAACACACTCAGGGTATATGCATATGTGTTTTGTTACCAGAAGATAAGTCATTCGAAAACAGATGATAAAATTAATAGCAAAAATTACTATTTAAAAAATGTATATATTTGTATTATTTACTTTAAATAAATATAATATTATATTTTATTACTATACACGTCCTAATATAGATATCGATAAAATATAATCATTTTCTTAATGTTTAATTCAATCTTGCTTTTTCTTTCTTGAAAAAAAATAGTCAAACAAAAATATCAAAGATTTTGATATATTTGAGTTTTATTTGTTAGTTATGTAAAAAATAGGATAATGTTCTCATGTTAAAAGGTGAATCAACATTAAGATCTTGTTTGATTCTTTTTCTTAATAAATATACGTTCGCTTTTAAAAATGTGTAATGCGTAGTCGTCAAAACTTTTGAATCTATATGAAACATGACTACCGTAACTTTAACCTTAACCTTAACCCTAAACTTATTCTTATTCTGCTACCAAACATACCCTAACCTTAATTCTAACCCTAACTCTAAACTTATTCTTATTCTGCTAATAACGCTAACCCTAACCCTCACCCTAACCTGATCTTAACCCAAACCCTAAACTTATTCTCATTCTGCTACCAACTATATCTTAACCCTAACCCTAACACTAACACTAAACTTATTCTTATTCTGCTACCAACCCTAACCCTAATCCTTATCCTAAGCCTAACCCTTACCCCAACCTTAACCCTAATCCTAAGCCTAACCTTAACCCTTACCCTAACCATAACCCTAACCATAACACTAAACTTATTATTAGTCTGCTACCCACCATACCCTAATGTTAACCCTAACACTAACCTTAACCCTAACCTTAACCCTAACCTTAACCCTAACCTTAACCCTAACCCTTCTTACTCTGCTGCCAACACTAATCCTAACCCTAACCCTAACCCTAACCATAACCATAACCATAACCATAACCATAACCATAACCATAACCATAACACTAAACGTATTATTATTCTGCTACCCACAATACCCTTACGTTAACCCTAACCCTAACCCTAACCCTAACCCTAACCCTAACCCATACCCTAACCTTAACCATAACACTAAACTTATTCTGATTTCGCTACACACTCATTAGAAGAAAGGCGTCATTGCGTGCACGTGTTTCTGCTCCGTGAACCAACCAACCAGAACAAGTCGTTGCAATGGCAATGGCAATGGCAATGGCAATGGCAATGTCAATGGCAATGGCAATGTCAATGGCAATGGCAATGTCAATGGCAATGGCAATGTCAATGGCAATGGCAATGTCAATGTCAATGGCAATGGCAATGGCAATGGCAATGGCAATGGCAATGGCAATGGCAATGGCAATGGCAATGGCAATGTCAATGGCAATGGCAATGGCAATGTCAATGGCAATGTCAATGGCAATGGCAATGGCAATGTCAATGGCAATGGCAATGTCAATGGCAATGTCAATGGCAATGGCAATGGCAATGTCAATGGCAATGGCAATGGCAATGGCAATGTCAATGGCAATGTCAATGTCAATGGCAATGGCAATGTCAATGGCAATGGCAATGGCAATGTCAATGGCAATGGCAATGTCAATGGCAATGTCAATGGCAATGGCAATGTCAATGTCAATGGCAATGGCAATGGCAATGGCAATGGCAATGGCAATGCCAATGGCAATGGCAATGGCAATGTCAATGGCAATGTCAATGGCAATGGCAATGGCAATGGCAATGTCAATGGCAATGGCAATGGCAATGTCAATGGCAATGTCAATGGCAATGGCAATGGCAATGTCAATGGCAATGGCAATGGCAATGGCAATGGCAATGGCAATGGCAATGGCAATGGCAATGGCTCTCATATCACAATTCAAACTGGACTTAGACACACATTTTGAGGTTATATAATCTTCTCTTCTTTTTACATGACTTGTTGCAATTTGCTATTTTTGCCAATAAATTTGATTTGATTTACGTACACACATACGGACGCGTACATATACAATAATATACTTAAATAATTTAAAAGAAAGTATCTTAACATTTCTTAAGATGACCATTGTTCTAATTATTGATTAGTGTTATAAACTGATTCAACATACCCGGTATTGCCCAGTAAAGTTTTATGTCATGTTTGTTGCGTATTCTTTTTGTTTATTTTTCAAATTAATCAAACGATGCTATAATATTTCGATATCACTTTTAAAATCCTACTTCTAAAAAGAAATAACTGAAAAAGTTTATACACTTTAATTTCACAATCTGCGTCTGACGGAGAAGGAATTGTTCTATGATAGTTATGTGTTTTTTGAATTTTAAATTCACGCTTGATCGTTGTCACAAGTTGACATTTTATCGTAGAATGACATTTTCCTTACATGGTAAATCAATGTATAATATATGAAAACGAAATGATATGCGAGAGAGAAGCAATATTTATTTTTCTTTCACCGGGTTAGATTTTCGTACGCTCATTTATTTTGGAGACGCCATTTGAACACCTGTTTCCGTCACAACTTTAATAAAACTGACATCCTCAAGCCAGCATGTTCTTTCCTAAGATGTCAGGTTTATTGAAGCTGTGACTGAAACAGGTTTTCAAATGTGTAGCAAAATTATGTTTTATTAATCAATCTTTTTTATTACAATTGTTTTACCTGTACTGTGATCTTTCTGTGACAGACTTCTTTTAATTTTGCTTGTAACTTAGCTCAACAATTTACGTGGAAGGCCTTCATTTTGCTTCCTGCACTGCATTTTTGTATCCTTTATATATTTTTAACTGTCTGATGATTTTTAGAATTACAGAGTATTTATACTCTCAGCTAATAATTGTGCAATTGTAGCTTTCTCTTCAGTCGTAAGGATCTTTCCACGAATCATTCCCCATAAAACTGAGTATATTGCAAACAGATTCGGTTCACCGTGAAGTGAGTAAATCTGTTAGAAACTGTTGTGGACTAATTATTTTTATGCCTAGCCTTGTGTTGTAGATTGATCTGGATTCACTCATAGTGACAGGGTGGATTCGTTAGGTCACTATGAAGTAAACACCTTTTCCCTTGCCAAGGAGAACCGCTTAGCGAACCGCTTAGCACGTCTGCCTAGAGCCGTTAATGGAGACCAACTTATTGTAATTAAGTATTCTTAATACAATTCCTATTCCTTTCAATTCCTGTCTTGGGTTTCTTATTTACTTATTGTTATTCTTACGATATAACAGAAACAATTAACAAAAAATAAGTTAAATTAAATCTACAAATTAGTTATATGTTAAATGATATAAGTATAAGTGCTTTTAGCATGAAAAGCTGTGAAATAATTGTCATTTAAATATGACAATTCATATCTAAAAACACTTGGTTCACACACTATATATATATATATATATATATATATATATATATATATATATATATATAATATTCATAAATAAATATTAATTATTTATTACGTACAGAAAGTGTTTTATGCCTATAGATGACATCGTTTCGGGTTTTCTCTCCTCATACGTGCAGGAATCGCGGTTGGAGGCGATCGCATGGGATCGAATACAGTTCGTAGATTCAGCCTAGAATCACGAGCCTAACACCTACGCCCACGCGGCCGCAGGAAATCGCTACAGATAGTAATTCAAATGTACGCACACCCTTTAAAAAACATATCTTTTTATGAAAAAGGGACTTTAAACGTAAGAATTGTTGATTTGAAATGTTCAATTTTCTGGTATAATTTTCTTTGATATTTTACAATGTCTCTGATGGATATTTACAGTCCAGGAATTTACTTTTAAATTTGTCTTCGATCAGCGATCACGTGGTTTGAGATGATAGTTCGGCACAGAATAATAATTATTAACATTTTTTAAATTATTTGTTTTTCAGTAGAGATGTTTATTTGTGTTATTGAATAGAACTTATTAGATCATATATATTTTGAAGTATCGTAAGAAAGAGTTTTGGTGCATCGAGAAAAGAGTATGTTACTAACTTTGTTTTCGGCTTTCATGCGTGTGAGTGATAGTAGATAAGTATCACTAAGCGACATGAAAATATCAATTCGGATATAAAAAATCGATAAAATCCACTGAAAGCCATGCGTTTGTATCGATAAAATCTAGTGGAAATCCAATTGTCTTTAAAAAAAAAAAACAAGCGGATGAAAACCATGCGTCTGTATTGAAAAAAGATTACATATTCCAGTTGTATGCAGTATTCTATTAATAAAAAACATAGAAGAGACATTTGATTATATATATATATATATATATATATATATATATATATATATATATATATATATTTCACAATCCAAGAATTTGTTCAATTTGGATTGTGATTTAAACGGGTTTGCGAACCATGGTTGCCAGAGAGACATTCTTAAATACAGACTACTTGCGTTCATCTTCTTCTTTTCATTCCCCAGAAGCATATATAATTTCTTGAGCTACTAGTGTATTGTAAGGTCTAAGTTTCAAAGTATGAGACAAACCTTTCTTTCCCCAGATAATTATATATATATATATATATATATATATATATATATATATATATATATATATATATATATATAACTTATAAAGTAATGTTTGGAATCCTCGCTAACGGACGCGAATAAAATTACATATGCTAAAGCGATATTTGATTCTGCTTGGCTAGTGATGTACGAGGCGTGCTATTCACATTATAAAAAGGGGACTCCAATCTATTTGATGGATTACATATTACATCCGGCCACATATATCCTTTATTATGACAATCTTCGCCGCTATTACACATAGCTAAGTAAGATATATATTTGTAAAATAATTTAGAACTAATTCTCCCATATTTTAAAGATGTCTGATTTATTTCTATACAGAAGACGGTTTTATCGAAATGTTTCCTTCAATTATTAACATTAAAGTAAATTCTACATTTATGTGACGATTTATATTTCTTATAAACTAATTCTCGTACAATTTTAGTATTTGACACAAATTTCACTTCTGTATATGTTTATTTTAGAACAGTTTTCATGAAAACTAAGAATTGGAATAGGCTACAATTATAAACTTAGCAAATGTTTAAATAGTTCATTATTTTCCATTGACACATTTCCTAGAATTGCCTAGTGTTCTAGTACAGTTACGTAATAGAGTCTTTTCTCCACAGTTGAATCAACTGAATTATTCCAAAAACGAAATAACATGGTGCTACATTAAATTAAAAATAATAACTACGTCTTCTTAGCGATAACACACACAGCGTAATACTTTACCTTTTCACGTGTTATTCTCATTAGAGTTAATAATGACCACATTATTGTTTAAACTCTTTAACAATTACTAGCTCGAAGAACAATTTGACAAGTTGAAATATTTGACGATTAATTTTGTTTCAAATTTTATTACTATATCGACGATTACGTATGAAGACAATTTTTAATACTGAACCAGAAATCAACGACTTTTGGGAGATACACACTCGACTCACTACCGACAGGGGTTTAGCTAAAATAGTTACGAGAATCTTGGTGCCCGAATTACACTCAGCCCACCAGTGCGTGGTAAGGCATGAATACTCATACCAATTACTCGGTATATTGACCCGTTTTGACATCCATACACAATTTCTGAACCAATAGCATCGTATGTACAAGTATCGCACCAATTAAGCCACGTGAACCACTCGTATTAACGCCGGGCCTAGATTAGTCTTTCCCGCAAGTAGTGATGTACTTCTTCCACGTCGGACATATTGCATACATTGTCTGTGCGCATAGACTCATTGGCTAGATATTAATCTAATGGTCGAGCAGAGATTGCTGCAAAAACAGCAAAGAAGATAATTTATTGGAGTGCAGGTCACCAGGACCCGTTAATAATGGCAGTGTCGCTTGATCTATCCCGCGAAATTGCAACACCTCTATAAAAAAGCATTGGTAAATCTCTGGTACAACTCTTACCTCACCGCCAATTTCTTGACTTTATATTATCCCAACATGCACTATAGCACGGCAAAATGGAGCGCAACTAACAGAGCGGTACAACTGCACAGCGCAAACTCTATTCCTACTCAAAGTAGGGTAATAAGTCATCATACAACACCAAAACGATTGTTGATCGGGCAGAAAAGTACGAATTGTCGAAGCTCTCCCTAAAGTCAATTCTTTCTGTGCGTGTCTTGAAGAACATTAGGGTAAGGGTTAGTGTTAGGGTTAGGGCTAGGGCTAGGGCTAGGGCTAGGGCTAGGGCTAGGGCTAGGGCTAGGGCTAGGGTAAGGGTTAATGGTTAGGTTAGGGCAAGGGATAGGTTAGGGCTAGGGTTAAAGGTTAGATTAGGTTAGGGTTACGGTTAATGGTTAGGTTAGCGCAAGGGATAGGTTAGGGCTAGGGCTAGGGCTAGGGTTTAGGTAAATGTTAGGGTTAAGCCTAAGAGTTAGGGTTAAGGTTAGTTTTCTACTTTTAGTTTACAGTCCTTTGTATTTTCTTGTCTGCTGTAATATTTTTTAAGCTGCGCTGATTTGCATCATTTATCTTTTTACATTCACAGATGGTTTGGAAAGTTTTGTAGCCTTGTCTAGCCTTAACAACTGTTGATCGCCCCATTCTCGTTCTGAGGCAGTTTGGGTGTTTTCCACTAGGCCTATGGTGCTACTGGGCAAGTGGGAAGAGCCTCAAAAATATGGATTCCACAGTCAGTAACAAGGGGTCTTATCCTCTATCCCTCGGGTCCACATATATATGCTGGTCTCATCCTGAGGTGTTGTGACGGCATCGCCATGTCTGAAGAAGCTTCTTTTGACTGCAGCTGTTGGGCCGTTAGTTCATAAACGATACTGCGTCAATCCTTGGTCACCTTTGTGATCTATAATAGCAACTTCTCGTTCAACATCTGCACGGGCAATGCCAGTAAGGAGATGCAGGTTGTTTAGGTTGGTAAGCTTCAGGCAACCAGTGATCAAACGGCAGCGCTGGATCTAATTTGGGGGCATGTGTCGATCGCTCCCAAACAGACCACGCATACTCCGCAGAAGAAATAGCACAACGTCTTGGCAGTCCATCTTAGTGTGTTTTCTTGCACTCTCCACTTGGAGTTAATCAGTTCATATATGATGTTGTTCCGGGAGCTTTTCTATGTATGTTCCCTGAATGAGAGAGTTCGGTCCAGGGTTAAACTAAGGTAAAGAGGGTTTGTGCGGTTCTCAAGTTGTATTCCAGACAACATAAGGTAAAGGGCACTTGGCCTCCCGGTTCTTGAGATTGAAACGAGCAAACTAGTTTCGCAGGGGCTGCATGTAGGTAGCTACTCTCTTAGTAGAGGAGTAACTCATCTAAGACTGAGCTGACGTTTGTTTCTACTGCTTCAAACGTATTCTTTTAGGATGTTACCGTTCTGGTAAATTCGTTGGTCATTCGTGTAGATATAATACAGTGATAGAGTCAGCACACTATCTTGAGGTAAGCTATTCTTTTGTCGGCGCCAACAACTTTACCATAAAAACGCCTGTCTTTCAAGATGGCTCCGATGATGTCTGTGAGTGGCAGGTCTTTTGACATCTCACAGATCTTTTTTGTGTCATACGCGGCAGACAGATCAACAAAAACGGCACCTGTAACCAGTCCTTTCTTGAAACCCATTATAGATGTGATGAGTGAGATTCGGGAGTTGGCTTGTTGTGATTTAGCAAGGACAACAGCCTGCTTGTTGTGGTGCCGTAACTGAGCCCAACCCGCTGAGGATTAGACCCTCAAACAGCTTAAACGGGTGGCTAGTTGGGATAACGGGTAGAAACACTTTACCTGCGCGGCACCTTTTCAAGGTTTGAGAATATGTTAACTAACTGTGTCAGAAAAATAAAAACATGAAAAAAAAAGTTTTTACTGTTATTCAATTTCAAACCGAATTTTGTGCAACCTACTTTCTCTCTACCTTTCTCTCTCCAATCCAAATCGCTTCTCCTTCCTTCCCAGCTGCCCTCTTTATGTATATCAGCTGATATCCACATTTGCAAATCAGAGACCACCATAAACACCTGCACCTATGAAGAGAAGCCCTTTTTTAATCAGCAGACACGACATGCGAAGCACCTCATTCTTTTTCGTGACAGTGACTGTTCCTCTTTATTGGCACCCTCCCTCCTGATCGTATGATCACACAAATGACAGATGGTGGCTGGTCGCTTTATCCTAGTACTTCTCCGTAGGGGGGCAGTTGGTTTTTCTCTCTTACATCAGATGTACCAGGACCTGAATTGACAATGGAATAAGGCAGCTCAACCCAGGAACGTCTGACCTCTCCCTCAATTTCAGATGCAGAACCACTACTACTTGTATCGGAATCTTGATCTCTCCATTCAGTACTCTCTAATGATGTGTCATCATTGTCGTCCACTACCAGTGCTAAACTGAGACGTGAGCACACGTCTTTTACATGTCGAGGCATGCCATTGACGACCACCGACTGTGGACTTATCACTCCAGTGACACAACCTGGTCTGAATTTCGATGTGCAACGTCCTTGTGGATTTTTCACCCAAACTGTGTCCCCCTCTTTATAAAGTGCAGAGATCCCATGGTTATTCGGATAGGGCATTACATTGACCCTTTCATTCTGATCTGGTATGAGTACAACAAATTGGCGGACACATCATCCTTGGAGGTAATGTTGTACCGATACACAGCCTCCATAACAGGGCAACACGTTTGTGCAGCAATCCACTACACAGTCCTATGACACCTTTCTATAATATCGTTTCCTGATGGCCTGTATGCACAGCGTGGTCAAATGTTTACACCCCACTCGTTCATGAACTGCCTGAACATCTGACTGCATAAAGCAGTGTCATTATCAGCCAGAATCTCGGC
The DNA here is from genome assembly GCA_963556195.1 of Sepiola atlantica. Lineage (NCBI taxonomy): Eukaryota > Metazoa > Mollusca > Cephalopoda > Sepiida > Sepiolidae > Sepiola > Sepiola atlantica. Next base: position 44,115,213 of record OY744539.1, read on the forward strand.
TGAGGGCCACGTTCAAAAACACTAATTCTAATTGCCGTATCACATGTGCAGTATCTTGCCGTTGTAGTGACCACCAGATTGAACACCGCGTGGGTCCACAATCGATCAGTGTCAGAAAATAGAAACCATTATCGTGTGTGATGTCCATACGCCCTGCACACTGAGCCCATCCTTTTTCCATTTCACTGGAGCTGGGTCTATTGTCTAGCATTCCTCAGAATTCCGAATAACTGCCTTTACTGCGGCTTAAGACACAGACGGGTCGATTCTACGTACAAAATATAATGTTCGCCTGATTCCAGGATGTCAACTATGTCGATGAATTTCGTTCAGCCGTGTTGGGTTCAGGTTTCCTGTGGCAAAATCACACTGTGTTGTTCACTCTCTCTCTCTCTCTCTCTCTCTCTCTCTCTCTCTCTTCACATCATTGAGCAACCGCTGTGAAACTCTCCTCATGGAGTCTGCTTGGTTCTGGCCAGATCTTACTAATGCTAGATCAACCGAAATGTCGTACTCTTTCATAAGTGAGATTATCGTGCCATGTCGCCGCCTTACGAGCATCTCACTTGCGGCCTTTGTGCTCAATCGAGACTTTCCCGTGAGCGATAAGGTCACTCAGTGGTAAACACACACAAAGTCTGTTTTTACGTGTAACACATTGGCTTTTAATTTGAGTGCAAGGTTTAGTCCTTTTCGTACGGCATCCAGCTCTGCCACGTTTATATGTTGGGTATACTTTGTTGGTCGCAACCAGCATGCATCCTCGACGATGTTTCCACTTGCGCCGAGAGCTACGCCCACAGTAAGCGAGCTTTCGTCCACACACACATCCAGTTCTTTTATGGCCACGCACGATTATCCTCGGACGGGATCTGATTGCTGTACACGGGCAAGTGTATCTGCTATCATACACTCCAGCAGAGTATCGCTAACCTTGTCATCCCAGTTCCGTGCAAGAGTTGTAGCGTAACGTTTAATAAAGCCTGTTGCCACTCGAAGCCATCTACACACTGGAAAGTGGCCCACCAGTTTGCCACACAGGGCGAAGATATATCTTCGTGTCATAGTTCTCGGCGCATCCACAGTACTGATTCCTCGCCGCAACCGCATTTGGGCATACTTTGCCCAAATTTCTTATCTCAGCACTCGTGCACCATTTTGCAGTTTTTTTGTGGGTCCTTACTATTAAGTCCGTACAGGTCCAGATGCTTTCTGTTCGGATTCTGCCGACGCCACGTCCTCATTAATATATATGTCATCAATATACGCCGACGTTGCTCTCCTTATCTTCTCATCCTGGGCTAACACAGCCTCGAACACAGTCCGCATTACAAGAGGCGCCACATTTAAGCCAAATCCTAACAATGTTATACAATATCTTTGTCCTTTAAATATGACTGTCTGGTACGGCCAGAGAGATCTCTCAACATGGATCTGTAGGTATGCCTCTCTGAAGTCCAGAATAGATACATTCCTTCCTTGCTGCCTCCATTCTCGTATATAAGTGTTTAATTCACGATAGTCCATCACAGGACGCACCTTATTTTTATTGGCCTGTAGCACAACCATCAGTGGTATTAGGCCAAACTCTTCCTGATTATATGGATACAGCCAACCGTTGTTTATCCAGGTCTGCAAGTCGCATTCATAATCTTCCTTTAATTCATTAGACATTGCATATTCAGAAATCCGAGTTTCCAGTTTCTCTGGTGCATAATCCGGTGACCATTTCCATGCTGTACCCCACACTTTCTTCCGTTCATCAAATTTGGCAACAAAATCAGCTTCGTTAATACAAAGCGTTGGACAGATGGGTTGTGCCTCCCCAAACTCCACACTTCCAGATTGTGTGATGCGACCGCCACACGGTGCTTTAATGGCGTCAATGCCAAGTAACATATCGAAATCAAGAGGTTTCCCTTGCATAATCAGTACGTTAATTGCGGCAACGTTACTAGTCTCTGTATGAATCCTAATAGTGCCATTTCCGCAGCAGGCCTGCGTAGCGCCGGTCAATGTAGTTACCACCATCTTCTGCTTTGACTAAAACCGACATACCTTTGCACTCAAGAGATAACGTGAGCACCCAGTGTCGAGGAGAGCCAAGCATGGTGCATCATCAACATAGATGGTAATGGCATCTAGCGCTGAGTTCACATTTTGACTGGGGAATAGACTGGCGCTGATGTCTTGTCCCCAACTTCGTTTCCCGGACAATCTCTTACCAGATGACCAGTCTTGTTGCACAGATGACATCGTTGACGGGTAGTCTGTCTCCTTAGCATGCAGTCTATCGCAAAATGTAAATAGAGGCAACGATGCTTTTACATTATAATTTTATTTGGTGAAGGAAATTTGGAGGAATTTTAAATAATTGTGTCTATAACCAAATACTGGAAAGAAACACGCGGATTCTCTAACGCTAACTACTACAAAGATCTATTGGTACACTTTCTTCTATCCATCATAAAATTCTGTTTGAAATTATCTACTAATTGAAAATGTATTGTAAAAACGTATTTCCCCATAAATGTAAACGGCCACTGTAATATGAGAAATATTTACAGGGGACAACCTGATTGGAGATTTGGGAAGCAATTTCTTTTTTCACATTACATTTAAATTTCTGTATGTATTATTGTGGAGACAAGAGGCAGGGAGAGAATTCCAATAGCTAGCAGTTGGAGGAAAAAAGTTATTTAAGTAAAAAAGCTTGTGGTAGTTAGGGGGTTCTATTGTACAAGGGTGTGATGTTGATGCTAGTGAGGTTGCGCAGCGGAATTTACGTCGAGGGGATACAAGTGAAGTAAATTCATCGGAGTATGTTTAGTGGTAGTACTTGTAAAACAAGTATAGGGATGCAACACTGGTGATTGAACAGGGGCTGAATCTTAGTAGACAGTTCGAGACCTATTAGGCTGGAAAATGTGTTTGACCCTGTTCAAGAGGGAAAGGCTAGTGGTTGATGCACAACCTCAGATGTGGAAATAATACTCTACCTAGAGGTTAATAGTGACTTTATAGAGATATAGAGTTAGGGTTAGAGTTAGGATTAGAGTTGGGATTAGAGTTAGGGTAAGGATTATGGTTAGGATTAGGGTAAGGGTTTGGATTATGGTTAAGGTTAGGGTTAGGGTTAGGGCAAGAGTTTAGGGTTTAGGTTAGGGTAATGGTTATGGTTAGGATTAGGGTTAGGGTTAGGGTAAAGGTAAGGGTAAGAGTTAGGGCAAGAGTTTAGGGTTGGGTTAGGGTTAGGGTTAGGGTTCGGATTAGGGTTAGTATTATGGTTAGGGTTAGGATAAAGGTTAGAGCAAGAGTTTAGGGTCAGGGTTAGGGTAAGGATTAGGGTTAGGATTATGGTTAGGGTTAGGGTAAAGGTTAGAGCAAGAGTTTAGAGTCAGGGTTAGGGTTAGGGTTAGGGTTAGGGTTAGGGTAAGGATTAGAGTTAGGATTGGGATTAGGTTTAAGGTTAGGGTTAGGATTATGGTTAGGGTAAGGGTTAGGGCGAGTGTTTGGGTTAGTGTGAAGGGTTACGGTTAGTGTTAGGGTTAGGGTTAGGGTAAAGGGTAAGGGTAAGGGTTAGAGTTAGGGTTAAGGCAAGGGTTTAGGATTAGGGTTAGGGTTGGGGTTAAGGTTAAGGTTATGGATAGGATTATGGTTAGGGTAAGGGCAAGGGTTAGGGAAAGAATTATGGTCAGGTTTAGGGTTAGTGTTAGTGTTAGGGTTAGGGTTAGGGTTAGGGTTAGTGTTAGGGGTTGTACAACATGTGTTAGTAATTTGTTTGTTTACACTACATCCTTCTACAAGTATATTTCAAAAGACGAATGACCTGAAAATAATTTATGAAGTTTTAATATAAATAAATAAATGTTTGGGACGTTTTATTATGTATCTTATAAGAATATCCTCAGAAATCAAATTATTAATATTTGTATAATTTTAATGAGATGAAATAACTTTTCTTCATATTTTTTCAGGAGCCGGATCATTACTAGTTTGTGTCGTGCTAAATAATAATTGATTTCACGCACTGTTAATACGGGAAATTACGATAAAGTTGAAAAATGAAGACTTATTCATCTTTTTTTAATTTACGAAAAGGAAATTTCAATAATGAATATCGGAAACGTGCGTACATATAATGGAGCTGTTGAATATTTATTTTTCGGAACTACATTTGAATACTTTAATTTCTAATTAATATGTTTCGAGTATTTCAAATGGTACCCCGTTGATATATGAAATTTCTAATTGATATGATGTACTTATTTATTATATAATTTATACAAATATTTTGGCTACATAGGTGTATACATATTTCAGTTACAACCTTATTGGGCTAAGCTTTTTCATTCGACCATCTCTACCAATATAATATAATGTAATGTAATATTATATATATATATATATATATATATATATATATATATATATATATATATATATATATATATTAGTAAGTTATGAAAAAATATTTATAGCAATTAAGCTACGCAGAGGATCCAATGTTTCATTCCGGGGGGGGGGTATTTAGGCTGATGTTTCCTTCCGGGGATGAAACGCGGGAACCTCTGTGTAGCTTAATTGCCATAAATCTATTTTCGTACCTTACTATCTAGCTCTACTTACGTATCGAGCACTGCTGAAAGAAATCCTGTAAATTGATATATAAAAATAATATATTCTTATAAAATTTGATGTGGATGCATGAAATAGTAATATATATATATATATATATATATATATATATATATATATATATATATATATATATATATATATATGTCTGTGTGTGTATGGGTGTATATAAAATAAACTACTACTATTGTCTTACAGAATAATAGACTTTACTACCAACCAATTTCGTGTAGGACTTACGGCGATAAAGTAGTTGGATGAGAGTTAAAAGTTGTTAAAGTAGGGGGTCCGGATAGTCTTCATATATCGTCGAACGATCACAACTATACTTTTCTTCTGTTATTTAAATCTTTTAACTTTAATATATTAACCTATAGCTATAATTATTCTTTGTCTCACAGACAAATTAACATTTTTAATATGTTTAGTTTTTATTTCATAAATTTATTTATGTTTATGTTTTCCAAATTCAATGCTTTTTCTAAACTTTACGCGCGTTTATAAACATAATCAAGAAAAACACATAGTCTTCATCTCAACTTTGCTGATCATCAGAGAAAATTGTTTATTAAGCAGCAATTTCGATCCAAAGAGAAAATAGGACAGAAAAAATTTAATATAATGAATCTGTTATATTGGTAACGATTGTAACGATGTATGGTTTCAGGCGTACTTCATAAATGTGACGTAATGAACAAGAACAATCCCTACACTTATGCTATGTCAGTTCCACTGGCGGAGACTTGAAAAAAAGAGATAAACACCATAAATGTAATCTCAATACTAAGCGTAATACAAATTCTGAGAAAAAACACATCACTAGCTAAATATGTAAAGGACTTGATTAATAAGAAACTTCCTTTTCAGTTCAAATGGTCAATATTCGGTAGGAGGAATAAATATATACCTAAAAAAGGAAAAAAAATAATTATGCACACTAGAATTATAACATATAATGAGATCCAGGGTAAAAACATTCTAAACATAAGGCAAGAGATATTACATAACTGCTGGCATCGAAATAGCTATTCATGATATTGTTTATGGCCTTAATAAAAAAGAGATCGTAGAATAGAGGGACAATTTAATTCGACTACGTAAAGTTGTAATTTTAAATATATGAGCTACTTATATGTTTGGAAACCATATATATTTAGGTAATATAGTCTCCCTATTCGCCTCCAAAATCGTTTGGTATATCTAATAATAATAATAGTATTTCTTCAACTTGCCTTATTACTTGGGAATTTTATAGAGGGAGTATTGTAAAAATATATATTTTAATTTCAGGCTTTTGGATAATACATATAAAACGATTAATAATTCAGACAATATACAAAATTAAACATTTATATTTAGATTAAATTTACTTCTTAACTAAAGAAACAATGAATAATTATATTTATAAATCAAGTGGATAAAATTGGGCCAACGTAGAATAAATAAATAAATTTGTGTAAACAAATTTTGTGAAATAATTTTTCAACACAATTTTAATTAGTAAGATTGAGACGTATTGAGGATTTAATTTTCATTTTCTCATTATCCAAGATAATAATTATAGTTATATCACAAGTCTATAAATAATAAGGGAATATTAAGCATCTGGAGGAGAATAGCTGTGATTCTCACATATTCTCGTCCAGATGCTTAGTATTCCCTAATTCGACTAATCTAACTAATAAAAATTACTTCACAAAATTTGTTTACAGAAATTTAAACTAAACTAGAATTGACGTTGGAGTTTTTTATGATGTAGAATTTTATATGTAACGCTTACTATAATCTCATAATAATAGG
>OY744539.1:44131650-44141650 GCA_963556195.1 Sepiola atlantica
TTTTGTTTGTTTCTTTTTTTAAGTCCCCACCTTTTTCCAAATTTAATCAATTAAATAATAAAAAATAAAATCAAAGGCTATACCTTTCTGATGTGTGCTGTTAGAGATTACGATACATGTGTCTGTATTTTACTCAGATAGAAATACACACACATGCAGATATACATATATACACACAAATACATACATATATATAGAGAGAGCGAGAGAGAGAGAGAGAGAGAGAGAGAGAGAGAGATATGTGTGTGCATGTATACATATATCTACATATACATAAGGGTTTTATATTATATATTTTTAGCATAATATATTATATATATATATGCATAAAGAAAGATAAAGATAAAGAATTGCATAAAATTACATAAAATTAATACAAATTTTATTACAAATTTTACAAATGTATCGCGATAGATCACTTTACGATACTTAAATTATCGTTAATTATATTATCATTAGTATATATATATATATATATATATATATATATATATATATATATATATATATATATATATGTATGTATTATAGACCCAGTTTTTAAGTTGTAAATTACATGCTGCTATTTTATACAAAAAGGTCAACAGTTTATATATATTTAACAAAAAAACAAGACTAACACCGCTTGAAGATGATTGTACGAATCAAATCGAAAGTACTGGCAAAAAAAGGAAAGAAAATGGAACAAGAACACATGGAACTTACAACAATTTGACCGAAACACTAAATGAACCATTCAGAAAATGTAAAAAATAAAAAAGTCTTAGCAAGCAAAAACACTCCGTGTTATTTAATATTGTTTGTCTAAGTATGCATATATATATATATATATATATATATATATATATATATATATATATATATATATATAGTGTGTAGATTTCAATTTTGTGTAGAGAATTTGAATAACAGAGCTCAATGTAATTTAAACAGAGCAAAACAGAATTATAAAAAGAAAAACTATACACACATTAAGGTTGTACACATAATAACTTTTTTCGACCCCTTTAATTAGGTCTCCTCAGATGTATAGACAACCACGTCAAAAAAACCCTTTTTTTTGACGTGGTTGTCTATACATCTGAGGAGACCTAATTAAAGGGGTCGAAAAAAGTTATTATGTGTACAACCTTAATGTGTGTATAGTTTTTCTTTTTATAATTCTATATATATATATATATATATATATATATATATGTGACAGTGTTGGAGGAAGTATTAAAACGGTGTAAAATATAGAAGTCGAGTTTTGTAGTCGTACGAAAATGTACTAATAGCAAAAGAGCTACAAAATCATTTCTGTTTCACTCAAAAAAAAAGTTGCATTTAAATGAACTCTGAGAACCGCGACGAATATTGAGTATTGATTTACTCCGCTCCAGGAGTTAGGCACAAGGCCAGTTTTTATCTTACTCCCACAAGTATGATGTGACCCAAGGTCGGGTCAGGAAAGTGGGGTTTAAAAATTGCCTGGACAGCCCCGTCGGCATTCCCCTGTAGGAGCGCCTCAGGTAGTAAGCAATAAACTTACTCCTCTCCAAAGAGGGGGGGGGGGGGGCGAAGCCTGCGAGGGTGGCCCTCCTAGCACTGCAAAGGACAGACCCATAGACCGGCGTAAATCAAGCCCCGAAGGCCAAGACAATACCAGTCTATGGAGTGCAGTATCCATCGGAACAGATACTACACTTTGATCTTAGCCAAAAGGCCAAATTGAGTAGCTCGCTTGCAATATAAATATTTGTATGCATATATATATATATATATATATATATATATATATATATATATATATATATATATATATATATATATATATATATATGAATACAAATATTTATATATATATATATATATATATATATATATATATATATATATATAAATATTTGTATGCACACACACACACACATATATATATATATATATGTACATATATATGCATACAAATATCTGTATGGTATGATAGCGCAGGGGTACAGGCGCCGACTCTCAGCTCGACGGTTGAGAAACTATCTGGATTAGCCACACTGAAGAGCTGTGATACATCGACACAGTCTTTATGTGGATAACAATATATATATATTTATAAAGATATATATATATATACACATAGATTATATACATATATTTTTTAAATATATATATACATATATATATATATATATATATATATATATATATATATATATATATATATATATATATATATATATATATATATACATACATAGATTAAATATATATATCATGTATATAGTTTGTGTTTCAGCATTTACGTCACCAGTGCTCAACACAGTAGTCGAGCTGTAGAGCTACGTTGTAGTATAACCTATATTTAATAGAAAATAAGTTACAGGTAAACGGTTGTGTTTTATTCTCCGAAAGCAATCGTCATGCTAAATGTCTTTATTTAATATAGAACCAATAACTGATTAAAATAGTTACAATAGTAGCCCAATAAAACTTAATGTTATTGAGTATTTAACCTGACGAATTTTCTCGGGGAAAGAAACACAAAGCTGGTTCTGTCACGTAATACTAGTATATGTGTATACTATTAATATATAAAATATGTGTATGTTATAAAGAGTTCTCAATAAAGTAAATTAGGGCTTGTTGTATTTGTTTTATTTGAGAAGGATACAACGTTGAAAGAGTTGATCTTCATACGCAGTGTTTTAGAAGCAGTAGACATTTGAGAGGCACTGGGCATACGTTAGAACGCGCACCTGACGATTGGAGGGTACACGTTTCGAAAACGGCCTAATGCTTGCCAATTGTATACCGCCTATGAAACCCTGGGTGTAATTGTATAATTCCAAATTAAACAAATATGAATACACGTAGATAGATGGACGTATACTGAGATTATTCAATAGGATATCGATGTAATAATTACTTTTGTAAGGCGTGTATATACTGACATTTGATATATAGTTACTCTCTCGTCCTAATACGTTCATATATATATATATATATATATATATATATATATATATATATATATATATATATATATATATATATATATATGTATTGTGTGTGTGTGTGTGTGTGTGTGTGCGCGCGCGTGTGTGTGTGACTGTGAATGGTAGTCAGGTGTGTGTGTATTAAGATGGCTACCACAGCTGCGTGCTACGTGGTAAGGGGTGTTTCTTGTATCGGAACGCGTCTCGATGCAGGAATGGAGGCATAGCGCAGTGAACCATTATTTTCCTATCGTTCTCTCTGTCAGCGGAATACTCATGTTGCTCGCCTCCTTCAACAAGTATCTCTCTTCCAAATATTCCCAAAGTACAAGGTGGAATAAAATAGAATCATTGAATCGGAGTAAAATGCCTCCTTATATATATATATATATATATATATATATATATATATATATATATATATATATATATATATAGATATATATATATATATATATATATATATATATATATATATATATAGAGAGAGAGAGAGAGAGAGAGAGAGAGATAGATATATATATATATATATACTTCATGATTTTGGAGGAAGAACAAAATTGTATTACCGCATTCATGATTAAAAAATACATATACAGATAAAAATAATTTAATATTATTTATTAAAAATTAATATTGTGTACATATATATATGTATATATATATATATGTATATATATATACATATATATGTATGTATGTATAGTACATGTATTATTTTTGTTTCCTAGATTAGACATTAATCCGTTGACACTCCAGTGTTTATAAAAAGTGCTCGATAACAAGTAGAGCTGTGTTTTAGTGTACATTGTTATTTATACAAACATTATTGGTTACCTATGTGCATACATGTTCCAGCTGTGCCCTCTTTCGACAGCCAACCTCCTCAGACCTTTTTTCTAAAGTTCTTAGGTACTTGGCTCTCAGAAGAGCACACAGCTAGAACATGTATGAACATATGTAACCGACTATGTTTGTATAAGAAAAATGTATTGTATATATACATATATATATATATATATATATATATATGTAGTGTAATTCTTTGTTACAATAGATATGATCCTCCATTGGTACCTTCGGTTTCATGGAAAATCTTGAAACTAACTCGGCACGGTTAAAGATATCTAACGTATTTTTTAATATTTTTTTAAATTCTGAAATGTTGTTATTGTATTAAGTTGATGAAATATTCTTTGTATTTATTATATTAATACATTTATTTTATGTAGAGTTTTCTCAACAAAATAGTGCATGCAATTTTATAAATGTATAACAGATTTGTTGAACCTTACATAATGTTTTACTCCCCTCCGGACGGAGGAGTCCCATTTTGAGTCACGCTATGAAAATGTCGATTGATTTGTCATATGTACCCCTGTTGGCTTAATTTTATATATATATATATATATATATATATATATATATATATATATATATATATATATATATATATATAAATTATTTAAATTCAAATCACAATAATTAAGTTTTTCCTCATATTATTTATTTTCTGCAATGGAAATTGTTTTACAACGTGCAATATGCTACAATTAAACGCTGATATGTATATATATATATATATATATATATATATATATATATATATATATATATATATATATGTATATATATGTATATATAGATATATAGATATATAGATATATATATATATGTATATATATATGTGTGTGTATATATGTATATATGTATATATATGCATACATATATACATATATATATACACATATATATATACACTTAACCATATATATATATGTATATATGCATATATATATATGTGCATTTCTGTATGTAGCTGTATGTTCATATATATATATATATATATATTTATTTATTTGTATATATACATATATATATTTACATATGTGTGTTTGTGATGTTTTTGTATGAATGTATATAGACACTTTGAAAGCACACACACATAGACAAATAAACACATGCACACACATCTATTTGTTATGCAATAAACGGAGACAACGTATGATTTTATATGTGAGAAACGGGTAGTAAACTGAAAACTCGGATTATATAATCATATATATATATATATATATATATATATATATATATATATATATATATATATATATATATATATATTCAGGTGCAGTTTATGTCAGAGTGGTTGCATAACCTCTGCCATGAATCTTATTCTGTTCATATCATATTGTTCAATAGAATGTGTAGATGTATATCTATTTAATATACATTTTTATTCATAAAATATATATTTCTCCCCAAATAAGTGTTTTATAAAACAAAGACAGCACATGACCAACATTTAGTTGAATACCAAACTTCATCACTTATTTTTACTTTCCTTCTCCCTCAATTACAGAGTGGCTCAACAAATAAACACTATCCACTCTATTGCAACAGAATGGAATAAAGTCATCAGATTATTGACAAAAGATGCACTCAATATCCTATCGGGTAGAGCTATATTAATGATGAAAAATCAAATGTACTTAGCTTTGCATTTTTTTGTAAAATAAGGTCAGTTAGATACATTTTAACAGTAGGTGATGCCTTGAAACTGCAGCAAAGTGATAAGCTTTATACATACTGTTATATATATATATATATATATATATATATATTTTCTTATTTAGATACTGTATATTACATATTTCAGCAATGTACCGTGGTTTCATCCAAAAGGGCAGATTTAGACATATTTAGTAAATGTCTGTACCCAGTGGAATCATCGGCAAGCTGAAATTATTGTAGTCATGTCCCTATAGGGAATGGCGTCAACAATGACAGAAAAAACCGCGGTACATTGCTGAAATATGTAATATACAGTATCTAAATAAATTATATTAGCTCTCTTATATGATCGAGTACTTTATTTGATTTCTTTTCATATACAACCTGACACACTACATATATATATATATATATATATATATATATATATATATATATATATATATATTCATATATATATATATATATATATATATATATATATATATATATATATATATATATTGTAAGTTATGAAATCATGTTTATGGCAATTAAGCTGCACAGAGGCTCCCACGTTTCATCCCCGGGGGTTGGGGGATATTCAGACGAAAATGCATTTTAGCCTGAATATTCTCCCCAGGGATTAAACGCGAGAGCCTCTACGTAGCTTAATTGCAATAAATATATTTTCATAACTTACTACCTGGCTCTACTTACGCATCGAGCACTGCTAAAATAAATACTGAAAAATGATACCAAAAAATTATATCTCCTTATAAAATTTTAGGTGGATACATAAAATAGTAATATATATATATATATATATATATATATATAATCGCTCTCTCCCTCTCTCTCTCTCTCTCTCTCTCTCTCTATATATATATATATATATATATATATATATATATATATATATATATATATATATATATAACAGTACATTTCTGGCAATAGGTGATGCTGTGAAACTTCAGTAAAATTTAAGTTTATGATTCTCTCTCTCTTTCTTTATCTATCTATCTATCTATTTATATATATATATATATATATATATATATATATATATATATATATATATATATGAATGTACAAGGTTGAAACAGTAACTGAACTCAATTTTATTTAAGTGCCTAAAACTGTTTTTTGTAATTTGCGATTCGTGGCTGAATATGGCCAATAGTATCTACTGTATGTTAAAATATCTAATACTTGCATGACTGAAGCACTTATGACAATACCAGTATTACTTTGCGCCATAACGGACTCTTCAGAGCCAAATAGTGTCAGCCAAATATTTATCTTCCGCAAAAACTATAGTTAAAATACAATTAATATATAACATCTTACGCATGATGAAGGAAAATAGAATATTTTAGTATTGATTCAAACTAGTTTTGAACATATGCGTAACTGCGTTTCACTTTTTTTTATTTTAAGTCATTTTAGTAGGTTTTATGTGAAGTGTGTAGATATACACACAACTGCTGGTTGGTGCTTTTTTGCCAAGGTGTGTTTATGCGTGCGTCTGATTGTGTGTGTATCATAGGATTTGCCACCTACCTCGATGGTAATTAATCATTCTCAAAGTAATGACCTTTAACGAAGTCGAACTGGGAAGTGTGTATTACTAACTAACACACACATATACACAGAAACACACGCACACACATACATCATCACATACACACACACACACACACATATATATATATATATATATATATATATATATATATATTGCTTAATCTTATATAACTGAATTTATTGATAACGCTTTCTGTTTAACGATATATCAACCGTTTTGAGGGGTTATTTAACATTGGATGAGTTATTGTAAACGATCACTTAAATAAATGCGGTTACTTTCACCATTGGATGTAGGGGTAGAGGTTCATACCTCAATCGTTAATACAGAATCAAGACTACGTTTTTGAACGTAGATAGTTACAAAGAAAACCCGTTTTTTTTTCATTATTCTACAGAGAACGTGATGCCAAATATTTTTTTCCTGACGAACCACAATCGCTAAATCTGAGGAATAATAATGACGTCATACAAGAACGAAATCAGTTCAATAGGTAAATTGTTTAGATCGGGCTTTCGGACTCGGATCAAAGTGTAGTATATGTTCTGCCGTCAGTCGGTGGCGAAGAATTTATTTTCGAATGTGTCAGTTTTTATTTTCCTTCTGCAAAACCAGTATGTCTCTTTTGGGGAGCAGGATGTTACCATCATTAAGAACCGACCATGTGTCTAAGGTTGTCCTTGGGGGGACATAGGTATACATAGGTAACTCTAACCCTAACCCTAACTATAAGATGAAAATGGCGATTCCAATGATTAATTTGTGGCCGTGTGTTGCTTGATGATTTCCCCCGGGATTAAAACATAAACATTTCTTATATAGATTACTTGCCATAAGTATATATTTTAATACTACTACTAAGCCCTACACACATATTGAGAACTATTGAAATAAATACTGATTTGTTTTATAATATCATAATATATTTGTACATTGATGAAACGCTATGTTAAAATGATTTTGAAGTCTTTAATTGAGAGGATGGGAAGTTAGTGGTCGGTACTCAAGCCTAATGTTTGATATTTTTGCGAAACCGAAGAAAATCTATTCCATTGCTCCCCCACTCTATGAGTTAATATAACACAAATTCAGAATCATAAATTCCGCTGAACGTGAAGAGGCACGCAATGCACATTCCATCACATCGAGGCTGCGTCTGAACACACGCACTCAAATTGATCAACGCTCGCACATTTCCCGCATCTTCGAACGTGAGATGTTTTCCCAGCGCGCGGCTGCACGAAATATCGCAACTCGTGTGATGTGGTTGCTTTTCGTAAATAGTTACAGCGAACAGTTTATAACCAACAATTAACGACCAGACTTTGATAAATAAATATATATATATATATATATATATATATATATATATATATATATATATTTAAAAATAAAATATTTTTTTGGTTATTGTCGGACTCATTTTGGTTTCAAGTAAAAATAAATATAATGCTAGCCCGGTGTTCTGCAATGTTGCGTCAGGCGTGTCGAATTTAAAGCTTGTTGCAACGATGCGTCTCTCCCTCCATGACGAGTGTATATATGCCCGCCATATTGATCTGCACTTACCTGTGCGCAATACGCACACTCTCTCACTTTGATTATAAATATATATATATATATATATATATATATATATATATATATATATATATATATATATATATTCATATATATATATATTTATATATATTTATATATATATATATATATATATACATATGGTTGTATATATATATATTTATACATATATAAATATATATATGTATATATATAAATATATGGATATACACAGATATATATAATATATATATATATATATATATATATATATATATATATATATATATATAGAGAGAGAGAGAGAGAGAGAAACAGAGATAGATAGAGAGAGACATACATATATATATATATATATATATATATATATATATATATATATATATATATATATATATATAGAGAGAGAGAGAGAGAGAGAGAGAGAGAGAGAGAGAGAGAGAGAGAGTGAGAGAGAGAACGGGTGATGACATATATTTATCACAAATTAGCAAAACCTTCGAGGGTGAAACGCAAACATGTCTGTGATGTAGTGTGACGAACTCCCTCGGGGATGAAACACAAACGTTTCTCTGTAGCAAATTTGCCATGAGTACATTTTCATACTACTATAAGCTCTAGTCATATAGTGAGCACATTATTTTAGTTCATCTATTAACGAAAACGTATAAAGGTCATATATTGTTCTATAATACAAGTGTTATATTTCTCGTACGTGCATATACATGTCCTTACATAAACACACACACACACACGCGCGCATATATATATATATATATATATATATATATATATATATATATATATATGTATATATATATGTGTCTGTGTGTGTGTTTGTTTGTCTCTGTGTCTCTGCGTGTATGCAGTATATCTGCGTGTATGCAGTATATATGCGTGTATATCTGTTTTCAATAAGTGATTAAAACAGATAAACTAAAAATACCATTAAAACAAACATCTGTTATTTAAGCCATCATCTTTATTATAAAATGACTTCAGCAGAAATGTTTTTTTTTTCTAATTCAATTATTAACATTCAGATTATACTGGAGAGTAAATAAATATATACATACATCAAGATGCACATATATACCTTTATTAAACACGCACGAACGCGCGCATTCTCAACGCATATATATATATATATATATATATATACATATACATATATATATATATATATACATATATATATACATATATATATATATATATATACATATATATATATATATACATATATATACATATATATATATATATATATATATATATATACATATATATATACATATATATATATATATATATATACATATATATATATATATATATACATATATATATATATATATATATATATACATATATATACATATATATA
>OY744539.1:44146650-44171650 GCA_963556195.1 Sepiola atlantica
AAATTTAGCCCCTGTGTAGCTTAATTGCCATAAGCCTGAAGATTCCTCCCCGGGAATGAAACGCGGAAGCCTCTGTGTAGCTTAATTGCCATAAATATATTTTCATAGCTTACTATATATATATATATATATATATATATATATATATATATATATATATATATATATATATATATATGGGATAATGAAAATAGAAAACCAAAAAATGGATGTTTTTTATGTGTACATCAACGTTTCGTCTTTATTTATAAGACTTCATCAGGATGATAATATAGAGAAAAATGTCATGCAAGTACAAATACATGTAGGGTTGACATATTGGGAGGAGAAAAAAGAATAAATAAATAAAATAAAATAATGGGCACTACTGGGTGGACGTCCGTACTTGGTAGAGAATAAAAATGAATGGCATGACATTTTTCTCTATATTATCATCCTGATGAAGTCTTATAAATAAAGACGAAACGTTGATGTACACATAAAAAACATCCATTTTTTGGTTTTCCTTTTTCATTTTCCCATCACGTCGGATTACCTTCATCCTTATCTTCCCATATATATATATATATATATATATATATATATATATATATATATATATAATCGAATGTGATGTATTTCTACCTGAACGTACTCAACGTACCTGCAATTTAGAAATCTAATGCATGCCACTTCAGTTACGTTTACTAATTTCAGGTAGTATTAAATAATAGTTTATTGCATTCAGCTCTGCCTATATTCATTGAGCACTTTTTCGTTGATTTTGACTTTCTCGCTTTTACAAGTCAACACTCACACTAATGCCCGCAAATTCCACAAGCTGCCATGATACTATCGTCAAATTCTGTTACACATTTAGGTCACCTCTCCCAAGCTTTACCGTCTCTCTTTGTAGAAGGAGCTAGTTTATTGCACATCGCCCGAGGCGCCACTGCCGACAAAATACTAACGGGGCTGCTCAGGCATTTTGTAAACCAGAGTGATCTTTTTCTTCTTGAACGCTGGCTTTTCAATTCCCACACATTTGACCTTGTGTCACATGTTCCAGCGATGGCAGGAAGGTGAATACTAATTCATATTTGAATTGCTTAAACGTAATTATTTAAGCACGATTATTATGTAAAAATAATTACTAAACCACACTAAAAGAAAGATATGGGGGTTACCCTTTAGGAGAACGGAACCTGGTGTAATGTTCAGACATGTCGGGTGTGTTGATTATTAAAATCTTTTATTAGCTCTTACAGATGTGTGTTTAGCTTGCGAACTTAAAACAAATACCCTATTTAATTACCTCCACACGAGGGCCGAGTAAGACATAAGGTCGATTTTAATGTTGGGAAAACGTAGCTCCCCCAAAAGGGGCACTCTGGATTGTGACAAAAATGAAATTGGTTTCAGTCTAAAAGGATTTCTCCTTAACTGACCAAGAACAGAAAAGATGAAGTGTGGCATTAGAACAGATACTACACTCTTTGTTCCTAACCAAAAGGTAAAGGAAGTCTTGATTTACTTGCCTCCACACGAGGGCAAAGTTAGACAATAGGTCGGGTTATTTATGTGTGGAAAATCAAGCTCCATAAAAAAGGGGCACTGGATTGAAAGAAAAATTAAAATTGCCTCAGTCCAGAAAGATTTCATCTTCACTGACCTAAGACAGAAAAGATGAAGTTTTGTATCAAAACAGATACTACACATTGCCCATAGCTAAAGTCCAAAAAGATTCAGAGTTGGGTAAAAGGTCGGTTTTTTACATTTGGTGAAAACTCAGCTCCACAAATAGGGGCACTCTGGTTTCGGACAAAAAATTAAATTGTCTCAGTCTAGAAGGATTTCTCCGAGGACAGAGAAAATGAAATGTAGTAAAAGACCAGAGACTACATTTTGCAAGGAAGTCTTTAAAATAAAGACCTGTGCCGTTTTCGTTTCAAGAAACGCGTACACAAACACGTGAATATACGTATTTATCCGTCTGAGCTAATGTGATTGCGCAACGAAGGTAGGGCCGAGCCAGATGAAACGAATGAAATCTCGCTGAAACACACAATACAGTTGTCGCATACCCGCAAAACTAGAAACTATTACTACCCCTTTCTCTGCGAGTCGATAAACGGCACACGCTAAAACGCCACAGCAGTCACTGGCATGTTAGGTGGACGTTTTGCCGCACGGATATTTTGCACAACGGATTAAATGATCAAAAAAGTTTCCCCTTGGGTTTTAATAAAGTCATTATTTTTTTAAAGTATTTTAATAAAGCAACCATTTTTTTTTAACGAATTCGATTAAAATTTTCTGCAACGCAAATCGATGCATTCAGAAATAATGGTAAGGAAATGAATAAAAAAAAAACGTGTGATCTATCTGAGCAATCAATTTATTATTTAATATTTCTAGCAAAAATACACTTCCTCTGGTCGCACATTTTTTGCTAGTATATATGACCACTGAATACAACCCTCCCAAATAAGAAGGTAATGCCTTGGAGGGTAGTTTCATTACAACAGAGCATGCACTATACTACCCCCCCCCTCGCCATAAAAAAACACGTGGGGGATAATACCTGAAAGGATGGTACTATAACAACAAACAGATACTACACTATCCGCCTGATTCAGCATTGAAATGTAGTACATTAGTTTGAAATAGTATAATAAACTGGCTTGAGCATTACAAGATAGTAATAGCATACCTTTTTGACTGCAGGCAGACATATACCTAATAATAGAAGTAATAGTATAGTTTTGACTTCTGACAGACCGATACCAAATCTCCATTAGTAATAGAAGTAATAATATAGTTTTTGCTTCTGACAGACATATACCAAATAATAGAAGTAATAGTATAGTTTTAACTTCTGACAGACCGATACCAAATCTCCATTAGTAATAGAAGTAATAATATAGTTTTTCCTTCTGACAGACATATACCAAATAATAGAAGTAATAGTATAGTTTTAACTTCTGACAGACCGATACCAAATCTCCATTAGCAATAGAAGTAATAATATAGTTTTTGCTTCTGACAGACATATACCAAATAATAGAAGTAATAGTATAGTTTTGACTTCTGACAGACCGATACCAAATCTCCATTAGTAATAGAAGTAATAATATAGTTTTTGCTTCTGACAGACATATACCAAATAATAGAAGTAATAGTATAGTTTTAACTTCTGACAGACCGATACCAAATCTCCATTAGCAATAGAAGTAATAATATAGTTTTTGCTTCTGACAGACATATACCAAATAATAGAAGTAATAGTATAGTTTTGACTTCTGACAGACAGATACCAAATCTCCATTATTAATAGAAATAATAATATAGTTTTTGCTTCTGACAGACATATATCAAATAATAGAAGTAATAGTATAGTTTTGACTTCTGACAGACCGATACCAAATCTCCATTAGTAATAGAAATAATAGTATAGCTTCAGTTTTAGACAGACAGATACCAACTCTCCATTGGTAATAGTAGTAATAATATAGTGTTTGCTTCTGACAGACAGATATCAAATAATAGAAGTAATAGTATAGTTTTGGTTTCTGACAGACAAATACCAATGTTCCATTATTAATAGAAGTAAAAGTATAGTTTGGAGTTCAGACAGACAGATACCAACTCTCCATTAGTAATAGAATTACTAGTATTGTTTCGGCTTCAAGAAGACATATGCAAAATCTCCATTAATAATAGATTTTATTGAGTTACTCACTATAATAGGAACCCTAAGCCTAACCCTAACCCTAATAACGTATGTTAACGCGTTATCATTTTTAACTAGCTATACCCTACCCGGAGTTGTCCGGGAGTCTCTCTACTTTCATTTTCGTTTCGCATCTGTGTCACTATTCCATTTATCTTTTTGTTTTTTTTAGTGAAACAAATGATTCTTTCTAATTTTTAAAATAGGATTTTGAAATGTAAATGTAATTATTACGTAATTATTTGGCTATTGAATTATTGTCATAAAAGCATAACGAATATTTGTTAAGTGTTTTTTTTTTCATCTTTATCAAACGAGTTGATATTAATAGCTTCCAAACTGTTCGATCTTTTAATACCAACGGATTTGCTGAAAATTTAAAAACCAGTTTAAATGACTTTCTACCCGACAGTGTAAATGCTCCTAAATGTTTTTCAAAGGTCACAAAGTAATTTATTCTTATATCAACTATCACAAAACATTAAAATGCCAGACTGGTTTGCGGAAGATTCTAAATGCATTCTGGTGGATTCAATTTCGTTATAAAATTATTTTTATGAATAGACTTTATTTTCAAACGTTTCATTTTACGCATTTGCTGTTTTTATTTGAATATATAGCCAATTAATCTAAATAAGTAGATAAAAATATTAATTCGATGAGTAAGTCACGTAGTTACGAGAACGTTAAAATATCGTTTAAGACTCGAATTTATATAGAAATTTGGAAACAATAAACTAAAATACAATAAATTGTTTCGCACGCGCCAACCACTGCCGCTACTAAGACGGCTTTGAGTTAACCTCCTACTGCGACTGTGGCTTTTATTGACGATAACTTAAAATAACTGGATTGCACTTAGTCGAGCGCATATTTTCGCCACGGCGCTCAACAGCCCACACCTTATCCAAAATCATAAGGCGCGCATAAACCTTTAAGGGCAAGAAAAATAATGTTATTGAATTCATTGTTTTTTAATTATAATTAATTGTTGATAAATAATTATATATATATGTATATATATATATATATATATATATATAATTCATTTTGCACTGCCATAAAGGTAATTGATGGACACGTGCATTAAGCTATCAACCTTCATCAGCATGGTTAACTTAGACAAGGATCGAACCCACGATTACATTGTCTATAGTCTAGAGTGTAACCTCCAGACTACGACGCCCTGCCTGGAAATACGTATGGTTTTTATCACCTAAACATTAAGTTATGTATTCATTAATTGTTTTATTGGTGATACTGAAATTGTCTTGTATTTTTCCACTTCCTAAGCGGTAAAGAACCATATATATTATATATATATATATATATATATATATATGCATACATATAAATATATATATATATATATATATATGTATGTGTGTGTGTGTGTGTGTAGGTGTATATATCTATATATGATATATATAAATTATATATATATATATATATATATATATGAGGGAGAAAATATGAAACAGAAATTTCCGACAAAATGTAAAATAAAGTCATGGAAATGTGGATAAGAAAGCAACATGCTAGTATAAATAAGGACACAAACACATCACTAAAGCTGGACCAATATATTTCGGTTGATGGAAATGAATATGGTCGAACCCATCGACCGAAATATCTTGGCCCAGCTTTAATAAATGATGTTTTTTTGTACTTTTTTTTTACTAGTTTGAACTAATTATGCGCACTCACACACACACACACACATATGTCAAGACCGGCGGGACAGTTATAAAAGTGTGTGGGGGGGGGCTCTCCTACAAAGTGTGGGGGGCTGGTTAAACACATGCATATATAACTTCATTATTGATGACCGTAAAGTGGAGGGGAGTCAAAAAGTGTATGTGGGGGGCTTGATCTCCCCTGCCCCCCGGTGCCGCCGTCCATATATATATATATATATATATATATATATATATATATATATATATATATATATATATATATATATATATTAGCAGTAGTAATAGTTCATGTATACAGGCATAATATTATAAGAAGATATTATGTAACGATTTTAAGTATTTACTTCAACAGTGCTCGATACGCGAGTAGAGCCAGGTGATAAGTTATGAAAATATATTGATGGCAATTAAGCTAAACAGACGCGTCCACGTGTCATCCGCATAAGGAATCGTCAAACGCCTGATAATTACCTAGGAGGATGAAACGCGGACGCCTCTGTTCAGCTTAATTTCCCTAAATATATTTTCATACTGTACTATATATATATATATATATATATATATATATATATATATATATATATGAAAAATGAAAAGAAAAAATATTTATGTATTCATCAACCTTTCGTCTTTATTGTCAGACTTCCTCAGGATGATTTGTTTGAAGAACACATCATACACTTACAAACATTTTTTTGCCATGAGGGTCAGAGCTTGCGACCGATATTAGTAAGAAAATCACAAGATGAGAAACAATTAGATGGTGACCCCGACGTTTTTGTTTTCTATTTCAAAGATAAATAATAAATTGATTAAACCGTAGGTACTATTGCAAGATCAAACAAATGCAAATAGAAATAAATATAACAAATAATTGGATTCACATTTTTCAGGCAAGTTTATTGATATAATGATATGCTAAGGCATTTAATTTTTGTACCACCTTAAACACCCATTACAATAAAAAAAATGAGATTGTCGAATCAGGATATGTAGTTATTGGTAATTTATCTGATGTCGCTAAAGTAAGTAATTCCGATTTTACACATTTAAAATGAATTCTTCCAAAATAAAAGTATGTTGTGCCATCGCCCAAAACAAGACAATTTTAAAACAATTAAATTTTAAAGAAATACAATTTATAAGGAATGCATTTTTAAAAATGACATTGATTTGTGTAATATTTAGCTTTTTATTTTTAAGGTAAAAAAAGAGAATATTTATTGTTTTAAAAAGAATTAAATTCCTAGAGTTTTATATGAATTAATAATAACATTAATTATATTTCTTTTAACATATTAAGCTTTTTATTTTTACGGTAAAAAAGGAAAATATTTATTGTTGTAAAAAGAATTAAATTCCTAGAGTTTTATATGTATTAATAAAAACATTCATTATATTTCTTTTGACATATTTAGCTTTTTATTTTTAAGGTAAAAAAGGAGAATATTTATTGTTTTAAAAAGAATTAAATTCCTAGAGTTTTATATGTATTAATAAGAAAAACATTTATTATATTTCTTTTGACATATTTAGCTTTTAATTCTTAAGGAAAAAAGGAGAATATTTATTGTTTTAAAAAGAATTATATTCCTAGAGTTTTATATGTATTAATAAGAAAAACATTTATTATATTTCTTTTGACATATTTAGCTTTTTATTGTTACGATAAATAATGAGAATATTTCTTGTTTTAAAAAGAATTAAATTCCTAGAGTTTAATATGAATTAATAAAAAAAAACATTCATTATATTTCGTTTAACATATTTAGCTTTTAATTTTTACGGTAAAAAAGGAGAATATTTATTGTTTTAAAAAGAATTATATTCCTAGAGTTTTATATGAATTCATAAAAACATTCATTATATTTTTTTTTTTTTATCTTTTAATTTTTAAGGTAAAAAATGAGAATATTTCTTGTTTTAAAAAAAATTAAATTCCTAGAATTTTATATTAATTAATAAAAGCATTAATTATATTTCTTTTAACATATGTAGCTTTTTATTTAAAGGTAAAACAGGAGAATATTTATTGTTTTAAAAAGAATTAAATTCCTAAAGTTGTATATGAATTAATAAAACCATTCATTATATATTTTTTTAAATATTTTATCTTTTAATTTTCAAGGTAAAAAAGGAGAATATTTCTTGTTTTAAAAAGAATTAAATTCCTAAAGTTTTATATGAATTAATAAAAACATTCATTATATTTTTTTTGCATATTTTATCTTTTAATTTTTAAGGTAATAAAGGAGAATATTTATAGTTTTAAAAAGAATTAAATTCCTAGAGGTTTATATGAATTTATAAAAACGTACATTATATTTTTTTTAACATATTTAGCTTTTTATTTTCAAGGTAAAAAAGAGAATATTTCTTGTTTTAAAAAGAATTAATTTCTTAGAGTTTTATATGAATTAATAAAAACATTCATTATATTTTTTTTAATATTTTAACTTTTAATTTTTAAGGTAAAAAAGGAGAATATTTATTGTTTCAAAAAGAATTAAATTCCTAGAGTTTTATATGAATTAAAAAAAAACATTCATTATATTTCTTTTGACATATTTAGCTTTTTATTTTTACGATAAAAAATGAGAATATTTATTGTTTTAAAAAAATTAAATTCCTAGAGTTTTATATGAATTAATAAAAACATTCATTATATTTCTTTTAACATATTTAGCTTTTTATTTTTAAGGTAAAAAAAGAGAATATTTATTGTTTTAAAAAGAAATACATTTCTAGAGTTTTATATGAATAAATAAAAAAAAACATTCATCATATTTCTTTTAACATATTTAGCTTTTTATTTGTAAGGTAAAAAAGGAGAATATTTATTGTTTTAAAAAGAAATACATTTCTAGAGTTTTATATGAATAAATAAAAAAAAACATTCATCATATTTCTTTTAACATATTTAGCTTTTTATTTGTAAGGTAAAAAAGGAGAATATTTTTTGTTTTAAAACGAATTAAATTCCGAGAGTTTTATATGAATTAATTAAAAAAAAACATTCATTATATTTCTTTTAACATATTTAGCTTACAATAATAATTATTTTTACGGAAGCTTGGTTGTTTCATTGTACGGCATATCAACCCTTTTCGGGTTATTCAATGCTGAATTCTGGTATTTTGGTAAAAGTGCTCATGCTCCAAGTTCTTTATATCTTCAAATATTTATTCATGGTGTTTCGTTTAGCTTTGTAGAGGAAAAATGTGATATTTAGTTTTAGCTTTGTTTCGCAAACGGAAAGGAATAAAACGATAACATCAATGTTTGGTGCATTTTCAGTCAGGAAGCCGGTATCTTCAGACAGTCTGATCTGGTAGCACCAAGGGTAAAGAAAGGCAAGAAGAGGAACTGAAAGGGGAAGGGTGATAGTATTGACCCTAACCGACATTTATTATTTAAAAATGAATATCAATATTAACACTAAATTAGGTTTATGTAGAAATCACCGTGGAAGTTCCACGCGGTCCCTCTCATAAAATATAAGCAAATAAAAAAAGGGATATTCATGACTCCATTTCCTCGATACTTTTGGAATGACCCCTTAATTTTTTAAGATTTACTCAATATTTAAATGATATTTATTTTACTTTTAGTCCCTTTAAATCATGCATATTGCCACAGCGGTAATTGTGCTTAGGGGCCAGATTGATGAGGGTTATATTTAGAAGGGAGTTGTGTGGCAAGATGCTTGTTCACAATACATTTAAAGTTGTATCTGTTGGTATAGTCGGGGAAACAGGGAACAAGGAAGGAATTCTAAAGTCACGCGGTACGAGGAAAAAGCTATTAAAGTCAAAAGTTTTCCGGCATCTGGAGATTTCTGCAGTGAACGTGCGGGTACACGTGCAGTAAGTTCATCGAAGCACATTCAGTGGAAGTACTCGCAAAACAAGCCCAGGGATGCAATATTGCGACGATGGGGCAAGGGGCTGGAGCTCGGTAAATAGTGCGTACACTATTAGGTTGGAGACTTTTTTTGCACTATGTCCAAGAAAGAGAGAGAGGGAGAGAGAGAGAGAGAGAGAGAGAGAGAGACTAGTGGTTGATGCACCAGCCCATATGTGACAAGAATACTCTACGGACACCCGTGAAGGTTACCAACATTCATAAGTGAAATTGACTCGATTCGAACTTGGAACAAACAAGGTCGTCAGTCAGCATCCTCATCAATTTTACCGCCACCACCTCCCTATATAAAAGTTCTACTTTCGTCGTAATAATTATATTCTTTGGGACCTTTCCTTGTCTTTAAGGAAAGGCAGCTTCCATGAACGTATTATTTCAGTCTGTTACACCACACATTTTATGCCTAATGGTCGTTGCGGAGACTTGGGTCTCGAGGTCAAATCATGTTGAATCTATTATCTTAAGTATTGTACTGATACTTTAGAGTGAAGTATTGACCCCTAATTCCATCAACTACGGGGAAAAAAACAATTTGGTTTTAATTAATCGTATATAATGAATCGGTTGGAATTACTATTGAGTTTTGACCTTAAGAGACCTTTCTTGGCCTTCTGGCAGGGTCAAAGTGTAGTATCAATTCTGTCTTCGGTGACTATGGCATTTTTTTTCTAGATTTGTTCGATTAAGGGTGCCCCTTTTTAAGAAGATGGATATCCTCAACTTAAAAAAAAAACTGCTCTGTGTCTAACAATGCCCTCCTGCGGGGGAAAGTGAATAAGGATCTGAAAATGGTGTATATGTCGTAAAACAAACACACTAAACAAAACTGTACGTAGATTCGCACCTAATTGACAAAAATAATGGATCATTATTTAAATTCTAACATATTTCAAAATCCGTTTCTGACAAATCAGTATTCTATATAATTAGAAGAACACCCGTCCCAGGTTAAAATGAATTCCTCGAGTAAAATAGATTCTCACTGATTCTTGTTTACTTGCAAACATTAAAATCAGAATTTAATGCTAATAAATCTTGCGTTTAGAATTCTTATTCTATTTTTTTTGTTCACACATGAAAACTCAAATTCTACCATCAATATCTGATTCTTTTATAGAAGAGCGACACGTTTAAATCGCCATGTTTATTTGTATTTAAGAAACACAACTAAACCTTAATACTTGACGGTTGCCTTTTAATGAAGACCGGCATTACTTTCAATTTGACAGTTCATCACAATCACCTTCGAATTTCGAACACTAACGAAGTAAAGAAATGCCTTTTGTGTTTTGTTCGTATCTATAAATAATACGGTTAGGGTTATGAGTTGTGGTTAGCGTAAGGGTAAGGGTAAGGGTTAGGGTTAGGGGTTCAGGTTAGGGTTAGGGTTAGGGTTAGGGTTAAGGTTAGGGTATGATAGCGTTAGGGTTAGGGTCTAGAAGTAAAGGTTAGGGATAGGGTAAGGGAAAGGGTTAGGGTTAGGGTAAAGTTAGGGTTAGGGTTTAGAGTAAATGGTTAGGGTTAGGGTTAGGGTAAGGTTTAGCGTTAGGGTTAGGGTTAGGGTAAGGGTTAGCGTTAGGGTTAGGGTTTAGGGTTAGGGTTAGGGTAAGGGTTAGGGTAAGAGTTAGGGGTTAGGGGTTAAGGTTAGGGTTAGGGTTAGGGTTAGGGTAAGGGTAAGGGTTAGGGTTAGCGTTAGGGTTAGAGTTAGGGTTAGGGTTTATGGTTAGGGTTAGGGTAAGGGTTAGGGTTAGGGTTAGGGTTTATAGTTAGGGTTAAGGTTTATGGTTAGGGTTAGGGTAAGGGTTAGGGGTAAGAGTTAGGGGTTAGGGTTAGGGTTAAGGTTAGGGTTAGGGTATATGGTAAGGGTTAGGGTTTATGGTTAGGGTTAGGGTAAGGGTTAGGGGTAAGAGTTAGGGGTTAGGGTTAGGGTAAGAGTTAGGGTAAGAGTTAGGGTTTATGGTTAGGGTTAGGGGTTAGGGGTTGGGGTTAGGGTATAGAAGTAGAGATTAGGGATAAGGTAAGGGTTAGGGTTAGGGGTTAGTGGTAGGGTTAGGGTTTAGGTAGGGTTAGGGGTTAGGGTAATGGTAAGATTTAGGGTTAGGGTTAGGGTTAGGTTAGGATAAGGGTAAGGGTTAGGGTAATGGTTAGGGTTAGGGTTAGGGTTTGTTGTAGGGTTAGGGTTTGTTGTAGGGTTAGGGTTAGTAGTAGGGTTGGGGGTAAGGTTAGGGGTAGGGTAAGGGTAAAGGTTTAGGGTTAGGGTTAGGGTAAAGGAAGGGTAAGGATAAGGGTAAGGGTTAGGTTTAGGGTTAGGGTTAGGGTTAGAGTAAGGTTTAGGGTAGAGGTTGAAGTTAGGGTTGGGGTTAAGGGGTTTGTTTGTATCTATTAATTATCGGAAACATGTTCTGCACGCTGTTTACTTCGTAAACCCGAACTTTTCTAGTGTGATAAACTTGTCGTCACTCGCGCTATGAAAACTCTCATCAGGTCGCATTTTTCTAGCTTGATTTAACTGCTAGTTGGAAATATAATGATAAATACTGTAACTCATTATTGGTTATCAATGCGGACTATAGCCGAAGTTTGCCATGTTGCATCAATGCCAACCCTGTTCAGAAAGGTACGAATAAACCTTTGACAAAATTTTGCAGAGTTATCTTACAATGATCGAGGAAAATTTACTAAGCCATATATTGCAAGAGAAATCGAGTTTTGTAAAGCTTGACGTCACGTTGACTTGAGTCATCTATCAAATGATGGTGAAATATCCACTAAGTTCGTGCGCCACCATGCTCAGTCATTGCGGTCAGAAGCTCCAATTCCGTTATGTCATTGTTCTTCTCCATGAGTAATTTTCCAGAATAGTTTTCCAGGGGTACTTGTCCAATGAGCACCAAAATATTACAGATGTGCGTGGAAGAAAACCATACAGCACTTTTGTTGTTACGTGGTCGCGCCACGATATGTTCTAGAGAACGCGTAGCATTTTGGTGTTAGGGTTAGGGTTAGGGTTAAATCGATCAATTTTTGTTTTTTTTGCATCGAGCAATATTTAGTGCCCAAAGTGTCTGATCCGTAGAGTAGGATGGTTTTGATCGATGCTTTAAACACTTTGGGTTTTGTCTGATTCTTGAAAGCAGATTTCTATGGTTTATTGAAAGAGTTAATTGCGCCCCACGCCTGGGCAATACGCGCAATCATATACTAACCAGAATCAGTGAATCCGTCTAAATATTTAAAGTTATGAACAACTTTGATTTGTGACCTAAAGAGATACAATTTTCCAAAATGGCAAATTCTCTTCATTACCATCACACTTTAAGATACATAATTGTTTACATGAAAGCCGTCCTGATAAACACAGATGAACTCATGGTGTCTTCCCTGTGAAGACTGAAAAATCCCCCCTCATCTCAATTTGGTAGAACTTGCATCTTTTCACGAATATCTAAAAGTAAACTCATTTTTTTTTGTTCGAAATCCAACAAAAGTTGTGACTGATGGTTGTTTACGTATTTCGAATGGTAGCTGGTCTGTGGACCGTGTTTGTTATCTTGGTTATTACCTTGCACATGTGATGACATCATCGAGGCGGATGGCGTTCATCAATTGCGTATGATAAGTTGTAGTAGGAGGAGGAGGAGGGCGTAAATACTTAACATAAGAAAGAGTGGAGAGAAAGACCCACCCACTTTACATGTTCGTTATCTGAAATAGGTGCATTCACATAAATAAAATGAAAGTTTTCCGATTCTTAATATCATTATTATTACTCGTCGCCAGTGTTGTGACTTTGAAGGGCCGATAATAATTCAGACAACGCAGTGGTATATTTACAAGAGTGTATGTACAGAAGTGCAGAACATGTATCTTACAGAAAGTCTGCGGTCGATATTGTGGTAATATCTACCACCAAAGACGGCATTTACTTCCCACCGTAGAAAGATGTGGCACAAGGTCAGAAAGTGGGGAGAGTCAAACAAGCGCTCCTAAAGAAGCAGCACTCTGGCCTTTTAAACATTGCCTAGCGAAGTCTGTCAGCATTTCCAGGTCAGGGCGCTTCAGGCACAAAGCAACAAACTTACTCCACCCCAAAGAGGGGAGGCAAAGCCTGAGATGGTGAACTTCCTAGGACTACCCAGGACTAATACCTCAACCCGACAGATAAAAGACTACTGAGATGGCACAGTTTTTGCGGAACCGGTTGTCGAGACCGGAACCTCAACTAGTTGTCCGTCATCGTCACCGGCCGGCAAATGAATGGCGCCAATGACGTAACTCTATTCATAGTCTCTGGAAGAGGCCATAGACACCCGAAATAGGGTAGATCAAGATCACACAATGACAATTATACATAATTGAATGCATCTTTACTTTCTTTCTTATTTATTTTCTATCCTCTCATAATATTATTCATCATTAAATCCATTAATCTCATTAAACCTTATCCTCGAGATACATTTAGCCTTGATAAGTGGTGACTGATTAGTAAATAAAAATGGCGTGTGTCTATTACTCATAGTGTACATATAATTGAAAATATCATGGATACAAGCAATTATAGTTCGAAGGTTATGTCCGATAAAAGACACCCTTAAAAAGTGCCACATTTCAGATCCCCACATACTTCAAGATCTATCAAAAACATACTGTTATATCGAAAACTGACATAAATTAAAGATGACATGACAGAAGTTATGAGTTTAAAAAAGTTTTAATTTGGGTTTAATTGTCAGAAAGTCTTAAAACCTGCTAAAATTTTAAAATGCATTTAGAATATACAAAACGTAGAAGGAACATCACACGAGCCCAAGGGAACTGAAATGACCAGAAATGCCATAAACTGCATTCCACTAAACACACACACGCATGTGATGAAGCCAACTTCAGTTTGAGCCACACAAAATGTTCGTGAATGGTCAAAGAGAATGCTAAAACTAAGGAGGGAGAGAGAGAAAGAGAGAGAGAGAAAGAGAAAGAGAGAGAGAGAGAGAGAGAACTAACCAAACCTCTAATAGAAGTTGAGTACTGGAAACCTAGAAGAGGTTTATTGTCACTTAAACTTTAGAGAAGACAATGATTCTTGTCAGTGAGAAACCAATCACGAACTGCAAAATGATTTACAACGGTTATCGCAAAAAGCGGAAAGTACCAGAAATCTTATTGTCAATCAGATTCCAGGGAACACCACTGATTATTGTCAGGGAGCAATCGCTAATAATGATACGTGTGAAAACACGTAGCGAGTAAATGACAATCAGCATAGCTTGAGGATCATGTTTATAAAATGTTAAGTTCCTAGGTCTAACAGAGTATTAACGGACAGACAGGCGACAACACGTCTCATATTATCATAGAGTGAACCGGGTAGTTTTTACTGTAGCTAATAGAGCAAACAACGGACGAAAAAACAAATATACAACAAATAAATGTTACCAAAGGCAAGATAAGTTAGTTTTCTACTTACCTGGATAAGTTTATTTGTGGTTTAAGTTATCTGAAAGCGTTTTTTTGTTCAAAACAAACCTAAGGTACACTTTGTTCAATTAGAACAAAAAAAACATTGGTTGTTCATGAGCCTTGCATGAGGACCTCTGATAATCGCTCAAAAATCGAAAATGAAACAAAATACTGGTAGAAAAGTATAATTTCGCACTATCGGCGACATTTATTTGATGGGTTTAATTTTCGCTCATAAATATCCAGTGAATGTATTTAATAATTCGGACTGAATGGTTGTAGACCTTATCTTTGCTAACATGCACATTCATACAAATTAGTGAAATGTTTGTAAAAATATTGAACTGCTACTACCTCGAGAAATGTTTGAATGAATGAAATAATACATTCTATTTAATTCCGATTTTTTTTGTTGTTGTTTACTTTTCTTCTACATGAATGAAGCATATTGCTGCTGAAGTGTAAGAGGCTAGTGTGATAGGGGCCAGATTTTATGGGGAGCAACCAAGCTAGGGAGCTGGACAGAACGAGGTTTGTTCACACTACATTTCAATTTCTGCATGTTAGGACAGTTAGGGAAACAGGAAGCAGGAAGGGAATTACAAAAGGAAGAGATCTGAGGAAAGAAGATATCTAAGTAGAAAATCTTCCGCCATCTAGGGACCTCTAAGGTTTGGGATTTTGCTGCTAATCGAGTGAGTCGGATTTATACTCGCTGCCACAAGTGCAGTATGTTCATCGGAGCACATTCTGTAAGAGTACTTGTAAAACAACCATAGCGATGCGGCAGCATCTTTAGCTTGGCAGACAATGCGGCACTTATTGGATTAGAAATACTTTTGACACCCTGCTCTAGATGGAAATACTAAAGGTTGGTGCACTAGCCCACATGTGGCAATAATACTCTATTTAACGACATGTTTAAGATATATAATTACTTCAGCCGGATTTAAGAATTTAGACATGAATAGCATCTCATCTGGCATATCGATATTTTCCTTTAAGCATTTTCTTTACATCTATTCCGTTTAGAAAGACTGTTACAAGGGTGACAGTTTTAAACAACGACTCAAATAATGAAAAGGAGATGAATATATGTAGCTTAAAATATGGCTTACCAACCTTACGCTATCGGAGTTATTTTTAGCATATTTTCACCCCTCTCTTCTTTCTCTTTTCTATATAACAGCCATTTTGTTTCTCGCCTATACGTGACTTATACATCATTGTTGTCTTATTTTACTTTTAATCTAAATGTTATTGATGGTTAAGTTTGGTTTGATTGTTTTGTTTTACGATTTTTTTTTGGGGGGGGGGGGGTTATTTAATACCAAGTCCGGTCATTTTAGTTAAATTTATTGTTTTGTTTTATGGCATATCACCCCTTTTCAGGTGATTTAATGCTTACTCCAGTCATTTTGGTGACGGTTTTATTCTTCAAGTTATTTATATGTTTAAGTATTTGTTCATGGTGTTTTGTTGAGTCGAAGGAGGGGGGGAGGGACAGAGAGGAAAGAGGGGAGGTAAATTGTTTTTTTATTTTATTTTGCAGAACATGATTGAGTCTTGCTAAAAAAAAGCAATAAAACATCAATAGTTGGTGCATTTTGAGTCAGGAAGTCAATAACTTCAGACAGCCTAATTTTGGTAGCACCAATCGGTTCTATTTGACACATACATGGGACCCTTACAGGTGCAACCACTTCGGACCAGAGTGGACCTGGGAGCAATGGCAACTAAGGGGCAACTCCATATTCCCCACAGCTCCTAAGTTGAGGCCTTACCACTGGATGTGTTTTAAGGTCATACACAGGACCAAATTTTATGGAGTAATTATTGAAATAATAAAACAATAAAGACTGAAATTGTATCGTTTTAGTGTATAGCTTTAAATATGTGCAACCAAAAATGTAATACTAAAATAAGAATTATGAATCCCGGGCAACACCTTGTAATTTAATATTATCATTGTATCTACTGTTTATGTATGTCTATAAGATTATTTGAAACTCATTTTGATACAACAAATGTAATTTTCATCATCATCATCATCATCATCATCATCATCATCATCATCATCATGCTAATACTGGATATATCGTTGGCATCAAAATTACAGTCAATCAAATATTGGTCAGTACAAGTTGGTCGATCACTACAGTCGCTGATGATATGTTCTATTGTCTGTCTCGGATTTTTAGAAGGGCAGACGCTTGTTGTTACGGGTCGACACCTGCTGAGGTTGCTCGTTGTCCTCCCAACCTTCGCCCTTGTTCGGTTCAGGGTCAGCCAGTCCTTCCCGGGAGAGCCGTCCTATGTGAAAGATGTTCTCTGGGTTCTTGGATAGCTTCGATTCAAGTAGAAAAAAAAGGTAAACACGAATATATAATCCATATCTCTCATCCTTTCGCTTTGTCTTGCTGTTAACACATGTGCTTATCTTTGACCATCTCTCTCTCTCTCTGGAACTGGTATAACACGCTCTTTCTCACACTTGAATATATCAACGTGTGCGATTAACCAACTCTTGATTATAAACAAAACAACATGCAAGTTATCTGAAAGCATTGATTATTAGTTTTGTATAAAAACGAATGTCTGTTCGTTGAACAAATCATTACTTACTTATTTTGAATTAGCATGGTTATCGGGCGCTGCCCAACCGCATTGACAACATTATAGAAGTATTAAAAAGTGTGTGTAACATCTTCCTGGTAAACCTCTCTCTCTACGTTTTTCTATGCCTCTCTCTATTAATCATTACCCCTCCCCCTCTCCAATTTCGCCAACTTCCTCTCTTCATTCTTCTCTCCCCTTCTCTTTGTTCTCACTTCTTTCTTCCCAATCACTCTACTCCCCATATCTGACCCAACACTCTTCACCTTTCTTGCCCTCACCCTCTCTCTCTCTCAGTTTCTCACCTAACCCTCTCATATCCTCTTTTCCTTCTCTATTGTTCTTGGCAGTAAAAAAGGATATCCTCTCCTCCGACTAATGAAAAAACAGATACTACACATTGATCGAAGCCCAACAAATAAAAAGTGTCTTTCAGTTCGATCTCTACACCGAAGGTCGATGGAACAAATCGCTGTACATGTTGACCCCTCCCCCCCCGACTAGTAGTGTTCCTGGTGACTTCCAAATAAATAGGCTTTCCAAAATAAATGTGTCCATATTCTGTTCGAGGCAATGCTTAAAAAATGTATACATTTTGTAGGTGTGTCTCGTGTAGTTTCTTACTTTTAGCTGAACACACATACACAGACAACTGCTATTGATATAATAGATACAATATTTATCATGTAATATACATGCTTAAACTTCGAACTAATATCTATTTTAAACTATCTTGATCATTTTTTAAATACCCGGAATAATATTATAATTGAACATGGTGTTAGTGAACACTGATCAGTATATTTTTACTGTTTTAGTTAAATAAAACTAGTATATATATATATATATATATATATATATATATATATATATATATATATATATATATATATATATGTGTGTGTGTGTGTGTGTGTATATATATACAACTTTTGATATATATTTATATATATATATATGCATACAAATGTTACATTTATATATATATATATATATATATATATATATATATATATATATATATAATAGTTTTTTTTCCACAGACGTGTCATGATGTTACGCCAAATGTTTATGGACTAAAACTATTATATAAATACCTCTATTTTTTATTTAGCACTAATATATCTACACAGTAAAGATTTTCTGTTTTAACATGTAGATTTAAACTTTACCTGGATTACACACACACTATATATATATATATATATATATATATATATATATATATATATATATATATATATATATATATATAGAGAGAGAGAGAGAGAGAGAGAGTGTTAAAAATAGATGTAATATATAGATACTATATAGAGAGAAACGTAGATACATATAGATAGATACTTATATATATATATATATATATATATATATATGCAAATATACATATAGTAATATTTATATATATATACATATATATACATATATTTATATATATATATATATATATATATATATATATATATATATGTACATATATGTATATATATATATATACAAATTGTAATATATATATATATACATATATTTATATATATATATATATGTACATATATGTATATATATATATACAAATTGTAATATATATATATATATATATATATATATATATATATATATATATATATATATATATATATATATATAATCTATCTTAAAGTTTGTTTAAAAGAAAAACACAGAACAGGATAAATTAGGATTTTTCGTTTCTGTTATTAAACTTTTTCGAGAATGAAAAATAGGCAAAGTCAAATAACATATCGAATAAAAGAAAACATGGCCTTATGCTAATTTTACCGTTCTATTTAGTGTTTTCTTTATTATTTTAATTCCTATCTATCGATATACATCATAGTAAATGTATAAGTTCTAAAATAAAAAGAAACTGTCAAATATCACACGTGTCTTATTGGAGTGTACGTGTAACTAGTATCTACCCGAGGAACTGAATGACTATTTCGTTGAGAACAGTGCGATTGACGTGCTTTAATCAAATACTAAAACAGAGTTCGAATTAAGGAGCTCCAATTAAACTGAGTAGTTAGACAAATCTAGAGTGACTAACACGAGACAAACAGACTAACAGAGTGGACATCTGCTTTATTTTGACTAACAAATAGCGTATTACACTTTTAACACCCAACAGCTTCAACCCAAGTATCATCTCGACTTTGTCTTTGATTAATTCACTGAACATAAGTCTTCGTTTTGATAGAGGCTTTTATTTCAGTACGAAACACATCTAGACAACATTTACAGAAATCAGAAACAGAGATATATCTATAGTTATACACTTTCTCAAGAAGAGAGAGAGAGAAAGTTAGAGTAATTTACTCCTCTCCAGGAGTTAGGCACAAGGCCAGTTTTTATCCTACTCCCACAAGTAAGATGTGACCCAAGCTCGGGTTGGAAAGTGGGGGTTGAAAAGCCAGCGCCCGAGAGAGAGAGAAAGTTAGATCTGACCGTCATTATGCAAGACTATTGTACTGTTCATTCGCCTTTACTCCATTAGGGTTTTGTTACGAGTACCGACATTCTGCGTCTTCTCACTTTGCAATCTGCCAGGAATAACAGATCGCAACGCACTTTGAGGGAAATGACGTCAGATTCCCTTACATCTTGGTTTTCACTGGAGTTACATTTGAACCTCAGACCCGCCAATTATTCTTAGTGTGTTGCTATCGAGAATACATCATTCTTTGCTCTCTATTATCTGCCACATATACAGACAGGCATAACTAACCGAAAGAAAGACATAACTGATCGAGGGACAGAGATCGCAAATAAAACTGTTTAGATTTTGTTGTTTAAGAAGTCGAGAAATCGTAATTAATATTTTGATATTTTCGCAGAAGTTGAACAATTGCGGAATGTAAAACTTGATCTTTGGAGTTCCTCATTTCCGACAAACTTGGTATCGTTTTAGAGATCGTTATGATAATCCGCACGACGTTCTGCAGTCAGGGTAATCCTATTAATTCATAAAACCCCAAGTTCTTTGTAAAATAAGAGAAACTTCTCATAAATATTGATCCATTATATTACGAACCATCATATTTTATGCGGCACAATAACGTTGAGACATCGGTACTCTTCAGATCACCAAAGTTAAGCTACTTTGAACCTGGCCAGTACGAGATGGGTGACTATTTGGGAATACCAGGTTCTTGATGAAGGAGGGGGTGGAACGGCTCTTCAAAAAATACAACCCTGAAGATCTCTATAACAAGTACTTCAGTCTAACAGCGTAGTTATACATGTGTTGACTATCAAGTGGCGAAGCTTTTATGAGAGAGTATGCGATTTTGTTCATTATGCCTGCTTAGATCTCTCTTCCATTCTATCTGTCTCTCTTCTTTACTCAATTCAAATTCAACTCTTAAAAAGAAACAAACAACGTCAGTCTGGAAATTCCATGGTTAATTAAATAATATAGTTGTTACTAAATACTAACAAACACAAACATCACATTAAAAGCACACTTTCATAATTATTATTGTTCATATATTATTTTACTTCGCATTAGTATACTCGAATCTATGGTGTTACTTTCTACTTACTTTAGTAGTGGGTACCCAGATTTCGTCTTGTTGTTTCGTGTGTCTCGGGTTCTGAAGGATAACACCGGACGCTTGTGTTGTTTTAAAAACTTTTATTCAAGGTAAAACAAAGGACACAGATTAGGTTCGTTTGCACGGCGAAAAAAAAAGAGTTTTTTTTTTTAGATGAAAAATTCAAAACTCAAAAACATTCGGTCAAAGTTCTCCCCCATAAATTGTCACGACGAAAGTCATCAAAACACAAATCTACTGACAGGAGAAAATATAGCATCGGAATGCCTTACCTGCTCAAATTCCTAATACATCGTTACTTCCATTTCCTTTTCTTAAAGTGACGCCGTAAACCTATTGAGACGCCATCATATCAAAATTATATACACACATATATATATATATATATATATATATATATAGTGACCAGAATTTAGTCAGTAATTATTTTTTCTCTCGTCAAATTATCATAGTTGTATCTCGTCAAATTATTATTATTTTTTAAATTTTCTTATATTTCTGTTTTTACTGGAGATGGGGCATCCTAACGGATGCCAGACATTCACTAGGTATGTTAAGATTCTTACTGTCCCTTTAAGTGCAATTGTTTGTATTTCTCTTGCACTCGGTTCACCGGGTATACTCGCCAGAGAGTTTTTGAAATTATTTTTCACTTGTCCTGTTGCTCCTATAATTACTGGGATGATGGAGATTTTCCTAAGATTCCAGTTTCTTTTCATGTCGTACATAAGACCTTGGTACTTCGTAATCTTTTCCTTTTCAGCTCTGTTTAATCCTGCATCATTAGGGACACTGACTTCCATTAGGGTTGCTACTTTCTCCCTTTTGTCCCATATCACGATGTCAGGTTTAAGAGCTCCGTTTTCTAGATATCATAGTTATGTCGGCAAGTGCTATATAAGACTGTTGAAATACCTCAGCTATTTGCCTTAAATTGATGACTGTTTCTGTTGTCGCTTTATTAGACTTGTTTTTCTTTGCATATTCGAAGTGTTTAACAAATGAAATGAATTGCAAATGCGTATTTTAAAAGGGAGACAACTGAAATCGTAGTAGCAGTAGCGGCAACAATCACTCTAAGCTCATTGAAATCGCCACGCCATCTAGGTTAGGAAAATTACCATTAGACTTATAAATCACGACCCTTCGTTTTGTCTATCTATGTTATCACGTAGCCTAGAAAAGCAGAAAGAGCAAAAAAATATATAAATAATTAAACTTGCAGGGAGAGGGAAAGGGACAGAAAGAAGCCAACAGCAAAAACGCCGAAAACTAACTACGTTCTGGAAAATTGGTGTGACATTAACACACAGGGGAAAAATGGCGACCTCTCAGCTTCTTGTTTTGCTAGTCAGTTAGTTTTAATTTAGTAATGTTTAAGTTTTGAAGTGTTTACCGCTTACAGAATTAATATAAAATGTCTACCCAAATTTGCAGGGAGAATAGTAAAAGTCACCAAAGAAATTCGCGTGTATTGACGCCATTTTTTGTTTATGTTTGCAAGTATATACACGCCACGCCAACGGAGAAGTTGAAGAAAGGATTGAAAAGCGGTGTAATTCATAAAAGTATCTTCTATAAAATTAGTAAGCGATGAAACTGATGGCAGGATGAAGAATTTTGACAGACATAGAGACATCTCCTTATATTCACGATATGACATCAGCAAAGAAAATGTTACACCGGCCGTTCTTACACAGGAGAAACAACACCGGTTGTCACTATAAATAGTGCGAGTCACCAGAGACACAGAGAAGACAAAGCACAGTCTTGTAACTGTCTAGCAAAGTGCTAGTCATTTACTTACTTTGTTAATACACTTGTTAAACCAACCCTCGACTTGACTTCCTTTATTTATTATTTACTGTTGGACAACTTCACAACAGAAAATATCAAAAACTAAAGATTGAAGTAAATGAAAATGTGTTTTAGTAAGAGAAAACACCAATATTTGCCCTATCATATTGACCAAATATAATTGTTTACCTAGTTTTAGGTCAGAAAGATATACTTGCCAGCGATACAGCAGCAGTTTACTAAATATATAAGATACCAACCGTCGTTATGTCGTAAGAGACAATGGATAACTTGTAAGCGTTGCTGTGTGTGTAGTTTTTAAGCAAGAGGTGCGCAATCTCCAACCACACCTCTCCTGAATCGGCACAACCGTCGTTGTGTCGGTTATACAACACACAACCTCCGTTCAATCGTAAGAGACAATGGATGACTTGTAAGCGTGTCTATGTGTGTAGTTGTTAAGCAAAAGTTGCGCAATCTCTAACCACACGTCTGCTGAATCGACACTGTTTGAATCCAGTGGTAAAGAGAAGTCCAAGATGATTGGAAATAATGGCGTGATAAGTGGAGAGCCCACCCACCTGGTATTCCCAAATAGTCACTCATTTAGTACTGGTTAGGCTCAACGTCGCTTAACTCCGGTTACCGCCTTGGCAAGGGCTTCTTGTCCTTTTGGCTAAGATCAAAGTGTAGTATCTGTTCCGATGGATACTGCACGCCTGTCCTGTGCAGTTCTAGGAGGTCCACCCTCCCAGGCTTTGCCTCCCCTCTTTGGGGAGGAGTAAGTTTATTGCTTACTGTCTGAGGCGCCCCTACCGGGGAATGCCGACGGGGCTGCCCAGACAATTTTTAAATGGCCAGAGTGCTCACCTCTCGAGCGCTGGCTTTTCAAACCCCACTTTCTCAACTCGATCTTGGGTCACATCTTACTTGTGGGAGTAAGATAAAACTGGCCTTGTGCCTAACTCCTGGGGAGGAGTAAATAAAACTCCGGTTCTCGAACGGGAATCGGTGTGTCAACGTCATTATGCCGGTTATACTAGTCTAGGCAACTATAATGGTTGGTGTTGTTTAACACCATGTTTTGTGTTGTTTTTCGTTTTGAAAATACAGATATTCCATCACAGAACATCATATATATTCAATAAGTTTTGTAGTTTGTTTTATGCTTTTCTATGAAAACGGACAGCTATTTATTGACATTTGTATAACATTCGACTAAAAGAAACTCATATGAAAATAAGACTTCAAAGAAGAAGTTATGGTCGAGTAAATAGAGAAAAAGAGAAACGAATTAGTATGATATTTTGCTCTTCTATATCTGCTAGAAAACCAATAGATACTGATGACCTTGCTTCACACTATACCAGCTGTCCCAAGCCGGCGTTACCCGGGATTCTCTACGTTCAAATTTATTTTGTAAATATATCTCTGTTCTATTATCACCCTTTTTATTATTTTTTTAGTATCTAAGCTACTATAAATCCAATAAGGAACACTAACTCTTATTAAAATTAAATTAATTATTCCCCATAGTTTTTTTTTCTTTTGAGGTGTTGATTTAAGAATATTTCGATATTAGCAAATTCTGAACCAAATAAAGTACTTCTAAATTAAGTCTCGCGACGTACATTACTTTATTGCAAATAACATGGTACCGCAATAACAAATGAAAATTGGTTATTTTGATTTGTCAGAAGACATATCGTTATTGAGAATGAATTAATAATCCATGTGTACGTATTCTCCTGTTTATTACAATTTTAATTTTACTTTATGGATTTATTTAATTGCCAATTTTAATCAGTTTACATGTAAACATTTTTAAACTATTTATAAAATTATTTTATTTGATTGCTTAAATTTATTTACTG
Source organism: Sepiola atlantica (assembly GCA_963556195.1). Taxonomy (NCBI): domain Eukaryota; kingdom Metazoa; phylum Mollusca; class Cephalopoda; order Sepiida; family Sepiolidae; genus Sepiola; species Sepiola atlantica. The sequence continues at coordinate 44,171,303 of OY744539.1, forward strand.
AACGATCATATGTCGTTCATAATCCACAATAATTAATTTCGTCCTTTGTAAACCCCAATGAATAAATATTACAGTACTTTCTGACCATTACCATTACCTGCTTCAGGTTATACTGCATCAGAATATTGGTATACCTGAATTTAAAACTGGCGGGAAACAATCATTTGGATATGTTTCTTTTTTATTCATAGAATAAAGTTTTTCATAGATTCTCGGCGTTCGAACTGCGATCAAAGTCTAGTATCTGTTCTGTCCTCGGTCGATGAATAGAGGGTCTTTTTAGACTAAGAAAATGTTTATTTTTGTCCGAATCCCGAGTGCTTTACTTTGAGGGAGCTGGATTATTTT
>OY744539.1:44176650-44184150 GCA_963556195.1 Sepiola atlantica
ATATATATATATATATATATATATATAAATAGTAATGTATGACAATATATATAGTAATGTATGAAAATATATAAATATTGTATAGCTACATAGGCGTCCGTGTTTCATCCTTGTAGGGAATCGTCAGGCAAAGCAAATACTGAAAATCTATAGAGAATATATTATATACTATAGTATAGGTGGGATGCTTGAAATAATAATAATTATATATATATATATATATATATATATATATATATATATATATATATATATATATATATGTATATATATATATATATATATATATATATATAAAAGGATTCAATGAATTAGAATATTACAATTTTTCCAAGAATTAGAACATCAAGTCTAGTATGGCGTACGATCGTTGAATATAAGAAACAACTAATGTGTAGATATCCTTTGGTAGATCCTTTCAATAGTCCGAATTAGGATCTTAGTTTCGGAGGGGAATTGGCTGAGGAATTTGCCATAATTTGGATTTGTCTCCGAAGTACTTTCGGACCCGTCTGGGTCTATCCTAATTCGGACTATTGAAAGGATCTACCAAACGATATCTAGACATGAGTTGTCTCTTATGTTCAACAATACTTGCCTACAAGAGAAGATGCTGCCTATATATATATATATATATATATATATGCGACACTGGCATGTCGATGTGATCGATCAACAGCTATCATAAACTGAGATTTTTTTTTACCTCAGATCATATTTGCGACTTTTTAAAATATGATCAAAGGTAAAGTTCGGATTCTAACTCTGTCTGATTCGATCTCAGTTTATAGTAGCTGTTGATAATTAATATCGACATGCCAGTGTCGCAGATTTTGTACATGTCTTTATGTATAAAAATAATCATATATATAACAGCTCTGTTTTATATTGAGCACTTTTCATAAGCCCGGTTGTAATTCTTAGGATTCCTATCCTAGAGATGTTTATCTTGCCTGTATTATATATATATATATATATATATATATATATATATATATATATATATATATATATATATATATATATATATATATGCAGAGTGTTTCTATTTATTTTAATAATAAAGATTGAGCTTAGTAGGTGGAATATCATTTTGCATCAGAAGAAATTTGATGACTGAATTTAAAAGATTATCCGACTAGACAAATTGAAAACGAGAGTTGTTAATAAACACACAACAATAATATCTACATCTTAAACAGAAGAAGAACTGAGACGGAGAGAGAAAGAGAGAGAGAGAGGGGGGAGGGAGAGAGAGAGCGGGGGGAGATGGAGAGATTTGCCTAGTAATTCAAAGCATCACGCGATTGCAACACTATGCAAACAAGTCACTCTCTCTTCGTTCGTTATTACAACTGATACCATTGTATACCATTTGCTTTGGAATCGAAGAGTTTGAAACCACGCCCAAAATGTGTAGCATTAAAAACGCAACACAACCAAAACTCGTCACGCATATGCCAGTAGCGTCGCGTTTTAATCAAGCATATCTGACTGAAGGTATGCTGCCCTAATCAACACAATTCATAACACACACACACACCCACACGCACATATATATACCTATTTGTTTTCTTGTTTATTATCTATGTATGTATACGTTTCGTCCTTTATAATCGGAACTCATCAGCATAGATATATAACTATTCACTACTGGTCGCGTGAGTATTTTACAACTCAAATCCTGACATCTAGAACCATTCGGCCAGCGCTGGATAGCTGAATAAACAGTGAGAATTTCAACATTTATTTCGGCGGCTTGACGTCAGAAGAGCGTTCAACTTAATATAAGGAGCGATGCATTTATAGCTAGCGATGTCATCCTGTGTTCATACTACACTTACAGTGCCCATCTAGAAGGTTTTATAGGGGCTACAAGTAATAAGTATTTGCTTTTTTGTTTTTTTGTTTATTATCTATGTACGTTCGTGTGTATGTGTACGCATATTTAATGAAATAAAAATTTAAACCAAGTTAAAATAATAGCAATAGTATTCCATGCTGTTCAATACAATTCGTATTTACATGCATATATATATATATATATATATATATATATATATATATATAGTACATGTATTATTCTTGTTTCCTATATATACACTAATAAAACTCAAGTGTTAATAAAAAAATTCTTAATAACAAGTAGATCTGTTTTTTAGTATAATTTGTATTTACACAATAAGTATTGGTTACATATGTGCATACATGTTTGAGCTGCGATCTCTTGAGAAGGCCAGCATCTTCAAACCTTCCGAAAAAAAATATTCTGACGCCATAATCCCTTCTATAATAAAGATATGTTTGTTCGCGCAATGGATTAGGCACGTGGTTGTCGATTACGTTTGGATGCGTCCAGCCGTTCGGTTTTCGAATCTCAGCATGGATACACTTGCTGCCTCTAGCTACACTTATGAGCGTAGAGAACGTGAAGACATCTCTATGGATTACTCTAGATTAATTTTAGTATATATATATATATATATATATATATATATATATTGATGTATATTGTTGTAATCAGTCAATGTAAAATCATAAGCGAACAAGTGAGAGAAAACATTAGCAATGAAACTGAGAATGAATAAACAAATATACGTGAAACTAACAATTTCGTGTGGAGTGTATTGGACGAGTTTAGAAGCAAAGTTAATACCACTTTCAGTTTTTGGTTTTATATTTATGTGTATGGGATATCCTGTAGGTAAATTTTCGGGAAACCTTCCCTTTTTCAAGCTTTTCATTAAGTGTGAACAGTTATTGAAAACAAGGAACTAAAGTTAATATGAATATTTCTCAAACCGACAACTATATATATATATATATATATATATATATATATATATATATATATATATATATATATATATATATACATGCATATATATATATATATGCATACATACATATATATATATATATAAATATTAATATATATATACATCTAAACATAAAGCAAACGTGTGCACGATACTCTTCTCTCTCTTTCACTCTCTCTTTCTCTCTCTCTACCGATATATATATATATATATATATATATATATATATATATATATATAAGTAGATTTTGAGTACAACAAAATGATAAGATAAATTTCAGAAGAAATATTTAATCAATCAAACGGGCGGGTGCTTAAAAAAGTTTAAGGCCTTATCGTCTGACTGTCAAAGTGGACACATTAGAATGACAAATTAAACAATAAGAAAATTGAATGAGATACGAGGGGAACATTTTTTCAGTTGGAGAAAACAAATCGAAGACAGAAAAAACCCTCAAAAACTGTAAATCTCTCAACGTTATGGGGGATTTTAATCACTGAAGATTTCTAATTGAGGTTTCAAAATATTTTATCTACACAGGCTGGGTCGAAATAACTAACGCCTCAATAATGTTCAGATGATAGGTCTACATGGCACTGTGTAAAACAGAATATATATATATATATATATATATATATATATATATATATATATATATATATATATCCATGCGTGTGGGTATACACATCCTTTGTAATAAAATTATGAGTTTGACAACTAAAACCGAGGAGGACTCTCCCAACTCTTTGTAAAAAAAATAGGCTATCCACAGTTTTCCTGTTCTTCAAAACCAAAAACAAGCAAGTTGATCTCTAAGTGGGAGTTGGATTTAAGTGGGAGTAAATTAAGTAGAGAGTGTGTGTGCGTGGATGGATTTCTTGTGACCGATATTACACTTTTATCCAAGCCCGAAGGCAACGAAAGTAATCATCTTGTTCTATTGTTTGGAACATTTTTTTTATTTCTGGATTTACTATATTTGGAAACGTCATCTTTATTATGCAATCTGAATTTGTTATCCTCTTTTAGAGAATAATTAACAGCACTTCATAAACGACATGTGTTATAGAGGCCATAGTCTCCTAACTACACACACATATTTATAAATGCAATTATGTTATTTTTGTCGCCCGTGATTAAGATGTAAACTTTATATGCAGTGCCCTCTCTCTATTTAAAAAAAGCGGGAGTTTCTGTTACTCGCAGACCCCTTATTTTGTAGGGAATGGCAATTCGACTGAGGAATTACTTTGGTAAATGTTACTTTTAGTAAATGTTTTTTTTTCTTCCACAATTGTTACAGACGTTGAACTTCAAAGCAGCGTACGTTTCACATCACACCTTAGCCTTAACCCTAACACTAACGTGTCTCATCACACCCTAACCCTAACGTTTCTTATCACACCTTAACCCTAATCCTAACGTTTCTTATCACACCCTAACACTAACCCTAACGTTTCTTATCACACCCTAACCCTAACTCTAACGTTTCTTTTCATACCCTAACCCTAACCCTAACGTTTCTTATCACACCCTAACCCTAACACTAACGTTTCTTATCACACCCTAACACTAACCCTAACGTTTCTTATCACACCCTAACCCTAACCCTAACCCTAACCCTAACGTTTTTTTCATACCCTAACCCTAACACTAACGTTTCTTATCACACCCTAACCCTAACTCTAACGTTTCTTTTCATACCCTAACCCTAACCCTAACGTTTCTTATCACACCCTAACCCTAACACTAACGTTTCTTATCACACCCTAACACTAACCCTAACGTTTCTTATCACACCCTAACCCTAACCCTAACCCTAACCCTAACGTTTTTTTTCATACCCTAACCCTAACCCTAACGTTTTTTTTCATACCCTAACCCTGACACTAACGTTTCTTATCACACCCTAATATTCAGCTGACCCACGTGTATGTAAAGAACAGCTAAAAATATACCCCCATGTATTTTTAAAAACTTAATTAACCCCAAACAAGGCAAGTTGTCACTGTAGATGAAAGGGGCTACTGAGAATTAGGGTTAAAGTTTAGGGGGTCATCCTAAATTGAGAGCTGTGCAACGAGATGCTTGTTCACATTAGTTTTAAATTTCTGCAGTCCGGTACAATCGGGGAAACAGGGAGAGAGTTCCAAAGACCGGCAGCAGAAGGAAACAAGTTATTGAAGTAGAAGGCTTTCCGGCATCTGGGGACCTCCACAGTGAATGAATGGGTGTAGCTGATTGTTTGGTTGGTCGAGTGTATTTACGTCGAGGGGGGGGGGGCACCTAAGCGACAAGTTCATCGGAGCACATTCAATTGAAGTACTTGTAAAACAAACACAATTATGCAACATTGCGGCGCGACGATGGGACAGGGACTGGAGCTTGGTGGATAGAGAGGGACCTATTAGATTAGATATTCTTTTTTGTACCTTGTCTAAGAGGGAGAGACTGGTTGATAGTGCACCAGCCGAGATGTGACAACAATACTCCATGCATGGGTAGATGGTGACCTTGTATATATATATATATATATATATTGAGTTGTTTGGTTATAAGTATCGGAATTATGTACGGATGAAAGATGGAGAGACCTTCTTAGCAAAGAACACCGTACCAACTGCCGACAGGTTTTGGAAAATACCAATCGTAGAGTGTAAAATAAATGTAGAAAAATATATTTTTTAAATCCTAGAAGAAAATTTCGTGTCTTCTGCTGAGAGTCTTCAGTTTCTTCCTGATTGGATTTTCCAACAAGATAATCATCCCAAACAACAACAACATCTACGAAGAAGTGGCTTGCCGGAAATAATGTAGATATTTTGCAATGGCCAAGTTAGTCTCCAGATTTGAATACAGCCGAGTACTTGTGGCGATATTTGAAAACTCAAATTCGAAAAAGTGCGCTAACAAATATTAATAATCTGAAGACAATATCCAAGACAGAATGGAACAAAATATCTACTAATGTTTGCAAATCATTAAGGGCTACACGAAGAGATTAGTCGCTAATGAAGTAAATAAAGGTTATCCAAAAAAAAATAATTAAATAAAGATAATACATTATTTTTTGTATCGTAAAATTACTTTTTCACCCATTAAAATAAATAAATGTTATCAACTTCGGTAGAAATGGATATAATTTTAGTTTATTTAAATGCAATCTTATGAATGAAAATATATAATAATTTTTTTTTTCAGTTAATCTTCAGAAATGTTATTTCTAATGTGAACGAGTATAAATCCTTTATATTGGTTTAAACCTACGTCTTGTAATCTTTACGATTCAGATATATGCATATATATATATATATATATATATATATATATATATATATGTGTGTGTGTGTGTGTGTGTGTGTGTGTGTGTGTGGGTGGGTGTGTGTGTGTGTGTGTGTGAAAAGACAAACAGAAAAAAACAAATTTAAATATAGGAAAAATCATTAAAGGAAACGAGAGATTTTACCGGTTTCGTTCGGATCAACGAACATCTTCAGAAAAAGTGATCCGAAGGAAGCCGGTAAAATCTCTTGTTTTTTTCATGATTGTTTCCTGTATTTACATTTGTTTTTTCCGTTTGTCTTTTTTTTTCACACATCTTGTTTTCACGGCATTACATTTTATGATATATCGTGCATCTTATCCTTATATATATATATATATATATATATATATATATATATATATATTTATACGATTGGTTGAACCCCACTACGTGTTAATACATTTGGTATATATCCGTGAAAATAGTGGTCCATACTTAAATAGTTATTAATAGAGCTCGGACATATATATCGTTTGTTTTGCTTTCATTGACAAGTTGAGGTTTCTCTCTTTTCGACCTCCTCAGAGCCAATATACTAGTCAACAACTTACGACTCATCTACATATATTATATCAAGTAGCATTTATATGCGTAAATGATTAAAATGATATTTGGCAATGACAATATAAAGAAAGGATGAGTGTCGAATCAAAGAGGTGAACATATAGAGAGGGATAAGGCGAGGGGGGAGGAGTTGAGAAAAGGAGGAAAATTTGATGTAATGGGTGGAGGGGGTTATAGCAGTTGATTTTCTATCATTTGCCATTCCTATTTCTTCTTCTTTCTCTTCCTTTTCTCTTCCGTCTCCGTCTTCTCCTCATCCCAACCCTTCCTCCTCTTCCTCCGCATTTCTTCTTTTGTTTCATCCAATTCCATATTCTGTCAAAAATCCTGCAACTAATTCCAAGCACTGCTGTTTCTGGCGATAACACGTCACCAGCCGCCAAAGACAATCAGACTCTGCTACCATTTTTGGTTCTCTCCGTTCTTCAACAACCCAAAAAAACGATCCGTTCATTCCGTATACAGAATACGTATCCCATACAATATCTAACATTTCCATAGAAGGCAATCCCACATAATCAACCCTCCAACCCGCGATAAATCATTGATTACCTAAAATTTAACTACCACTATTGTTTCGTTAAATATTCAGTGTGTATTATTAATCCACCTCCCAGGCGTTACCATTTCCAGTCTTGTATAATCAACTATTCCCCCATCCACTACTCAAAAAGAAAACGCGCAAAATGTTTAAACAAAACCTAAACCAAACTCTAACATTAACCCTACCCCTAACCCTAACCCTAAACCGAAATATTTAATTAATGCACACTTAGCATTTGAAGATTTCA
>OY744539.1:44189150-44196650 GCA_963556195.1 Sepiola atlantica
TTTAATGAACAAAACAAATATGATTTCAAACTTAGCGTGACAGACTGATAAATATATTATTTTAAAATGTAATGTGCGTGAGAAACTGAGTATTTAAAAAGAAATGTGGGCTTTAAATCACTGATAAAATGCAATACCGAATTGAAACGCGACAGACCAACGAAAATGCTATTATAGAATTTAACGTGACAGACCAACGAAAATTCTATTATAGAATTTAACGTGACAGACCAACGAAAATGCTATTATAGAATTTAACGTGACAGACCAACGAAAATTCTATTATAGAATTTAACGTGACAGACCAACGAAAATGCTATTATAGAATTTAACGTGACAGACCAACGAAAAATCTTATATAGAATTTAACGTGTCAGACCAACGAAAAATCTATTATAGAATTTAACGTGACAGACCAACGAAAATGCTATTATAGAATTTAGTGTGACAGACCAACGAAAATGCTATTATAGAATTTAGTGTGACAGACCAACGAAAATGCTATTATAGAATTTAACGTGACAGACCAACGAAAATGTTATTTCAAACTGAAGCCTAACAGACCAACGAAAATATTATTTCAAACTGAAGAATGACAGATCGACGAAAATTCTATTAAAAAATTTAGTGTGATAGACTGACAGAAATGTTATTTGACACGGAAGCCTGACAGACCAACGAAAATATTTAATAATTTTTCGTTACAGACCTAGAAAAATTATATTCCAGATTTTAGCTTGTCAGACCGACAAAAATGTTATTTCCGAATTTATCGTAACAGACCGACAAAAATGCAATTTCAGAATTTATTGTCAGACCAACGAAAATGCAATTTCAGAATTCAGGGCGACAGACTAGTGACAATGTTATTTAAGAATTTAACGTGACAGACCGATGAAAATGATATTTCATACTTAAACGTGACAGATCTACCGACGTACGTTACTGACAACACTTTCATTCCATTTACGCGTTTAGAGATAATGGAAATGCAGTTTTATGTGACAGACCTCGCGACCGACGATCAAAAGCTGGAATAAAGTTGCGAGGACGCATCTACAACAAATCTATGGAATTGGAAAATGGATGACAAGGAATCATAGAACGGGGGATGGAGAAGGGGCGTTTTGATAGAGACATCGAGAGATAGACTATCGGCGGGGGTGGGGGTGGGGGGTGCGGTGTTGCAGAAAATGTGCGGTATCAGAACGAGGTGCCGTGAAAGACTTGCTTTAGCTTCGTAAAATGGCGGCTTCCATCGACGGCCAAGAAGAAGAAGACGCAGCCAGGAAGATGTAAAACTCCTGAAATGATTTTTATTTTATTTGCATATTCGATTTCATAGCGCATGTCTTAGGCAGTACAATGAATGAATAAATAAATAATTCTCTCTAAAACTGTCATTAAATAATATTTTCTTTAATTATCTGTAGATAAAAAAAAAATTCCAAACGCTTTACAAATGGTAATAAAAACATTCAAACATCAATGGAATATTTGCTTTCTTGTATCGGTTACAAGAATCGGTAGAAAACAAGAATAGTTCGTCTAAAAAACTAAAGTGTTCCTTATCGATATAATTCAACGAAACAGGTCTAAATGAGAGTATACTACCTCAATATATATATATATATATATATATATATATATATATATATATATATATATATATATATATATATATGTGTGTGTGTGTGTGTGTGTGTGAGTCAAATTCAGTTTATATTACAATAACCATATTTTTATTTTTATTTTTATTTTTATTTTACACTAATACAGCCTTCTCATGAACATCAATGATATTTGGTATATTTGTTAATGGAAATCGCTCCAGACAAGACATGTAGCCACTTGATCTAAGAAGCTAACAAGAAGGAACTATGATTAGCGGAAAGACAGGAGATGTCTATTGGCCTTAATCTTAAAAAGATGTTAAAACCAAGACTTTGAGAATTATTATTCTTGGATCGTGAAATCAGACATGAGGTGTAAACACACTACTCATGTAATTAAGACGCTTTATTGAATCTCGCCAAAATAATATTCCCCACAGTCTTGGTTTTAACAATTTTGACATCACAGTTAACAAGTAAATAGAATTTATAAATTCTAATGATGATTAGTTCGGTTTCATGTCTTTCATGGCGGTACAATTGTTTATAGAGCACTATTGTTTGGAGAAACTGACTTGATTTAAAACAAGAAACGATACATTTATAAATTGTAAGTTAAAAATATAGCAATCAAACACTCTCCATCGCCCAAACATATTTATTTTTCTTTCCTTTTATTTCTTTACGGTCATATTAAAAAGATCAATGCGAAAGTGCTTGTTTCGTATTTACAACAATTAAATGTTTTTTATGTTTCGAAATTTGTTAGATGACCAGTGGCGCAAGGGATAAAAGTACTAAGTAACCTCAGTGACCGTTTTTTGTAGGTTAAAGGTTCAATCTTCAATACGGGCGATACAAACACTACAATTACGAATAACTTCTTACCGGTCATGGCTGACGGAACGAGAACAATCTACCCCGATATGTTAAATAACGGGTTCCGTTCGAATTCTCGTACAGATTGCCGACTTCGAGAAGGTCGGAGGTTACATCGGCTGAAACCTTGTTAAAATAACATTCAAGGTGAGATCAGTAGGTCGAATAATCGAAATAATACGGAATGAATTTTACTTAAAGGTGCTGTTTCAAATGTTTTAAGTAGAACATTTACGAAGCGATAGCTAACTGGCGGGGTCAGCTAGTATGACAAATGTTAAATGGAGTTTAAGGCGCAGGATGCGTGCCTAATTTCGCCTAATTACCGGAAACCAATACAGAACTGTTTGTTCACAAACACGCCATTACATTCTCAGAGCTTCCAAAACACGCTTTGTTATTTATTTATATCGCATTTCAATACATAAGTAACAAGTACACAGGAATTAATGGAAGCTTATCTATGAAATATATGGATGATTTTTCTCAGACATTGTTATTTTTTTGTGTGCAAACGAATAATGTCCAGAAATACCGTCTTGAAGAATAATGCTTTTCATATAACTAAGAATAAGCATCGTCTGGAAACATCTGCAAGTAAATGTAATTATATTGTGTGTACTCTTTATTTGGAATATTATTTGAAAATAATTTAAATCTTGATATATATATATATATATATATATATATATATATATATATATATATATATATATATACATTTAAAAAGAATACGCGGAAATCTCTCTAAGGCCCTTTCGACTATCATCTCGTCAGGAGAAAATCGATAGTTTTAATTATTGCTATTCGAAAACCTTCCTTGTGCCGGCAGAAGGAATTTGTAAGATCGCTTAATTTGTTTGGGGAACTTTGAACTCTTTCCCAATTTTTTTTTTTTTTTATCCCCTAACGTAGTGCCTTTTAATCGACTTTTAACGAAATCATTAAATTGAATTTTAATCGCTTTAACGTTAATTTTGGCACACTCAATTTCCCCATTTTGCTCTTTCTTTCGACGTTATTATTAATTAAAACTATCGATTTTCTCCTGACGAGATGATAGTCGAAAGGGCCTTAGAGAGATTTCCGCGTATTCTTTTTAAATGTATTTATAAATTTTGTACCTGAAAACATTTATATATATATATATATATATATATATATATATATATATATATATATATATATATATATATATATATATATATATATTGAGGCAACAATTATTAAATAACAATTATAAATTACGAAACAAGTCACAATATTTTAAAGTGTCTAGCCTAGTAATAAACGTTACCAAATTCTTAGCCATACGTTTGAATCTTGAACGCGCTCAGAACATAATCAAATTATTAGCAGTTAAGCAATCAAACCTTTGAATCTTGCACGCTCTTAGAACATAATCACATTCCCGTGTAACATCTCACTATTATAGACGCTCTCTTATAAGTTGTAAATTACTGGCCGTTATGATAATAAAATAAACTCAACAGTAAATGCTTATTTTTAAGAAACCAAAAGTAACACTGTCTGTAGATGATTTGACGAATCAAATCGAAAGTACTCTAAAAAAAGGTAAGAAAATGGAACAAGAAAAACTTGGAACTTACATACAGCAATTTGACCGAAACACTAAATGGACCAATGGGAAAATGTTAAAAAAATCAAAAACAAGTATTATCAAGCAAAAACCCCCGTGTTATTTAATAATGTTTGCCTAAATGAAAATATGCTGCCTAACTACACACATAACACACACACACACACATATATATATATATATATATATATATATATATATATTGTTTCATTTTACTTCACTCGAAATTCTCAGAAATTAATGGTGCCCCTTTCTAGGGTTAACACTGGCTCTCTATATGAGATACATAGATATTCGAATATTTTATTAAAATTCTTCTTAACATGTCAAACGTAGAGTTAGTAAAGAAGTGAAGAACATTAATTTATCTCCCCCCAATTGACCAGTTAACTATGGTATAGTATATATCTCTTGTGGTCTCTTGGTCTTACCAGATACCAGGACAAAGAATTACTCTAGTCTGGTGGAGTATCCAGCTGAGTGCTGTTACTTGATGTAACATCACAAGGAGAAGGTGCACTATTCTTTGTATGGGCTAGTGTATAACCGTGTCGAGGGGATCTTACTTGAGCTTCGAATACTATGTTATTTCAAATATTTTGTCAGGGTTTACTTTTAGGGTGAAGTATACCTTATGCCAGGTTGTCCTGACAAACCCTTGTACAGAGAGACCGAAGACACTCGAGGCTGGTGTCTAGTAGGTAATTCTAACTCTCCTATATATATATATATATATATATATATATATATATATATATATATATATATATATATATATATATATATATATATATATATATGTGTGTGAGACAAATAAAATGTAAAATAAATCCGATAAGATGTTCTAAAGATGGACAAATGAAAAGATCTGAGACTCAACGTTTCGCCCAAATGTTGCGAAGGGGTTTCACTCTTGAAAAAAGCTCTCGAGCTAGTTGTACGAAACGTTGAGCTTAAAAGTAAAATAAATCCGAGAGATTGTTCTAAAAATGGAAAAATGGTAGACCGGAAATTCAACGTTTCGCTCAAATTTTTCGAAAGAGGTTTCATTCTTGAAAAAATCCCTTGCAACAGTTAGACAGAACGTTGAGCTTCAGGCCTTCCCTTTTATTTTCAATCTTTAGCGCACGCACACACACACACACACACACACACACACACATATATATATATATATATATATATATATATATATAGTCTCGGAAGTATCTCAACCATTAACACTATATGAGGAAAAAAACAACAAAAAAACCTTACGTCCGAAGTCGTTCAGTAGAAAATCACTCATGTAAGTCAATTTATATTTTACAGTTATTATATTAGTTTGCTTCTAATATTATTTAACGGATCATCAGTTGTTTACCCTGAAAAATTGTTTTGAGAATTTAAAAACAAGACAGTATTTAATTTCATGGCTTCCCAGCAGAGTTGATCAGACCCCACTTCCCTTAAAAGACAAAAACATAAACGTTCCGTATACTAAATCTAAGTTTTGTTCCGTATACATGTTTTGCTAACTTATATTAGTTATTACAAAAAAAAAGAAGTCCTCCTTACCTGTGTTGTTCGTCTGTCTAATAAAATTTCTCCGTTACTTACAAAAATGTTGCTGCATTTTAAAGTGTTTAGACGAATTCATTACACTACTTTTTAGGTGATTAATGCATTTTTAGTTTTAGTTTTATATTAAAAATATAAAAAATATCAACGTATGAAAATATTTAAAAAAATTTTTAATTATATATATACATATATATATATATAATTTTAGTCCTTTTTTCTCCCCCTCCTCCTACTCCGCCTCTTCCTCGTTTGTTGTTTACTTCCTTGTCATCAATTTTAAATAAATACTAATCTTCCTTGCCCACTCACAGCGTTCATAAGCTTAACTATATATATATATATATATATATATATATATATATATATATATATATATATATATATAATTGGTGACTGAAAATACATATATGTACATATATATATATATTATATTTATATTTCTATCTATCTATCTATCTATCTATCTATCTATTTATCTATCTATCTCTCTCTCTCCCTATATAAATATATATATATATATATATATATATATATATATATATATATATATATATATATATATATATATATTTTGATTTCTGTGTTTGTGTGTGCGTGTATATACGATGAAACAGATGTCCGTGCAGCCATTGCTTTACATTTGAAAATAAAATAGCCTAATTGAAAGCATAAATAAACTTATTTGTTCGTGTTAGTGATTTTAAAAAAATCATATATTTCGAGAGGTCCTCTTTCTTTTATCAAAACATTATATTTTGAAAAAACTGATTTACCATTCAATTTTCATGAAAAACTAACTATTTTAAAATCTGGACAACAACTCCCATTTCAAATTATCTTTCCAAACACTTTTGTGTCGCATCGCGTATGTCGACTCCGCGTGAAATTGTATGTTTGAACAGTGTGTTATTATCTCGTCTTCAATTTACGCGCGTTTTGACTTTCCTTATTCCTGTTAAGTATAACTTATTATTTCAATTAATTAATACTTTTGTTAAAAAATAATATTTTTCAATTAATTAATACATTTGTTCAAAAAGGATGTTTTTGAGTTAATTAATACATTTGTTAAAAAAAGGATGTTTTTCAGTCTGTAAGCGAAGTTATACATACCTCCAAATCACAGACCTGATTTGTGTGTGTTCTGTTTTAATATCTATTTTGGTATTCCTTATTTGTGTGCATATGGTGACGGGAATGTCTATTAAAATGCCGTGTATGGCATCTAAAGTATTTTCTGTTGCACAAAAAGTCATTTTTTTCATGGGAATCTCTCCAGACAGGGCATGAAGCCACTTGATGTAAGGAACTAAAAGAAATACTACTTCGAGGTAAAAAAAAAGCAATAAACTAACCAACGATAAGTTTTAGATGGATAGATTCCGACCCAGAAAACAGGAATTCTTCCCCCTTTTTCAGAAACATCGCTCATGGAATATGAGAACTAAAGGACAAAATAAGGGAAGAGAAAGTTACGATGGCTGCCGAAAGTTAACCAAAGTTAGTCACTTTCTACTCTCCTTTAAGGATTAATATTTTATTGGTATTTGGAATATCGAAGTACTGTTCAAATCTTGGATGTTATTCTCATAACATTTCGACCGATGTAACTTCTGAACTTCTTCAGGTGCGCATTGTCGAACTCGGGAATCTTTATTCCGAATGTGTACTGAATTTCGAACGGAAACATTTATTTAATTCACGGTGTTAGACTGCTCTCTCGTTTGCTCGTATATATATATATATATATATATATATATATATATATACAATTTATTTGAAAACTATATTTTACATATTTCAGAAACGTACCGAGGTTTCATCCAGATGCCCAGTACGATCGTA
>OY744539.1:44199150-44201650 GCA_963556195.1 Sepiola atlantica
GTTTAGATAGTATTTTATTATTATTATTATTTATTATTATTATTATTATTATTATTATTATTATTATTACTAGTATTACTATTGTTATAAAGAATTTTATTTGATATGCAAATATCCATATCACACGGTAGTCTTAAGGGTAGTATATTATTATTATTATTATTATTATTATTATTATTATTATTATTATTATTATTATTATTATTATTATTATTATTATTTTATTTGTTTATGTATATATAAGTAATATTTTAAGCTAAATTATTTCGACACTTGATTATTGGGGAAATGGTAGTTTTATCTGTACCATTGGAGAGCCATGCATATAACTGTCCTGTTTTTAAATCTCCGAAACAGTTACATGGTAAACAGCTGAAGATCCCCGTGTTAATATTAGATGCTTACGTTAAGGTCTCCTGCTTTTGTTTCGCTGTTAGATACTTAATACCCCTTTTTACTTTATTTACTTACTATTATATATTATTTATTCATGAATTTTCCAACAAATGTTAAGTCTACACTATTTTGGATTTAGTTAGTTTCTCTGGGAATTTAAACTGCATCTTCCTTCTTTTTTTTTGTCTTTTTGTTTAAAATAACTCAAAGCTTCTTTAGACTATATATATATATATATATATATATATATATATATATATATATATATATATATATATACGTTTTTATATTTGCCTGTACAGAAATTCACCTCTGGACTGATTAACCGATCATTATGAATTGTAAAACAGATCTGCTAGGCGTAAGGGATCGTACTGTGAGTTATGTTTATTTTTTTTTTCAAAAGGAGAAAAAATGGTCTGTAACAATTTGTGTAATTTGAATAATTAAATTTCTGAAATTTAAACAATTGCCTGCCAATAAATACATTTTTCACCAATGTCAATTTTTTGGAGTATTTTTCAAGTGTCTTAAAGTAGCGTTATGTAAGCGCTACTTGCCAATTTAAAATTCAAATATGTCAGAATTGCATCGCATTTCATCAATAGTTATTATGCACCAATCAACTAAGATTACCTAAATTTCTTTCTTTTTGAAGCCGAAAATTTTCAAGATTTTCCATAATCAAAATAATGTACCTGATTATGATCAAAATTGTAATACATATCAGAGATATAAGGTTTTTTTCATTATATTTCGATTTGAATCTTCGTCAAGGTATATAAAGTTGTAGAAAACTTTTCTTTTTTGGAGAATAAATCTAGCCGTCTGTTAACAGGTATTCCCTTAATATATATATATATATATATATATATATATATATATATATATATATATATATATATAGAATGACGGTTATAATCATAATTTTATTCTCATTTTAAATTTAACTCACTCTGGCCGTCGCCCCATCTCCCTTCCTCCCACCCCGGCCGAAATTGAGATCATCACAGCACAAACACGTGAAAAACCTCCCACGTAATAATTTGAAACACGACTTGTTGGGGTCCTCCCCACTCCCCTCTCATGTCCCATGTCACCGTTATAGACAAAGCCCCAACTCTGTCCCCCTCCCCCTCCACTGTATTTTCAATTTTCAATCTCCCGTTAAGGTGAAGTTAAAACTTATGCCATTTGAATTCCATCGCCAGCCGGATGAGTTGGTCGCTATTTGCACCAATGAAAAAAAACTTGTTTTGTCGCAACTAATGGAATAAAATCAATATATATATATATATATATATATATATATATATATATATATATATATATATATATATATATATATATATATATATATATAGTGTCGGAAGTTTCTCAACTTTTAAAACTATATAAGGTAAAAAAACATTTAATCCCAAGTCGTTCAGTAGAAAATAACTCATGTAAGACAATTTATTTTTTGTAGTTACTATATTAGTTTGCTTCCAAGAATTTACACTAGTCTTAACATTATTTAAGGGATCATCAGTTGTTTACCATGAAAAACTGTTTCGGGAATTTAAAAACCAAACAGTATTTTATTTCATGGCTTCCCAGCAGAGTTGATCAGACCCCACTTCCCTTAAAAGACAAAAACATAAACGTAACGTATATTAGATCTAAATATTTAGTTAACTTATATTAGTTATTAAAAAATGCCATCCTTACCTGTGTTGTTCGTCTCTGTCTAATAGAATGTATCCGTTAATTACACAAATGTTGCTGTATATATATATATATATATATATATATATATATATATATATATATATATATATATATATATATATGCTTTATAATATACACATAATTTATTTTTTATATACATATATATTTAACATGCAAACGTATTCCCCTGAATTTAAAAAATATATCTCCCGATAGATAGATAGATAGATAGATAGATAGAGAGAGAGAGAGAGAGAGAGAGAGAGAGAGATAGATAGATAGAGAGATCGTGAGAGAGACAGAGATAGATAGAGAAAAGATAGAGATATACGTACAGAGACGGAGATAGAAAGAAAAATAGAGAGGGAGAGAGAGAGTGAGAGGGAGAGAGAGA
>OY744539.1:44209150-44214150 GCA_963556195.1 Sepiola atlantica
AATATATAAATATATCAATTTCTATTTAAGTTTATATATATATATATATATATATATATATATATATATTAAATACATATATATATTTAAGTTCATATATATATATATATATTAAATATATATATGCATATATTGAGTAATATATACACATATATGCATATTACATGTATATCATATACATCATAAGAATAAATAATTAAATGTATTTACGAAAACCATAGCCTCTACCCCCCCCCTATCGTCTCTCTCACTCTTTCTCTGTCTATATCTATCTACCCCCTCTCCATATTTCCTCTATCTTTCCGTTTCTATGTAGATATATAAATAGATAGAAATATAGATAGATTGATTTGTTGATAGATTTATTAATTGATATATATATATATATATATATATATATATATATATATATATATATAAATATTCAAAGAGTTTAATATAAAAATCTCTAATATACATTGAGCATGTTTGGAAAGGATTTGTTTTGTTTACTGTATTTTATATTTGAACTTAATTAATTAATATATATATATATATATATATATATATATATATATTTATATATATATTTATATATATGTATATATACATATATATATATATATATATATATATATATATATATATATATATAGATAGATAGATAGATAGATAGATAGATAGATAGATAGATAGATAGGTATATTAATGAATCCACTAGATATAAGGAGCTAAAAACTAATGCTTCAAGGTAAAAAACTAGTCAACGATAAGTTTTATATGGATATATTCTGACCCAGAAAACAGCAATTATTCCCCCTTTGTCAGAGACATCTCTCATGGAATGTGAGGACTAAATAACAAAATAAGGGAAGCGAGAATTACGAGGCCGCCGAAAGTAACGCCATCCTCGGCCTTTTCTACTATTTTAGAGAGTCTTACGATGCAACCGAAATCGCTGCTGACTGCGATGCTCAGATCACGTTCAAAAAACGTCGTGTTGTGGATGGAGTATAAATGACGAAGTTTACTATTCCAAAATGAATGGTGGTAGATTCATCCACAGCTTACTTCAGCTATTAGTCTGTGATCTCTTGCTGTAATGTGTCCAGGTCTGATTGTAGACAAGATCTATAGCGTGCATTTTCATCCGGCCTTTTCATCGCAAGCTATAGCTTGAGGTCATCCGCATAATTTAAGTACTGTAGCATTCTTTGAGTTGGCATTTCTGTTATTAATATATGCGACAAACAGAAAAAGGAACAAGAATAATTCCATGTGGTACACTAGATGACATCCTATACGGTGCAGAATACTGTCCAATGAGAGTGACTACCTTTTCGACTCGGAATGAAGGATTAAAACCATTTATCCAAAGAAACTACGGTCGATTCCGTTATATACACGATGGTGCTAACTGCGCCAAATAAACGCTCAAAGATTGATAGTGACGTCAGGTACTTCTGCAATTTACGGACCGTACTGAAATAATAACGTTATTAATTTGAAACTCATTCTTAACATTGGGAGGGAATGCTTTGTTAACTATTTTGTACTTTCACCTAACAATTTCATGAATAAAATATACCGTAAAAATTGAATTTAACTTGAAACTCCTATCTAAAATATAGTACGGTCCGTAAACTGCAGAAGTACCGATATTGTTTCTAATTGAAGTGAATGATATGACATCATCATAACTGCGTTATATGAATAAAGTTCGTTAGATGAAGATGTGTTTATTGCATAAGAGGTGATGTCTTGTTCCAATCTTGCAGAACTTGCTAGACTAGCTACACTGAAGTTGAAATTCAAATTCTATGTGTTTATTGCATAATAGGTGACGTCAAATTGCCAACAAAACTGTCTTGTTTCAATCTTGCAGAACTTGCTAGGCTAGCTACACTGAAGTTGAAATTCAAATTTTATGTGTTTATTGCATAATAGGTGACGTCAAATTGCCAACAAAACTGTCTTGTTTCAATCTTGCAGAACTTGCTAGGCTAGCTACACTGAAGTTGAAATTCAAATTCCTCTGATTTTCGTGAAATGTTTAAATTAGTTACTAGATATAAAGCAATAAATCGCTTCCAAATCTGAGTTTTTTTGTAACATATTAAAGAGTTTTTAGAGGACATGTTATGAGCACAAAATCATATTTAAAAATTCAAATATTATAGATTTGCTTTAAATTTTGTTTATGGTCATAAGACATCAGTTTTTTTATGGAAATCGCTCCAGACAAGGCATGAAGCCACTTGATGTAAGCATCAAACAATAACAAATATGCTTACTGCCCAGACAGGAGATGCCTATTGGTCTTAGTTTGAAAATACCAAGGTTATAGATAGGAAGAAAACAGTCAGCAGGAAGAAAGTTCCACAAACCTGCGGTTCTTGGAAAGAAGGTACTGGAATAGGAAGCGGTATTACAATGAGGTATGAAAACAGAGAATTCATGGGGACCACTAGACCAACGAGTGAAACGAGCTGGAACAAAAGAAGCGGGGGATAAATCACATAATTCTGAAGAACACATGCCATAATAGTAATTATAGAAAAGACTGAGACTAGCAACATCAAGTCTGTGATAGAGAGGGCGTAGATAAGAAGAAAGGGTAGGGCCAATCAAATTACAGATACGTTTCTGCACTTTATAAAGAACCCTCAAATGGGAACGAGATTCAACAGCCCAAATATGACAACAATGATCCTTAATTAAACACGAATCCCAATATGGTAATTTCTTATTAAGATCCCTTAAACTTTAGCCTTAAATTTTAGACAAATTTTGGAGTAAAAATCATGTGATGAATTTTGATCAAGATTGGAATAAGAATTCTATACATAAGGTTTAGTAGAATTTAAGTTTGATTACTATCTTCGTAAGGGGGTATACAAGTGGTGCAACACTGTTCTGTTCGGGGAATTCATTTTCCCTGTCCTCGGCCGGGTATTTTCCTTATATATATATATATATATATATATATATATATATATATATATATATATATATATATATATATAGAGAGAGAGAGAGAGAGAGAGAGAGAGAGAGAGAGAGAGAGGGATAGAAGGAAAAAGAGTGATAAATATGCGACGATTGTCCAAATTTATTTCAAATTTCAATTGTTCAATGCAAGGTGCATTCAGTAATAAACTAGTGTTTATTATTCTTTCCTTAAGCCAAGGCTTTTCAAAGATCGAAATCTTATCATCAGAGGAGAAATACAATTGAAATTTGAAATAAATTTGGACAATCGTCGCATATTTATCACTCTTTTTTCTTCTATCTCTACTATTGCTCTATCTCGTATATTGAGCTAATCCTTTTAACAATAGGTTCCATCTACTAAAAGTTTTCACTTTGGTTTATCTTGATCCTATATATATATATATATATATATATATATATATATATATATATATATATATCAATTTTAAGTTCGGTTCCAACAATTTGAGATTCAGAACGAATCGTTGGGTTTCTCATCAAGTGGTCACATCTTCTCTCCACGTGTATATGAGATTAACTCGACATTAACTCGACATTAACTCGACATTAACTCGACAAGAATGTCGACAAATTCGAAATTGAACATGGAATATCTAATTTGGAAATCCGATTGAAATTTTTAAATCAGATTTATTTGGATATTTTGTCTATTTAATATATTTATTATTATTTTTATACCTCACATGCCATTTATCAGACTAAAGTGGTATAAGCCAACGCTAATTATGAGAGACGTGCACAGTTTTGTCTGTCTGTCTGTTTGTGACTCTAACAACAACAGTTGTATGTTTGTACGGGTGTAATTAGCGAGATAAAGAGAGGAGGGATTAGAAGAGGGGTAGTGTATGGCTGTCGCCCATTATTTGTGTTCACTCAGTCTACATTTACTGTGGTTCTCGTCTCTTGTCTTCCTTAGGGTTATTATGCCAACTCACTAGGAGTTCTCACACCTATCATTATCAGTTATTGCTCACTTATAATTACCGGTGGTCTTCCCTGGAGTGCGAGTGTCAACAAGTCTCCCCAAATTTCCAGTACTCTCCACCTCTTTCGATAAACCTTTTACTCGCTTTGTCGATGGCAGCAACCATTGGTCTGCTCTAAGATGTGGGTGGTAATAAGACTGTCTAACCTCACAGTACTCTCAACACTTTCCAGTAGCGGTGTGGTTAGTGCTATCTCTCCTCGATCTTTCTATCTATCTTGAGCAATTTTGTGTGGATTATTTATTATTATTTACTCACTAGGAGTTATCACACTGGTCATCGTCAGTGATCGCCCACTGCCAACAACCTGTGGTATTCCCTGGAGTCTGAGTGACAACAAGTCTCCTCAGACTTCCAGTATGCTCCACCTCTTTTCGTTCATCACCGCTGATGACCTTGCGGTATCGCAACAGCCACCTACCACCGATTTCCCTCTGGGGCCCGAGTGGCAACAAGCCTCCCCAAGGTCTCAGAGCTGTCCGCGCTCTTCCAGTGGAGGTCTGGTTTGCGCTTTCCCTCCGCGACCCTCTGTCCATAATTTTCGGGGTGTCAGCCCAAGCTTGCGCCTCTCTCGTGTGGTTGTATTTTCCCCGGTTCTATTATTATTATTATTATTATTATTATTATTATTATTATTATTATTATTATTATTATTATTATTATTATTATTATTGCCATTATTATCATTATTATTATTTACCTACTAGAGGTTCTCATACGAATGATTACTTGTGATGGCCAGCTGGAAAAAAAAAACAGTTAGTATTCCCTGGGGTCTAAGTGACAACAAGTCTCGCCAGATTCCGGTAGTCTCCGCTTCTTTCAATCACCATTCCTAATCACTTCGCGTAACCATTGAATTCTAGCTGATAACAATCGATGGCTTTATCTGAAAATTAAGCGAAAGAAAGCCACATGCTTATAGTACTCTCAGTGCCCTTCTAAGATCCCAGAAGATCCCCATGTTCAAAAAGATGCACCTGAAGAAGGTCGAGGGTTACATCATACTATAATTGTCCA
>OY744539.1:44224150-44229150 GCA_963556195.1 Sepiola atlantica
TCATCTAATATCTTATAATTAGTGAAACATCCGGATAAAAACTGAAGCTCAATATACTGGATAGAGCATTAATATTATAATATAAAATGATTATTATAATATAACATTTTATTACCTGTAGTAGCATAACTGCGGTAATGGTCCTCTGAAGAGAAGAATTATCTTTGAAAACTCATGAGCTAAGGACTTAAGGATACTTTGATTGAACTTTGAATTCTAATAAAATTTGATTGACACCTTATTTTATTACTTCATTTTATATTATAATATATATATATATATATATATATATATATATATATATATATATATACATATATATATATATATTGATTATTTACATTGCAACTATCAACATTCAGCTTTTACACATGTTATTTGTTTTTTTGTAATCGAAAAATTGACGATTATTTTACAATCGTTTCGCAACATGATACATGCTACAATTAAACGCAATAACATGCTGCTCTTCAGAAACCTAAAAAACATTTATAAAAATGTTATATCGTGCAGAAATTCATAAAAAAACAGGCATCAGTTAACACTCACGCAAGAATCGCCACGTTAATGGTTTTAAATATATACATATATATATATACATATATATATATATATATATATATATATATATATATCGCATATATCATAAGTTAGTTTTAAAATGTCGAATATAAAGTGCTCGATCGTAGGTTCAACGAGAGCTAACATACGTTATTCTATTTTAAGACAATACATTACAAAGTCTGTTAGGTGTGCTATAATTTTTTTATCTTGTCATGCCGGATCCTTTCTCGGAGTCTTCGCTTACTGGACGATGCTGAAGAGTTGCTCTGCAACTATTATTCTGTTTAATAATCTAGACTCTGAATGGTCAGATCGATGGAACCTTGGTACACCCAGCAGGCACTTTAATCAATATATATATATATATATATATATATATATATATATATATATATATATATATATATATATATATATATATATATATATATTGCGTGTGTATTTAGGCAGCATTTTCTCATTTATGCAAACATTGTTAAAAATAACAAAATATGGGTTTGATCATACATTTTTTATAATTTTTCTGTTGGTCTTTTTTTATTAAAAAAAAATCATGAATGTTCCATAGGTTTCACAGGTTTCCACGAACGTTTTAGATTCTTCGTGGAATCATCCTCAGGTGTCAAAAGCAAATGAACAACGTTTTCGCATATTCCAGGAAGTCGTTAACGATTTAAATTCAGCAACGCTGGATAGCATGACATTTATCATTTTCTTTATTGTAATACAAAAAAGACCATCAGTAAAATTGAATTAATAAAAATTATAATTAAACAGACGAATGTTGTTATTCTTAACAATATCTGCATATATATATATATATATATATATATATATATATATATATATATATATACGAGGAATAGTTTGCTCGAAGCATTATGTAGATTGTAAAAAGGTAATGTATTGAAAGCTATAAAAATTAGGGCGTATTATTATATTTAAAACCAAAAACTAGTGCATTGTAATAGTCATAAGTAAGCATGGTTCATTTACATTCCAAAAGGAAATACTTTTCACACTGAGAACTTTTTGTACTTTCTGAAGAGGTTAAATTAAGACAGACCTCATAGTGGCATGCTGGTGTTTGTTGGTCTCCTATAAGCAAAACGAATTCGTAAAATAATTGCACACAAAATGTTCTGTTTTGAAAATGTTTTCGTAAGATTAGCTTAAATATTGGCTTTTGGAAGGTAAATGGAACTTGTTTACTGATATATGCTCTGTTGTTAGTAGTTGAAAATCATCGAGCTTAAATTTAAATATGTTGTTCCACATAAAGCATAGAAAGTATATGATGAAACACATATTCTATCCCACAAACACACGCATACACACACACACACATATATATATATATATATATATATATATATATATATATATATATATATATATATATATATATATATATATATATTAGTATTTCATGTATCCACATAACATTTTATAAGGAGATATAATTTTTTATGTATCAATTGTTAGTATTTATTTCAACAGTGCTCGATACGTAAGTAGAGCTAGGTAGTAAGCTTAATTGCCATAAATATATTTTCATAGCTTACTATATATATATATATATATATATATATATATATATATATATATATATATATATATACAATTAAATGTCGGATTAAAGCAAAGATAATTGAATTATCGTTTAATAATAATTTATCTTAATAATATAAAGCTCAATATATTGAATAGAGCAATCAATTCTAGACATGAAAGATGAGAATAAAAAAGTGTAAAAATATATTATTTATTAAAACATCAGAAGTGCAAAGCAAGGAGCTTCATATCCTTAATCCATGGATGTTCAAAGATAAACTCTTTTCATTAGAGGATAGAAAAAACTGACAATGTAATTGTAAATATTATCAGCCACATTTAACTTAGAAACATTTATACACAAAATAAAAAAAAGCAAAAGATAAAGAGTGTTTTGTTTAGATGAAAACGTAGAGTTAGGGTAGCCGCTGTCAATATATATATATATATATATATATATATATATATATATATATATATATATATATATATACATACTTACTTGTGTAGCTTTTTATATTCGTACGTAAAAGATTCACCCCTAAACTAATAAACTAATCATGATAAAATTACGAACAGAGCTGCGCAAGGGATGGTAATGTCGGCGATATTTTGTTTAATTTAGCTTAATGGAAATGGGCCAAAGTTTATGTGGTGGGGAAGCCCTACATGAAATTCAGATACCTCCGAGTTTTGTGAAATGTAAATAATGCTTTTCGTGTATATTTTTATTTAAACAAATTTTCTTTTATCTTTTGCAGGTAAGTCATCCTGTTTCTTGACACTTGTTCTTATTGAAATCACAGTTCGTAAGTATGAAACAATTCTCATTAAATCAAAATCAAAAGTGAAGTTTAAGTAAAGATTCTTTATATATATATATATATATATATATATATATATATACTTACCTATCTAGTACCTGAGGTACTTAAGCTTTTTTATGCAACTTTTATTTCTATATATTTTTATTGCTAGCTACCATATCGCAGAATGGTTCTTGGGTGTAGTGTTTGGATAATATTATTATTATTATTGTTATAATTAATGTTATTTGATATGCAAATTACCATATGACACGGTAACCTTATGTGTAATATATTATCATTATTATTATTATCATTATTATTATTATTATTATTATTTATTTATTTATGTATATATTAGTAAAGCTTAAGCTGAATTATTTCTACACTTGATTATTGGGGAAGTGGTAGTTTAATAAGTACCATTGGAGAGCCATGAATATTATAAGTGTCCTGTTTTTAAATCTCTGAAACAGTGACATGGTAAACAGCTGATGATCCGCGTTTAAATATTTCACGCTTAAGTTAAGGTCCCCTGTTTATTTTTCACAGTTAGATACTTGAATACCTTTTTTTACCTATGAAGTTTCCAACGTATGCTAAGTCTGCGATATCTTGAATTTAGTTAGTTTCCTTGGGAATTTTTACTGCATTTTCCTTTTTTTCTTCTTTGTTTAAAATGACTCCAAGCTCCTTTAGACTATATATATATATATATATATATATATATATATATATATATATATATATATTATTTTATTAATAAAAACATGTACAAAAAGCCGCTACTCGTCCATTTCGATGTTATCGATCAATAGTTATTATAAACCAAGATCTCCTATAGTTTCTGATAACTATTGATAGATAACATCGACAACAGTGTAGCGGCCTTTTAAACGTATGAATTACAATAATATATAAATACCTCTATTTACTATTGAGCACTTTTTTATAATCTCTGTTGAAATTCTGTGGATGTTTATCTCTGCATGACTACTTTACATTGATTACTATATATATATATATATATATATATATATATATATATATATATATATATATATATATATATGTGTGTGTGTGTGTGTGTGTGTGTGTGTGTGTGCGTGTGTGTGTGTGAAGTTTGTGTCGATTGTTTATTACGAACAGCTAGTCCTATGTGAGAGACACCATAAACCAGCATGTGTTCATGGGGTCTGATTTTAAGCAAGCTTGACATCCATGAAAAGCAAATACGACGTTTCAATTTATTTTATTTATTACTTGAAAACAACAAAATAAGTATAGAAATGTCGATAAGGGTTTTAGGCGTTTGGAATGAGTTCACAGTGGTCTTAATTGAATACTGAGAAACGCCGGGTGTGCCCTGAGGAGTTTAAAAACTATGAATGTACTAAAATGTATTTCAATGAGTGTCACTTTGTTACACCCTCCCATCTAATAAATGCTTAGTAGACCATCGGGACCTGTTCAAAAAAAATAATTCATAAAATAAAAAACGTGAGAATAGAAATAGAAATATGATATTATGGGTTGAGCGTAATAGCACATTGGGTGCTTGATTTAATTCCAGGTAAGTTTATAGGTAAAACAAACAGGATGCTTACTTACTTGAGCAATATATGTTTTATTTCATCTTATATTATACATTAGTTTAATCTTCCATCGATACCTTCGGTTTTACGCAAATACTGGAAACTCAGCCCGCAAGGCTTAAAATAACGAATGAAACCGATACTTCAGTCGATAAAAATATCGACTGAAGAATCGGTTACATTTGGTAACTTTTAGCCCTGTGGTCTGAGTTTCCGTGAAAAAATTTATAATTGATATAAATTCAGACATGCACACACACACACACACACACACACACACACACACACACACACATATATATATATATATATATATATATATATATATATATATATATATATATATATATAGTATACATTTTTATTTATAGAATATTATTGGTTACATATGTGCATACATGTTTTGGTTGTAGTCTTCACAGAGAGTCAACATCTTCAGACCTATGTCACCAATAATGTTTGTATAAATAAAAAAATTGTA
>OY744539.1:44232855-44250355 GCA_963556195.1 Sepiola atlantica
ATCATCGGAGAGTGACCAGCGTTTTTGGCAGGCCCCAAACTGCTCGGAGTGCCGCTGTTGTTGAGAGGGTGCGAAAAAAGAGACAATGCGGAACGTGACGGCGGAGATGAACATCATTCAATAAGGAGACTTCCAGAGGTGTTTCCGGCAGTGGATAGATCGGTGGGCTACGTGTGTGAAAGAGTAGGAGATTAGGGTCCCAACCCCGTCACCTATTTGAAATACTTTTCCTGGCCTAAGGTCGGATACGTTTTAGACAGGCCTCGAATATATATATATATATATATATATATATATATATATATGTATATATATATATATATATATATATATATATATATATATAGCACATACTATATACTTATAGCACGTAATTACCCAGATACGTTTGTGTTTCATTTTCGATGTAAAGAATCAGGCTAATTGCTAGGAGGACATGATAGACGCGCGGACATTGAAGATGATATATTAACAACAAAAATAGAATTATCCTTGCTATTCAAACGTACAATTTCACGTAGGGCCTACGGATGCGTCTTAGCATGAGAATGCCATCACAAGACATTTGAAATGAGCGTCGTTCACAATTTAAAATGTTCAGTTATTCATAAAAGTTACATATTTATTTTTGTTTTTTTTAATCAGAAAATTAATTTTCTTGATAAAGAACGGGGGACTGTTCGAAATATTAATTATATTAACTCCTATATTTTACATGATTTTTTTGTTTCTTATTTGGCTATTTTTTAAGGGTTTTTATTTGTTGTCCTTAAAATAGATGGGGAGAAGAATAGCTATGATGCGGGAACATGGAGAAGTTGTTTCTTCTCCCCGCCCTCTCATTCTTCCTTATTTTCTTTCTCATGCTTTTTCTTCTTTTTCTAGTTCTTCGTCTCCTCCTCCTTTCCCTTCTTATTTATCTTCTTCTCCCCTTCTTCTTTTCCTTCCTCTTCTCTTCCTCTCCCTTCTTATTCTCCTCCCCCTTTTTGTTCTCCTTCTTATTCTTGTCCCCCTTTCCCCTCTTCTTATCTTCTTTTTCTCCTAATGCTCCTGCTTCTTCTTCTTCTTCTTCTTCTTCTTCTTCTTCTTCTTCCCCCCTCTTCTTCCCCCCTCTTCTTCTTTCTTTTCTATTTTCTTCTTCTTTTTTCTTCGTGTTCTCCTCCTCCCCTTCCTCCTCCTCCTCCTTGTTGTTGTTGTTCTTCTTCTTCTTCTTCTCTCTTCCCCCCTCTTCTTCTTCCTTTTCTATTTTCTTCTTCTTTTTCTTCGTCTTCTCCTCCTCCCCTTCCTCCTCCTCCTTGTTGTTGTTGTTCTTCTTCTTCTTCTTCTTCTTCTTCTTCTTCTTCTTAATTGTTTTCTTCCGTTCTTCTTCTTCTTCTTCTTAATTGTTTTCTTCCTCTCCTCTTCTTTATTTTCTTGTTCTTGTTGTTGTTCTTCTTCTTTCACAGCGTCGCTTGCAACTACTTGCAATGGCCTCGGTCCTCTGCCACACGCAACTCCACCACCACAACCAACCTTCTATAACTCAAAGCACCTTCACCGCCGCGCCATCTCCTCTTCCCCCCCCCCCCCCCCCCCCGAAACACCACGACGACCACCGGCACCTCTGCAACTACCACTATCCATTCTCCCCCTCTCTCTTATACCGCCACCACTGCTACCATTAGAACACACCTACCCGCTCACTTGCTCCACGACGACTATGTCGGCTTCAGGTTCGAAACCGCCACCACTCCTGCACATCGACCAGCAACTGCTAGACACGCTGGTCGTTCGAATTGACGAACAATAGCGACAACGTCTTCTCACAGCCGTAATGTTTTGATGCAGATGTTAATAATATAATTATAATTTATTTCGATTTCTAGAGACCATCTATCCCCCTCTCTCGCTTCTCTCCCCTTTCTTTCTAGGTGTTTATCAAATTACTCCTCTTTTTTTCTTTCCTTCCTAAGTATCTATCTATCTATCTATCTATCTATCTATCTATCATGGTCTCGTATCTTCAATTTATTTCTTGGTTCTTTCTTCCCCTTTGTGTTTCTTTCATATCTAACAATATATCTACCTCTATATAATGCTTTATTCTGATTATATATATGTATATGTGTATCTTTTCTTTTTTGATTTATTTTTTCTTCCTATTCTATTCATCTATGTATCTATGTATCCATAGATATTTATTATTAAATAATTTATATATATATATATATATATATATATATATATATATATATATATATATATATATATACTTTGGTTTTTTCGAAAGCCAACTTATCTATCTATATTTCTCCTCTGATGAAAAGATCACGATCTTTGAAAAGCCTTGGCTTAAGGAACGAATAATAAACACTAGTTTATTACTGAATACACCTTGCATTGAACAATTGAAATTTGAAATAAATTTGGACAATCGTCGCATATTTATCACTCTTTTTTCTTCTATCTCTCTCTATATATATATGTATAAAAATGTATATACATATCCCGGCTTGAGGCACTAACGGGTCTAGCCGCACTGATGAGCTGTGAAACAGCGAAACAGTCTGTATGTGGATGACTACATATATATATATATATATATATATATATATATATATATATATATATATATATATATATATATATACATATATATTTCGCCTCTTTTATCAATAACAATTTCGTAATTGTGTCTTTCATTAATATCAATCTATCAAACAGTTATTCTGTGTCTATTTTTACATGCTATAAGATGTATATATATATATATATATATATATATATATATATATATGTGTTGTGTTGTGTGTGTGTATGTGTGTGTTCTAATTCAACATTCAAAGTTCTTCAAATGTAGTTTTTATATATATATATAGGATTTATTTATATATATATATATATATATATATATATATATATATATATATATATATATACCAAAAACCCACCACATAGTAATTAATCAACTCAAATATAGACCCTTCATAAAATACAATAAAAATACAAAACGCTAAATAAATGAACAGATAAAAAATAATTAAACATGAAATAAAACACTTTATAAATCCCACCCAGAACATAACCCATTTACCGACTAACAAACTACGCCACACGGTTATCCCTAAAAATAAACACACCTTTGAAACGGTAAAACAGGCCACATCCATCATCAATAAATGCATTATTTTCAATCAAACTTAATTACGATTAAGACCCTTATACATGGTGACCCCCCCAAAAACGGGCCCCAACTCTAATTAGGCCCCGTTTCTTTGTGTTTCGTCCGAATGAAATGAATTTTTGGTTATCCTTAGTTTATTATATTCAAAACATCACATCAAAACACTAGGGCCTTTGGCCTTTTTTCTCCGTTCTACAGCATGTGTTCTAGATTGCCTCCATTTAGCTCCGTGCATTTCTTGAGGCGCAGAACGAAGTTGTCCATGACGTTCTTACAGACTGAATTGGGAATGGCTCTCATCTCCTCCCTGATGGCTTCCTTGAGTTCCGTGATGTTTCTGGGTTTCCCTGCGTACACTCTGTCCTTAAGATAGCCCCAAAGGAAAACATCTGGGGGCTTAGGTCCGGGCTATGGGATGGCCACTCAAAATTAGTCTGGAGACTGATCACTCAGCCTCCGAAGTTCTCTTTCAGCCAATCTCGGGACAGGTTTGAGGTGAACTTGCTCCGTCTTGCTGGAACCAGAACTTGCTCATGACCGACGGGTAGAGGGTCTGGAGCTCAATCTTGAAGGTTTTGAGGAACTTTACATACCGCTATTTGGTGACTGTCACTACTGCGCCAGATTCTTCGATGAAGATGGTCCGATGATGCCTCTGACCGAGATTGCAGCCCACACCGTGCACTTAGGAGAGTGCAGGGGCTTGGTGGCTACTTTATTGGGTCTGGAGGACCCCCAGAAGACATTTGTCTTGGAGTTCGCCTTTCCGTCAAGATGGAAGTGGGCTTCATCTGAGGTCCAAAGGAGGTTAAGGAAACCTGGTGTCTCCTCGATCTTATCGAGCATCTTGACTGCCATAGAGCTCCTCTGCTTCTTGTCTGAGGCTGTAAGGGTCTGCAGCGTCTGTATTCTGTATGGGTAAGCCCTGATATCGTTCACCAGCACTCTTATGCAAGTCTCACGGGAGATACCGACTGACTTCGCTTACGCACAGAGCGTTTCGGACTCTACTGGAGAGACTCTCTCCCACTTTCGACCAACTCAGCTGTCCGCTTCTTGGGACGTCCCGAGTGGCTTGGACGGTTCTCACTGGCAGCGTTGAAGTTCTCCACGGTCTCATACTTCTCGAAGTGGTCCACCCAGTTCTGAATTCTGCTTTTGGATGGAGCCTTTTCACATTCGAACTGATGCATGAAACTTTTCCTGGGTTTTCTTAAACGAGCCTGTCTTGTAGTAAAATTTAACACAGTGTATTCTTTGTCCCAGCTCCCACTGAGGTCTTGGTGTACTCACGGTCGTTGATTCTGCCATGTCCTGTAAAATAAGGGCAGTCGGCGAATAAATAAAGGAGATATCACATAAAGTGTACACGGGGGCCCGTTTTTTTTTTTGGCTTATATTAATATAAAACGCTGACCCCTTGACCCGGTGTATCTTTCAAAAGAGACGCTTCACCAATGCACCGTTTAACAGTGAACTAAAACACCATTCCGCTCGGTTGTCTTTATTTCGAGTCACTGAAATTTGCTTATAGGGTATAGACGACTTTTAAAACTTAAAAAAGTCAGTCCATATGGATGAAACCGCGGTACGCCTCTGAAATATGTAACTAATAGTGTTTTAAAATAAAGTATTTGTATTTAGCTCTCATGTTTTTGCGATCGAGCACTTTATTGATTTTTCAATATAACTTGATGTACTATATATATATATATATATATATATATATATATATATATATATATAATATATATATAATACTTTATCTTTAACTAGATGCATTTATCCAGCGTTGCCCGGGTGAATACGTATTACCGGGATGATGACGTTTTGAAAAATGTATTAAAAGTCACATCGTATTTGAGGATACGCATCAACCTTTTAATCCTTTAACCATCCTTAACCCTAACCCTAACCCTAACCCTCTAACCCCTAACCCCTAACCCCTAACCCCTAACCCCTAACCCTAACCCTCTAACCCCTAACCCCTAACCCCTAACCCTAACCCTCTAACCCCTAACCCCTAACCCCTAACCCTAATCATCCCCGAGAAAATGCATGCATCTAGAAAATAAGTTAAATATGAAATTACTTTTTATATGTTTTTCATTGGTCGTTCATGCTTAAGTTTGAAAAAACATTTTCGTCCTTCTGTGACGTTGCAGTTATAAATATAATCATGAGATGCATTCACCTGGTCCATTGTAAAAATAACACAGGAATATGTGACGGAAAAATGCTATTGGTAAAAATAACACAGGTAAAAATAACATGGTAAAAATGTGACGGTAAAATGGTACAAGTAAAATGGTACAAGTAAAATGTCACAGGTGAAAATAGCATTATAAAAATAGTACAAGTAAAAGGGCACAGTCAAATGGCACATGTTAAGCGGTATGGTACAAATAGTACCCATAAAATTGCAAAGAAAAATATTAACGGTAAATACTATTAATAAAAATAGCACATGGTAACATGACGGTAAAATGATACAAGTAACCTGACACGGTAAAATGGCACAGGTGCAAATAGTACAAGTAAAATGTCATTGGAAAATGGCACAGTTGAAAATAATACGGTAAAGATCATATTCATAAAATTGCACTGGTTTTAATAGAACAAGTGGATGAATAAAAAAAACTTCACAAAGCGAAAATTTGAGCCCTGTTTCCAAACCTTTTTCTCATACGAACCCAATCATGCATATGTAAAAGTTGTATATGTGTGATTATATATTAATAGTTATTGGCAGCATAAGTAAAGTAACTAGCATAATACATAAATCCATGAGCGAATTCAGAAAAAAAATCCAGGATTAATATAAGGTTCTAGGTTTAAGATAAGGTCTAGGGTTAGGGTAGGGTTTAATATTTTTACATTCAAATTTGAGAAACATTTTAATGTTTTCCCTGTATGTATTGTATCCTGGATTCTGATTGACACATTAGCATCAATATGTTTTCCATGTGCCTTTTTAACCTATTAATCTACGAACGCCATTTTTAACAGTGCCATTTTTCCTGTGCCATTTGTACCTTTGCCATTTTTAGCGCACTATTTTTAATTGTGCTACTTTTACCTGTGTCATTTTTACTGTGCCATTTTTACCTGTGCTACGTTTACCTGTGTCATTTTTTTACATGTGCTACTTTTACCTGTGTCATTTTTACTATGCCATTTTTACCTGTGCTACGTTTACCTGTGTCATTTTTACATGTGCTACTTTTACCTGTGTCATTTTTGCTGTGTAATTTTTACTGTGTCATTTTAACCTGTGCTACTTGATTCGCCGCTAAATGTGGCCATTATAAAAATTCTGAAGAGGCAAAAATATCAGAATTTTACTCTGATGGACATTTGAGAAAAGAAGAAACGAAATACAAGCCAATATAGGAGAAGGTATTATTCCTTAATCCCCCTCTCTCTATGCATAACATATCGTTTTTTTTTTGCCACACAGTCGAACAAGGCTTAATCTGAAGACCAGCTGATCCCGATCAACTTCTCAACTTCTCCCACTTCTACCATCTATTTGCAGCTCATAATTGATTTTTTAAATATTTTGTACTAGGTGTGTTATTTTCTTCAGACAACTAATCCTGAGAAAGTTTTGAAATAAAGACGAAACGTTGATTAATAGATAAATAATATGTTTTGTTTTTCTTTTTTTCATTTTCTCTCTCTCCCCTCTCTCTCTCTAATTCGTCCTGATCTTCTGATGGTGTCTATTTCAGAACATTTTGGTTAATATCGCTGAATGAACTCAAGTTTTTAGAATAAATAAATTATTTATTTAACAAAAAAAAATATAACGTTGTTCGTGTTATTCAAAATATTATTCTTAGTTCTATTCCATCAACGTTTAAAAGTGTGAACTTCTTCATATATATATATATATATATATATATATATGTATATACATGTATATAGGTGCGAACCCCTACCCCGGAATCAACCTAGACTCCGTAAGCAAGCGCTATAACCATTAGGCTACGAGACATTACCACATTTAAGAGTGGGAATTTAAGTGCTATTTATGCGAGGGGCGGCATATTTAGAAAGGCTGACTAAAGATTCTACGAACGTTGTCGGAATATACCATATAGCTACCTATATATATATATATATATATATATATATATATATATATATATATATATATATATATCGTACATGTATTGTATTAGTTTCTGTAAATGTAAATCCGTAGAAACTCAAGTGTTTATAAAAAGTGCTCAATAACAAGCAGCGCTGTTTATAAGTATACATTTTTATTTATACAAACATTATTGGTTACATATGTGCATACATGTTTCGGTTGCACTTTTCCCAGAAAGTGTGTGTGTGTGTGTGTGTGTGTGAGTGTGTGATAGTATGTCAGTTCTATTTTTGTGTGCTTTTTAAATATGTATGGTAATTCGTACACTCCTGAATCTATGCATATGTGTGTCTGACTGTTTCTATAATTACATCTGATGATTGTCTTCCCTGAAATTGATTCCATCCCTACCCGAACCAACTAAACTCTCGAGGGCGGGAATATCAAATTTCGCCGAGGTATAAACTTTCCGGCGCACAATGTGTGTCATTCATCGATTCTCTCATATCAACGTTTCATCTCCCGATCCTCCATTTTGTATCATTACAACCATTGTCTACGATCCTCATATGCGAGCTTCACCCTATTTCGTATTTGTAATTTACAACAGTGGTATAAGCATCCTTGCCCTTGGTAATAACGAATCTATATCATTTTTGCTGATTACAACTAGGTTTCTACTACGGATAAAATATTTGTGAACTATGGTGCGGTTGGCGAAAACAAATGACAAATTGAAACTAAGAGGTAATAAAACAAATAGCATTTAATTACTGCTACCCGTTGAATAGCAGAATTTTTAGTCAAGGATTACTCCTCTCGATCCGCCGTGTTCTTTCTATGTCCGTGTATAATAACAAATTACCCTAGTCAAGAATGGGTCTCATCACCACGCAAAACGTTCGTGAAACGTATATAACATTTATTATTTTGTTTTTAATTTACTACAAAAATGAATATTATAAAAATTGAAAAAAATAAAAAA
Source organism: Sepiola atlantica (assembly GCA_963556195.1). Taxonomy (NCBI): domain Eukaryota; kingdom Metazoa; phylum Mollusca; class Cephalopoda; order Sepiida; family Sepiolidae; genus Sepiola; species Sepiola atlantica. The sequence goes on from OY744539.1 coordinate 44,241,103, forward strand.
ATATATAATTAAACAGACAGATTCTGTTATTTTTGATAATAATGTGGCATATATATATATCTAACTAACTATATATACATATATATATATATATATCGGTAGTATATGGTTTTAGATATACGTACTTGGATTAAATATGCATTTTGAGTTTATTAATTAATGGCAAGTACTCATGTATATTTTGAACTTATATTGTAATTTGATTTTGCTTTTCATGGAATTGTTGGGGTGTGTATATTGAATGTATTTGTTTTATATTGCATGTACGGTATTTGCGATAAAACAAATAAGTTTTTTTCTGATGAAAATCAGAATTTGTGATTTTTATGATTCATTCTATGAATGAGAATAACTCTTGCTTAAAACAGATTTAAACAACTATACAACCTTGGGGTATGCTCTTGATTTGAAAAAAATCTTTTAAATCGTCGAAATATTACTCTCTCTCTCTCTCTTTCCCCTCTATATAATATATATATAGAGAGAGACAGATATACAAATATGTAAATATATTGAAGCAAATATTGCTAAACATAAACGGCTCCTTCTGCTTGCTTATCCCTTCTTTATTTTTTTCAATTGTTCTAATCATTTTTGTGTCCACATCAAAATATATAATGAATGCTCCATACGTGTCGCTAGCATTTTCGATCCTTCGCCGAATCATCTTATGTGACAATAAACAAGTTAACAAAAATCTCGAAAAAAGAAGGAAAACTGTTAAACGTTAAACGTCAGAAGAACGTGACACTGGATAAATGTTATTCAATTTAAACATTTTAGAATGTTGTAAATCATTTCATACTTAATATTATTGATTCTAAGTTTTAAAAACGATAACTTCAAGTATTTTTAAGTTGTAAAAATTACTTTCAGAATGTAATATTCTTGTATTATAAACAACATTTTGTCTCAAATCGGAGTGGGCCGGGTTTTTTTTTTTTAAATACAGGTAGATTGAGCTGGAGTTTACAAGGTGCATTGTGAGCTTACGGGAAAGGATAGTTGTAGTAAGACCAATGTAGCTATTAGCTTTATTATTACTTTTTTACCTATTTATTTGTGACCTATTTTTGTTAACAGTTAACTATTTAATATTTAATAGAATGTTTAAGCCTTCAAAGTCAGCATGAGTACGGATTTGGAAAAGTAGCCATCTTGTTTACGTAAAACAAAGTAATTTCTTTGCTAGTATATATTCGGTATACTCAGTTTTAATGATTGTTTTTATCAGAAATATCACTTTCTAAGATTTCCATTCAAGGTCATATCGCAGATTTGTTAGCCTGCATGATTAAATAACAGAGGACCACGTAGAAAAACATTCGGAGCAAAAAAGAATGTTTGTTCAGTTTGCTAATAAAATTTAATTAGATCTTACCGATGGCATTGATCATTGATCCTTCCCCATACACACACACACACACACACACACACACACACACACACATATATATATATATATATATATATATGGTATATATATATATGGTATATATATATATATTGTATATATATATTGTATATATGTATATATACATATATATACAATATATAAATATATATATATACAATATATAAATATATATATATATTTATATATATATATAGAATATATATATATATATATATATATATATACAATATATATATATACAATATATATATATATATATAATATATATATATATATATATATATAGTGTGGCAGGTTGTATATGAAAAGAAATCAAATAAAGTGCTCGATTATATAAGAGAGCTAATATAATTTATTTAGATACTGTATATTACATATTACAGCAATGTACCGCGGTTTCATCCAAAAGGGCAGATTTTGACATCTTTAGTATATCTCCGTGCCCTGTGGAATCATCAGCAAGCTGAAACGATTGTAGTTACGGCCCGATAGGGAATGCCGTCAATAATCTAAGTTTGATTGTTAAAAAGTTAAAACTTAGATTGTTGACGCCATTCCCTATCGGGCACATTGCTGAAATATGTAATATACAGTATATAAATAAATTATATATATATATATATATATATATATATATATATATATATATATCCAAGTAAAATGAATAACCACAGAATAAAAAACCTAAGAATTTCAACCGGCTTTTTAGAGAATGCTCAATATCAAATAGAAGTTTTATATATATATATATATATATATATATATATATATATATATATATATATATATATATATATATATATATATATCAAAAAGTAAAACTAAAACAAATAAAAAGACAGAAAGGAAAAATCAACAAGATTAGATCTAAATGACTTAACAACACCCCACTTTACCATACTCACCCATAACCAAGGCTAGACTGAAAACTGCATCTTCCTCCCAACTCCCATATCGCAAACAATATTTGACACGCGAAAGCAACCCCGATTCATATACAGACATTAACTTGCCGTTAAAATGTACCACTGACATTTGACACCTTTTCTCCCATCCAAAACATTATTTTTGATTTTCGACAGTTTCAGACTTGACCACCTGACCTTCTAACCTTAAATTTTAAATTTAGTTTTATTTTCTTATTTTCTTATCAATTTCAGTTTTTCCAAATATGACTTAAGGGAATGATCGAGTTTTCATTCTGCGTGATGAGATCTCAGTTTCTAACAGTTGTTGATCGATAGCATCAACATGCCAGTGTCGCAGATTATTTATATGTATGTATAAATAAAAATAATAATCGTTATATAACCAAATACAAACACGTTATTTTCTGTTTCTTTCGTGGTTAGTTAGTATGCGTACTGGAAATATTTTGAATATGATATTTATTCTATGAAAATTACAAAAGTGGATCATTTTGTCCAAAATTATCACAAGTCAATTAACATGTTCCAGAGTTAATTTTCTTTTCTCGGTCTTTCTAAATTTCTCAACATTTTAACTACTGTAATGGGAAATAAGGCTCATCCATGTTTAGGAGCCGTATGTGATCAGAACCGACATGAGTATTTTGTTTGTAGTACAGCCAACCATTCATTCACTGTGGAGATCCCCAGATGTCGGAGAGCCTTCTACTCAAATAGCTTCTTTCCTCGTACTGCTGGCTTCTGGAACTCCCTCCTTGCCCCCTGTTTCCCCAACAGTACCGACATGCAGAAATTTAAAACTAATGTAAACAGACACCTCGCTGCGCTGATCCCAATCTAGGTTGACCACCCCCTACCTTCTCCCCTTTTCTTTTTATCAGTAGCCCCTTACGGCTACAGTAGCGGCCTGCCTTGTTTAGGGTGAACTATGTTAAAAAAAAAAAAAAAAAACTACTTTCACGCTGCCAAGTCAGCAAAACATTCGATTAAACTTTCTCATGTTCCAAATATGTCCACAAATTATTCTCTCATTGCCCTGAAGAAGTGCGCAGGAATAATATAATAAGCTAAATCATATAAAGATCAATATATTGAATAGAGCAATCAATTCTAGATATAGAAGATAAGAATAAAAAATTGTAAAGATACAATATTTATTAGAACATAAAACGTTAAGAGCAAGGAACTTCATATCCTTAATCCATGGATTTTCAAAGATAATCTCTTTTCATCAGACGATAGAGAGAAACGGACAATGTAATTGTAAATATTATCGTCAACATTTAACTTTGAAAATATTACATAAAATACAACAAAATAAGACCAAAAGGTAAAGAGTATTATTTTGAGATGAGAGCGTAGAGTCAGGGTGGATGATGTCCAAACACGTAAAAAAATAAAAACAGCTGTTATATTGGAAATGAATGTTTGAAAAAAAAATAATACTCAAATTGTTTAGGAATCTAAATGTTTTTGTTAAGAGGCTGATATTCAGATGGCAATTGGTAACGTCCAGTTTATCCTGTCTGTGCAGTAGTTTGGTATTGGAATTATCCGTTCTACAGGGTTCAGTATGAAGTTTGTCAGTTAGAGTTCGGTATGTATCAAAGTGCGCATTTTTAAACCTCTAGCTCCCTGGTTGATCAGTGTATCGATAGGTTATATATGGATTTAAATCCGACATTTTTCAAGCTGGAGCGGATAAGATGCGTTGCTTGTAGGCGGTGGCGAAAATAGCTATTGTATTTTTACAATTTGTTATTGTAATCTTTCATCTCTCTCTCTCTCTCCCTCTCTCTCTCTCTCTCTCTCTCTCTCTATATATATATATATATATATATATATATATAAATACAGGTTCACATGTGTATCTATCTATATATTCATTTATTTACATTCATTTATATCCGGGTGCAGTTGAACCATGTTCATGACAACTTGACTCTTGCCTATCGGCTAATAGAGACGTTTGGTGCATTTTGGGTCAGGAAGCCGGTATCTTCAGACAGCCTGATCTAGTAGCACCAGTTATATTTAGAGTTTTCAGTTAAAGAATTGTAATTAAAATTGAGAGCCAATAAAGTTAAAGAATTGTAATTAAAATTGAGAGCCAATAAAGTAAATGTTTACACAAACTTTTGAATTTAAATCTAATAATCATATTTAGTCAAATGTTAACTTATGTATTTACTAAGTAAATACACACAATACGGTCTTCGCTGGCACCAAACACTTTCCCTCTGTAAAGTCGGGGTTTTCAGTGTGATGCTGATTTTGAAGTTTTCTCATTCGTGATACGCCGGATTCCTACGGGTTTCTAAATGTATATATATATATATATATATATATATATATATATATATATATATATATATATATATATATATATATATATATATATATATATATATATATATATATATATATATATATATATATATATATATATATATATATATATATATATATATATATATATATATATATATATATAGGGTGGGCAAAAATAAGAGTCCTATTTTTAAAAATTCATAACTTTTTTATTTATTGATTTAAAAAAATTTTTTTTTTAGAATAAGTAAAGGACCCCTTCCGAAGCAAGCATGAGCCGTATTAGCCCTAAGGAACTTACCCTCATTTAGAAAACATTATTTTTGCTTAAAAAACTCAAAACAGTGTAAAAAACAATACTTTAGTTTTTGTAAGTTTTAAGAAGTGTTTTTCGGCTAAAATTTGTTTTGTTTATTTCAAAAAAATCTCGGAAGGGTCAGTCTACACACACATAAAGTTTGGTGAGTTTAACTTTTATTTTGTGGAAGTTATTCAAATTCAAGTTATTCAAATTTAAAGATAGGACCCTTATTTTGGCCCACCCTATATATGTATGAATGTATATATATATATATATATGTATGAATGTATATATATATATATGTATGAATGTATATATATATATATGTATGAATGTATATATATATATATATATATATATATATATATATATATATATATATATATATATATATATATATCGAACAATATCGGCATTTCGATTTATGGCAAGAATATAGTCGCCGGTCATAGTACACCCTCTCTCTCTGATCCCCTTTAAGTGCGTATTATATAACATGTATTGATTGAGGACTTCTTTTCTACCTCCTCCTCCTGTACCTCCCCGCATCTCGGGGGAATAGCGACTCTATTCGTACGGCTTAATATTTGCCAGTTGATATGTGAGTGTTAGTTTCGGAAAACTGACAGGGAAAGGTGTGGATGGTTTGTGTTTTTTTCCTGTTTTTCTTGTCTTTCTTGAAAATTGCTCAAATGACAAGTGTGATAATATTTTCTACTTTTTTTTTTAATAAGGGTGGGATCAATGCTAATCCGAGCTATTTATTTCTTCGAAACGTTTTTGATCGATTGGATTATGGGTAGATCGATACGGACAGCATGACATTAACTTCCGTCATCGATGAGAAAATCCGTCGCATGCAAATGTCAGTTTATTATAACCTGAGATTTTAACCGAAATGTACGTTTTTGAAGATATTCACCATTTTTTTACAGTTACCGTTTTGGTTTTTACTAATGAGTCACCACTTATCAAGGGGAAAAGCCAATCAAGGATATGAGTCACGGATTTGAGAGAGTAAAATGTTGACCATGAGTTTATTTTCGGCAACCTAGTAACTCTCGCTTCCCTTATTTTGTCTCTTAGTGCTCACATTCCATGAGAAACGTTTCTGACAAAGTGGGAATAATTGCTGTTTTCTAGATCGCAATCTATCCATCTAACACTTATCGTTGGCTAGTTTTTGTTTACCTTGAAGTAGTAGTTTTAAGCTCTTTACATCACGCGGCTTCATTTCTTGCCTGGAGCGATTTCTATAACAACAAAATAGATAGATCGTCAACTGGATAATGAAAAATATTATGCGGCGATAAAAAATGCATGGAAGAGAAAATAAATTTATTACACATGAGGATGTTTTTTTCACATTGGATCTGAAGACAACCATGTTGTAGTCTGCACGGAAACAGGCCCGTGGAAATGTGTTCCACAGATTGTAAATTTTTTGAAAAAAACTCTGTTCATCGAAATTCTGTTTTATGTTAGGAATACGCAGGGAGACAGACACGTATTTACAGTTGTGGTAGGATGGCGAGTTTTTGCAGTCAATGCATTGGATTATTACGTTACACTCATTGGAGTCCGAGGTGTTTTTGTTTTTTTCAGATTCGTTGTTTAATGGATATGAAACGATTTGCCTGTTTCAAATACAATTTTATTTGTATATTTTTTATTACTCGGACAACTGTTCTTATCTTAGGTTTTATTCTGACAACATTACGGCCAATGAAAGCTCTTTCTTCAAGTGAATCTTGTCAAAATCGGGAATCGATATTTCGAACTCGGAAATATTTATGCTGAACTCTGAAATATCGATGTCGAATTCACGAACTGTACAGAATTTCGAACTAATTGACCTTAACCTAAACCCTAACACTTAACCTAAACTCTAACCCTAACCCTTTTATTTTTACATGGAAACTGAAATATGATTGTTTTACTTTTGACTTGAATTGAATTGAATTTAATCTACCTGGGATGATTGTTGTCGTTAGAATTGCCTGCACTGAGGATTAAACCTTCAAGACTGTCGCTTAGAACAGATTATACTTAGAACTTTATCCGTTGCGCCACGGGCCCGTGTTTGAAGTCCATATCGATTCTCGACTTCGACGTATAGTTTCCAGAAATCGAGAAGACGAATCTAAACAAAGTCGGAAATTGCATCGGTCAACCGAAACGTGCTTAGAATAACATCCAAGATGAGAACGGTAGTCCGAATAATCAAAACAATACAAATTACCAATCCTCATCTAAAAAATGCGGAAGGATAATTTAATTTATTCGGTCACGTTTCAATTAAACTTAATAGTTTGCTTGCTCGTCTTGTTTCACTTTGAAATACCATTTTATCTTGGATGTGTGTCCTCACCGTCTTTCTGATGAAAGTGGAATTATATATCTTGGATGTAATGCTTTACGTGTCCTTTAAAAACTCTATTGAATTGAATAAAATTAAATTTAAATACAAAATGTTGATCTCCATCTTTAGTTAGGTAATTTATTCCGATACTAATATATATAAATTTACTTTCATACTATATATATATATATATACATATATATATATATATATATATATATATATATATATATATATATATATATATATATATATATATATATATATATATAAATGAATATATCTATATCTATTTATAAATGAATAGATATATATTTAAATATATATATATATATATACATATAAGTAAATATATAAATATATAAATATATATATATACATATATATATACATATATATATATATATATATATATATATATATATATATATATATATATATAATGAATAAAGTGGAAGAGCATAGTTATATTATATTAAAATATCATGCCCATTTCGGATCAAAGAATACTTATACCCGTTTCGTAGAAAAATGTCAGATTATTCTATAAATTATAGCTGCCAGGCAAATATTCCGTGTTTTTGGAAACATTGCTTTGGAAATTCATTCTTATGAGAATCGATCTGAAATATATATATGTATATATATATATATACATATATATATATATATATATATATATATATATATACATATATATATACATATATATATACATGTATATATATACACATATATACACATATATATATATATAATTTGATGATCTATGTGCTATTAATGATGGTTTAAAAATTGTTTTTTATCGTAACATGCAAAAATATACCAAAAAAAACTTGAACTGAAGGTTGAACATCATGGTGATCATGCTACCTTCCTGGACTATGTTATCACTATCACGAGAATCAATGGTAATTGCTGGTCAGTCAATAAAATTTTACTTACATGCTGTAAATACTTCATGTATATTTTGAAAGATTTCAAAGTGTGGACGGTAGAAATTGGCTAGTTCTGCTTGGGGAGCCTTAGCATTTTTACTGTATAGTCTTCAAATCCCCGAAACAGTCGGCCTGGTAGTCCACTGACGAGCACTCACTACTCTAACTAATTAATATTACGAAAACTCTAAAAAATATTTTGTATACTTTTGTATTTTTTATTTTTCCCCCATTCTTAACCACTTTTGTAATCAGTTTAGTTTTATGTTGTGTTTATGTCTACATTGTTTTGTGTTTTACAAAGATCTTGGAAAAATTGTGTTTCTCTATGCTATTATATATATTTTGTTTCTTCAGGTCACATTATTTACTCTTTTCATGGTGGGATTGTTGTTTTATTAACATGTATTATTAGTCTACCCACATCTCCAATCGAACTACCCCAGCATATATGTGGGTGTGGGTGTGTGTTTTTACCGTATATGTCATTTGAGGACTTTTTCTCTCGATGTTCCATATTCTGTGAGTTAACCTAATTCTTCCAGCTTTCATAGAATCTTCGTTTTCTGTATTTCCAACAAAACTTTCTTTCATTTTTAGACCGAAACGTTTTTCCTCTGACTTTGTCGATCGCTCATTGTTCCCTAAAAAAGGGAAAACAACGACTTTCGACGCAATACCTGCTTCCATTTGCAGATTGACTCTCTATCTCGCATCCCCCTACCGCCACGCATTTCCAGCAAGAACCCATTTGCTCATCTTCAGCTTAGTGTCTTTTTCATAAAAGACGTACATGTCTGGTGGAACAGTTGACAAAGGTTTACACGTTTTCAAGACGTCTGTTTATAAACAGTTTTTTTGTTGCTGCTTTCATTATGGCGAAGACAGCTACCTGATCATTCGATCAGCGCATTCAATGCATTAGATTTCCCCCTCTCTCTCTCTCTCTTACTCTCTTTCTCTCTGCCTCTCTCT
>OY744539.1:44252855-44265355 GCA_963556195.1 Sepiola atlantica
ATCACATCTAGTTTTATCTAAGCAATTTTTTTAGAAAGAAAAAATTCTCTTTGTCTATTTTTGTTCGTCTTTGATTACAGAAACATAGTTATTTGCAAAACTACCGTATTTTATAGAGTTCTGAAGAATCTGTCTTACTACTTAAAACTGTTGGTTCTTCATAATTTGATATATTTATATTATTACTTATTTTATTTCATTTTAGTTTCATTTAAAAACATTTAAAATTTTTTTAATATATCATATATTATATATATATATTATAGTGTATTAAGAATATTACATGTATATATATATATATATATATATATATATATATATATATAATGGCGCACTAGTAAGTTTCCCCACTTTGAGATTGCTCTTTTCTTGGTTTTTTATTTGTTATCGCCCTAAAATGATCCACTCTATAGTGTAGTTTTTTTTTCAAGACGTTTCAATCGAAGTAATTTGTTTGTTTGTTGATTTTTCTGATAGTGTTACAGAGACGATATTGATATAAAAATGTTGTTTGGCTCACGACAAATGAAACGGACAGTAAAATACCTCTCACAGATATGCTATGTTTTTTGGAAATGTGAAAAAAATAAAAACATGGTTATTGGAATATAACACGAACCTGACTTATATATATATATATATATATATATATATATATATATATATATATACATATATATATACATATATATATATATATATATATATATATATATATACATATATATATATACATATATATATATGTATATATATATATATATATATATATATATATATATATATATATATATATATATATAGAGAGAGAGAGAGAGAGAGAGAGAGATGGATAAATAGATAGATAGATATATACATATGGAATGTTTTAATACACGTTAGACATGTATATATATATATATATATATATATATATATATATATATATATAAATATATATATATATATATATATGGTTGATTCTGTTTGGTGGAAAAATTCCATAGAATGCTTGATTATTGTTTAAGAGCGCAATATTTAGCGACTAAAAGAAACTAAACCTGACCCCCAAATAGTGTTATCCGTTCCATCGCTCTGTATGATCTGTAAAAGGAAGATAAACCTGATGTATGTGTTATACAGGACCGATGAGCGACGGAACGATTTATACCCGCCATAAATACATATGCAATACTGCCAAGTCTGCTGTAAAGAAGGTCTACGAGACTAGAAACTTCGAACATCAACTAGTTTGCTATATTTCTATAAAACCACTATTCGACTATGTATTGAATATTGTTACCATATATGGGCTGGTGCACTCACCACTTGTTTCTTTGTTTTGGGTGCAAACATATCTCTGACCTAATAGGTTCCACCCGTTGCTCTCATAAACACGGAAATCTAAGTGATATGGGGTTCAAATGTAATTGGTAAATCCAGAAGAATTTGTGTGAAAATCCAATGACGGGTTTTCCAATTACATTTGAACGCCATATCACTTGGATTTCCGTTTTTGGTGACTTTCATTTACATTGGAACACACGCGTTTGAACATTTAAAACTGTTTTAAAAATCGTTTTTTCAAATTTCGAATATTGACTGTCCTTATCTGTCAACTTATCAATCACTACTTCCTCTGATGATAAGATTTTAATCTTTGAATAGCCTGGCTTAAGGAATTAAATTGAAAGAGAAGAAGAATAAATATTTTTATTTACTAAATGCTCCTTGTTCTGAACAACTGAAGTTATTGATTTGCTTCCATTTGCTGGTCTAATTATTTTTCATTGGCTCATTATATTTTTGCTCTATCCAGTATATTGAGCTTTCCTCACCTCACAATAGGTCTACTTCTCTCAAAGTTACCTTTTAGTTATAAACTTTCATACATATATATATATATATATATATATATATATATATATATATATAGATATATATATAGATAGATAGATAGATAGAGAGAGAGAGAGAGAGAGAGAGAGAGAGAGAGAGAGAGAGAGAGAGAGAGAGAGAGAGATAAAACGAGATAGAGACACACAGACGGACAGAGAGAAAATGATTATTATGGTTTATATATATATAACATTTTCGGGATTATAAAATCATTTAAAAGTTACAATTTTTTTTTGTTCTTAATTTATATATATATATATATATATATATATATATATATATATATATATAGAGAGAGAGAGAGAGAGAGAGAGAGAGAGAGGGTTAAATGAGAGACACACACAGACAGAAAAACGGAGGCCCGATGAATATTATTATGGTTAATATATATTATATTTTCTGGATTTATGAAATCATTTAAAAATTACAATTTTTTTATTTTCTCATAAATTGTCCCTATTAATTGTCGTTCGTCATTTTTTTCCTTGGTTTTATTCTGCCGATTGCGAACGTTTCACCACCGGTGGGCCTAACTCCAATTACTTTTTCTTCTTGCTTTCTCGTCCGCACATCCCACTAATTATAACTTTCATTTCATCCGTTCTGTGCGGTCGAACAGGCTGAAAAGAGACAACAAAGCGACGATCATTGAGACGATTTCATCCGGGAATCCTCCGTTATTCCTTGGCTCGATACCCACCCGCTTCGTTGCCTTCTTTCTTTTTAATTCGTCTGCCCGTCCGACCATCCGCCATTGCGGTTTTGCAACTCATTCATTTAATCTCCTCTTTTCAATCGGTTGCTACCTGTATCCAATACCGTTTATCTCGCCTGTCTTACACTTAAAGCGACTACGAACCGATGTGTACACGTGTGTAGCGCGAACTTTATCAATGGACTTAGCCATTTCGCACAGTTTATGCTCTCATTATGGCTGCTTTCATTTTCACCATGTTTCGAACGATGCACTCTCCGGACTACTTAAATCACATTTTGTCGCACTCGGTGATTTTGTGAGAAATTCTAACTGAACATGTGACGTAGTTAAGGGGAGGGGGGTAAATTGCTCACATTCCACATTTGAAGTCTTTTTTTTCACATAATGCTAAAGTAAGTAGAAATCAGAAAATTTCATTAGAAGTGTATAGTAGTATTAGAGCTACGTTTTTAGTACGTTGTGTGACACACACTAAATCGCCGGTGACACAGCGAATTCACTGATAAAATCTTTCTCTTGTTTCGGAACCGGGAAGGATGTCGGTTGTGTTTCATACATCCTTTCCATTTCGTTATGGGAGATATATTGGAGGAAGACCTATAGGACAGGGTATTGTGGACGCACACCGTATAGCGTAACATGATGAGAAAAAGACGAAAGCAGTGTTAATTCCTCAAATAATTGTAAACTCTCATTATTTATAAATTTTACACCCGCTGTTATTAGAAAGAAAAAGAAAAATGCAACAAAAATGTAGAAAAAGAAAGAGATGAAATACTACCTCTGCGTGTCATTAACCCAACACAGCTCCACCTGTTTATAGGATGAGACGCCGTCCGAATCATTGTTGTAGAAAGAAATTAACCGGTATAAAGATCTGAAGAGTGTTGATAGGAAAATTCTTGCTTGAATTAAGCAATACTTATATAATATATTATCTATTTAAGGACTAGCAACCAATCAGAACCCAGAGAACTGACTTGCCCATCTAAGCATGATGGAACGCCCCACACTGCTTATACACTAACTTTATAGGCTTCTATCTCAGTTTTATTAGTGAAACAACACTGGTCAGACAGATGAGCACTGACTATTAAATTCAATAAAAGTTAGGTTATCGATCTTGCTTTCTCCTCATTTTTTTAATTTTATGTACCTGCTATTTTTATATTAAAGATAGAGCCACATATCTGTTTTCAGAATTAAGTCTAAAATGTCGTCCAATCACGCAATATCTCCATTTTCTGAGCGATGTAACTCGATAGGTATCAATATGTCCATTGATGTATGTTAGGGACAACCATTGTAATCTGTTGTAATATGTCCATTGATGTATGTTAGGGACAACCATTGTAATATGTTGTAATATGTCCATTGATGTATGTTAGGGACAACCATTGTAGTATGTTGTAAGATTTCTATGTTTTGTGTATGCATGAATGAATGAGTATTATGCGTCCTATTTGTATTGTTTCCTTAGGAAGCCGGCTTCCATTAACTGACTCCACATTTTTGTATGTTATTTAAATTTAATGACGTGAGTTTGAATCTATATAATTCATATTTACCAACGACTATATCGTCAGTTGCACAATCCAGGTTGATACTTTAACCGTATAAATCCGTCTCTATTTACTTACTCCACACGAGGGCAACGTGAGAAGCAAGGTCGGTTTTAATTTTGATTTCGTTACCTTTGCATCTCTTCCTCACCATCTCCCTACCCCTAGCCCTAACCCTAACCTTTCCTCATTTCCTCCCTAGCCCTAACCTTAACCTTTCCTCGCCTCCTTTACCCTCTCATCTTCTCGCTCAACCTCATTCTCTTTTAATCAGTGTTTAATTAACTAATTAAAATAACTTGGTTGAAAATGACTCCAGATTTAAGACCTTCACTCAATTAAGACTCCTTGTCTGCTGCCGGTCAAAATTGTCTGCGTTGAATGAACAGAACTCGTTATTCCAGTTCAAAGTTCACTTGAAACCGTAACACTGTTTCTTTTACGCACTTCATTAACTCCGGTTAAATAAAGACGGGTGTGTTTCTTTTACTCTTCGATTCAAATGTGGTGGGCGTCAGCTCCTTAAAATGGAGCAATCTAAAAGGCTCTTAGACCAGCTTCTTTCCGTGGTTTTATAGCGTTAAGTGCAGCAAACGCTCTCAACCAACCACTTAACAGGACGCTAGTCTATCGCCTGCTGTTATCCACGCCGAGCCTGGGAAGTATTTATAAACATCGATTACGTTTACGTGTAGCATCTACAATGTCTAGATGTCTAACCTTTGAACCATGACCAACCTCAACGTCGCATAACTTTCGTGATCTGAAGGGATTTTGTTATGTCAAAGGGAATTTAGCCATAGTAGCGTGAGCTTAGTGCCTACCATTCCTCAAAGTAATATACACCGTGAGTCTTGATTTACTTCAAATATGTGATAGGACACTGAGTTAATCTAACAAAAAAGACGTAGCTAGTCTCTCTCTACTCTATCATTGTTTTTATAGATGGTGCTCGACTGAGCTCCAATTCTTGGTTTCTACTTCTAAATAACAATAATTGACAGCAAGAACTTGTTTGTTTTCCTACCACAACAGAAAAAAAACTTTCCGTTCTCCCTAAGTCTGCAAAGCGCAAGGCGGAACTTCTTGATTCTTTTGCAAGAGCTACACATGGAACACGTTTACGCGAGACTGCTTCCCTGCAGATGAGTTATCAAATTTTGTTCATTCCATTAATCATTTTCAATCTTCTTATAATATTCCTAACCTTTCAACTGACAATCATTTCATCTCAGTAACTCCTATCTCGTGTGGCTTTTGACCATGATAAGTGATTACTATATTTTATGGAAATCGCTCCAGACAAGGCATGACACCACTTAAGGTAAGGAGATAAACATTCTACTTCAAAGTAAAAAAAAAAAAACAACGATAATAGTTAGATGGATAGATTCCGACCAAGACTAAATAATAAAATATCCATCTTTTTTCCTGAGGTGTTCGAACCGACCGCAACACCATATCCGTCAACCCTCATGGATGAATAAAAATAAATCATATACAACAAAATATCAAACTTACGTAATCGTTGATGTAGTTACGGTTCTTCTCTATGTTTTAACCGCATCAATTTCATGTTCGTACTATGTTATCACCTTTGATATACATTTAAAAACATGAGATCTCTCGATCCATAAATTAGCCGTCCCATCGACAAAACCAGTTCTATTTTTAATAAATACATATTAAAAAGTGGCATCCGTTTATATTGATTTAAAGAATATTCAGCTGACCATTATTTTTACAGTAACAATACATAGTTTTAAAAAAGAAGTCATTGTTACAATTTAAAATGGATCACAATCATCAGGGTTTTTGATCACTTATGGTTTCTGACACCTTATTGGTGAGAGTCATTTGGGGGTTTTGTTGCCTTAGTCGCCATGATAGGCACCGCAGGTTCGCGAGACTATTTACCCATAGCTAGGTACTATACAGCTCCTGGTGTTCCCAAATAGTCACCCATCTAGTATTGGGCAGGGTTAATGTCGCTTAACTTATGTGATCTAGCGGGAACCGTTGTGTCAACATGAGTGTTACACCGGCCGTTCTTACACAGGAGAAACTGCACCGGTTGTCACTATAAATAGTACGAGTCACCAGAGACACAGAGAAGACAGAGCACAGTCTTGTAACGGTCTAGCCAAGTGCTAGTCACTTTCTTACTTTGTTAATACACTTGTTAAACCAACCCTCGACTTAACTTCCTTTATTTATTATTTACTGTTGGACAACTTCACAACAATGAGTATGACGCAAAATAAATATAAAAGAGATATATGCCTTTTATTTATTCAAAGACTATTTTAACTCGTATCCTTTGATAAGTGGTAACTCGTCGGTACCTATAAAGAAACTATTTAGCTTACAATCCAATTATTTTTACGGAAGAAGAAAGAGTGTTTTCTTTATTTACAGTGTAGACCCTAACTAGCATTTAATAATTAAAAAGGATTATTATTAATGATGATAAATTATACAGATTGATGACGAAATCACCGTGAAATTTCTACATGTCCTGCTGGTCTATTAATACGCTTGTTATGTCTACGTTCGTTAATCTAATGGGTTTGCAACAGAAACAGGATACTTACTCACTTTTTTTTTATTTATTAAATCAGTAAAAAAATTGGACAGAATAGTTGAAATAAAAAGAATTAAATAAGTAGCGCCTCAAATTACTTCGCTTAATCCGTCCAGACTGGCCTATTATCTTTCATTGTGATTGGGAAGCATAGCAAAGATATGTTGCTACAGAGAAAGAAACGTGTAATCTCGTCTGAAAGAGACGGTGCCTTGCCCAAAATTTGGCACACTTTCAAAACATTACCTTGTTCGATCTGCAATTCGTTTGAACAATTGGATGATTTTGTTTCGTTTACTTTGTGAAAGATCGGTGGAATTCTCTTTTACAATTCTGTAGTTTCAACGATCGCTACATTTTTGGCACATTCTTTTACGTTGTTCTTTTTTTCTTCAGATCTGTTGTTTTTTTATTCGTTCTATAAGGGGGGGGCTATTGTGCTCAAATCATGATTGGTAGTTAGCAGGAAAAGCATGTCTTTTATTCTCTGAAAGAATCGACCATGCACCGTTTTGTTCTAACGATTGGCGTGTACAGCCTTAAAACAAAAAAAAACAAAAAACAACTCTCTTCTTGTTGCAAAAGAAAGTCGGTCCTGAACAATGATCGCAAGAATATAAAAAGCCCCCATTTTTAGAAACAAGCAAATTTATTGAATTTATTCGTAAGAGGTGTTCTATGAAGATCGTTTTGTAGCAGATAATATTACATTCACTACACACACACACACACACACACACACACATCTCTCTCTCTCTCTCTCTCTCTCTATATATATATATATATATATATATATATATATATATATATATATATATAAAGATAAATGAAGGAAAAGAGATAAAGATGTATGGATGACAAATCTATTTCATCTTCGATTGTTCAATGCAAGGTGTACTCGATAAAACCATGTTTATTTTTTTTCCTTAAGTCAGGCTTTTCAAAGATTAATATCTCATCATCTAAGGAATTTTATAGATGAATGAGTTGGCAGTGGAATGGCCAAAATTAAAAATTTGAAAAAAAATATAAAGTAATATAATGTAAGAGTGTGCGTGTGAATTTTTTTTACAAAATATGGAGTCTTCCCAGTTTGTGAATGTCCATTGATAAAATGTCCGGTGAAGGAAAGTTTTAGAAATGATCAACATTAAGTGAATCCAATAAAAAGGTGTTTAGTTCAATCGTAGATTGGAAGAACTTATTCGAATTTAATTTTGAGAATTAGGGCCATTTTAGAATACTTCCGTGGACCGAGACTGAAAATAGTTATAAATGTGTATAATGTCCGTAACGGTAAGGAATTACAGTAGTGATTTCGATCGAATCTAAAGCTATTCCACTGCCAACTATAAAATACTACTGCCATCTATAACATTCCTCTGATGATAAGATTTTAATCTTTGAAAAGCCTGGCGTAAGGAAAGAAAAATAAACATGTTTTTTTATCGCGTACACCTTGCATTGAACAATCGAAGTTGAAATAGATTCGTCATTCGTACATATTTATCCCTCTTCTTTCATTTATCTTTATAATTGCTCTATCTCGTATATAAGGCTTAAACCATTTCACTATGGGTTCAATTCTCTAAAAGTATACTTTTAGTTTCATACTTTATATATATATATATATATATATATATATATATATATATATATATATATATATATTGTGTGTGTATATTTAGAACGCATATTTTCATTTAGTCAAACATTATTAAATAACCAGGTTGTGTTTTTACTTGATTAGACTTTTTTTTCCAAAGTGTCCATCTAATGTTCCGTTCAAATTGCTGTAAGTTCTATAGGTTTCTTGTTCGATTTTCTGTCCTTTTTTGCGAGTACTTTCGATTTGATTCGTCAAATTATCTTCAGACGGTGTTAGTTTTGGTTTCTGAAAATATGACTTTACTGTTGAGTTTTTTAAAACATTATCATAACGGACAGTAATTTAAAAGGAGCGTCTATAATATTGAGATGTCACAGGAGAGCGAGATTACATGAGAGTTTCTTTTTAAGTTGTAAATTACTGTCCGTTATAATAACATATTTGGTTAACATGTACATGAAGATAATGCCGGAAATCCGAACACGCATGAGGCAACGTGAAAGGATAAAAAAGAAAACATTGAGACATAATTTGCTAGTACTATTTAACAATATATATATATATATATATATATATATATATATATATATATATATATATATATATATATATATATATATATCAATTAAATTAAATGTAATAAATAAAAAAATATATATATATTATATAGTGATATTATATATTGTGTAGAGATGTGAAGTATTTATTTAAACAGTGCCCAATAAGTAAGTTAAGCTTAGTAGTAGTAGTTGTAGTAGTAGTAGTAGTAGTACTAGTAGTATAAAATATATTTATAGCATTTAATCTACACAGAGGCGTCCGCGTTCTATTCCCGCAGGGAATCGTCATACATGGGTTTCTGTTTATCTTAACTGGCATAGATATGTTTTATGTACTCCTATATATATATATATATATATATATATATATATATATATATATATATATATATATATGTGTGTGTGTGTGTGTGTGTGTGTTTGCATGTGTGTGCGCGTCTGTTTGCACAGACTAGACTTCCAAGACCTGATTGTGCAGCTAAAAAAAAACTTCGAAATAATACCGATCTTATCTTTCTCACCGTGTTTTCCAGTATTCCACAAGTCTCCTTGCCCATCTGCCATCAATGTCGGTTCAGGATAAATGCGTAACCTTTGTTTCAGGACAGACTACTTTCGCAAACACACTTACAGCCGAGACTAAACAGAACGCTAAGAGCAGGATTTTTGGCTGTTGTATGTCAACCAACTTTAGATCATTTTTTGCAGCGCCTGCGCCCACTATTGTTATGAGTATGGCTTGAAATACATAAATAGTCTGAGATCGATTTAACCACACAGGTATTACCATTCTGGATCATAGTTGACCCTAACCATTTTGGATCATAGATGACCATTACCATTCTGGATTATAGTTGACCCTTACCATTTTGGATCATAGATGACCCTTACCATTCTGGATCATAGTTGATCCTTACCATTTTGGATCATAGATGACCCTTACCATTCTGGATCATAGTTTACCCTTACCATTTTGGATCATAGATGACCCTTACCATTCTGGATCATAGTTTACCCTTACCATTTTGGATCATAGATGACCCTTACCATTCTGGATCATAGTTTACCCTTACCATTTTGGATCATAGATGACCCTTACCATTCTGGATCATAGTTGACCCTTACCATTTTGGATCATAGATGACCCTTACCATTCTGGATCATAGTTGACCCTTACCATTTTGGATCATAGATGACCCTTACCATTCTGGATCATAGTTGACCCTTACCATTTTGGATCATAGATGACCCTTACCATTCTGGATCATAGATGACCCTTACCATTCTGGATCATAGATGACCCTTACCATTCTGGATCATAGTTGAAAAGCTGGACTATGCAACCCGAGTTCAAATCAAATCTGTGTAAATAGTTAAACACCGATACATTTCGGGAAATATTCCCCTCAATAGAGATACAAGTTTGACATATTATTTACCTCCTTGCCAGGGGTTTAGGCACGAAGTCAAATGTAAATTTAAGTTGCCAGTTCACTAGGATAAGCGCACGGGTATATTTTACGACGCTCAGCAGAGGCGCGAACGGGGTCCCAAAAAAGAACGAGAAAGGGTTTAAAAACATATATTTGCAACAAGTGAAGTTGACCTACGACGAGAATAGATATTTTTCTACTTACCTTTGTAATTTGTTTTTATTTTTACGTATTATAAATGGTTTTTTATTAGATGTAAAAAAAAAAAAGTTTCTTGTTTTTTTTCCAAGGTTATCACAAATTCAATATGGCGGATTTACGTGTTTTTTTACCAAATGCCCCCCCCCCTCCCCACAATCGGGCATTTTTTCCCCAAGTTCCGGTGACAAAACTATTGATTTCTAATAAATAGCGGTTGTAACGGTCTAAAAATACAAACAAATGCCACAGGCAAGTTTGAAACTAACTTTTACAGCCTACAGTTACTTTTATTTGTTGTATATTTGTTTTTTTAGCGTTTTTACTCTGCTGAGCGTCGTAAAATATACCCTAAGCGCACTATAGCTTAATACAAAAGTCTGAACAGTCCCGTCGGCATTCAGCGGTAGGGGAGCTTCGGCCGATCAACAATAAACTAACTTCGTCTCAGCAAGAAGATAAAGCTTCGGGGGGGGGGGACATCCTAGGACTGAACAGAACCATACCTCAGCCAGACAGCAACAAAGTCGCAAAGTGTGACTGGCATTCAGATAATCATATTCAATTACCCTTTAATAATACGTTAATCTTTCGTCATCCAGCGACCTGAAAGATGTTCATTTACACTTTAAAAGACATACCAAACAATATATTCACAGTTTTTCTGGGAGAACTTGAATCCCCTCAAAACACTCCGCTCGAGTGTCTACAGTTTCTCTGTAAATGGTGTGTCAGAACAACCTGGGATGAGGATACTTCAGCCTACAAGGTAAACCTGACAAATATTCAAAATAACATAGTATTCGAAGCCCAAATAAGAACCCACGGTATGGCTACACTGGCTCATATCAGGAATAGTGCACCTTCTCCAAGTGGTGTTGTCTTTAGTAACAGCACTAAGCTGGATACTCCACCAGACCAGATGAATTTTTGTCCTGGAATACGGTAAGACCAATAGACCACATAAAATCTATACTATAAAATGGCTGACTGGTCAATTGAGAAGAGGTAAACCACTGTTCTTCATTTCTTTATTAACTCAACTTTAGAAATAAACGATAACTATAATGAAACACCCGGATATCTGTGTATCTCATATGGAGATCAAGTGTTAGCCCCAGGAAGGGGGCCTCTTGATTTCTGAGAACTTCGACTGAAGTAAAATGAAACATAAAAGCAGCTTCACGGTACATTTTCTCAGTCCTTATCTACTTTTAATTCCCATTAACTTAAAAATCGAAACCGAAAAATAACTTTCGTTAAAGAACAAACATATAGCATATTAAAAAAAAAACTGAAAAAACAGCCATCACTTTATTAACATCGAATGTGAAAACCCCATTTTACCCAGGATTAAAAGGAGCGAAGAAAGAACAAAAGAGAAACGTTTTCAAGAATCCACGAATATTTTTTTCATTCGATAATCGCATGTGAAAGGCATTAAATTATTGCAGATCGAAATCAATTTTCTTTTAACGAATTCTTGACGGTCTTGATAGAAAATAAATAAATCGAATGTTATTTACGCGCAGAGCTAAATCCGATTCGAGCCCAACATCTTAATGTGGAATTAACTACACAATTTGACTGACACCTCAAGTGTTTGGGGCCAATACTCGTTTTAAAACACCGTTAAGAATAAAAAGAAATATGATCAAACAGTTCAAAGTATTACGATTTGTAGAATCTTGAACGTGTTGACCCGAAAGAAAACGTTCAACCTTCAAGGTCATCTTTATAACAAGAAGAGAGGCAACGACAGAAGGGGAAACAATTTCATCACTGCTTCTTAGTAGTAGTAAGAGAAGCTAAATACGTCTAAACAATATCATCACTTTGTAGAATTTGGTATATTCGGACTACTGTTCTCATCTTCGGTGTTTTTATCACAACGTTTCGGCTGATGTAACGTCTGACTTTCTTTAGGTGTACCTTGTAGAACTCGGGAATCTTTCTGC